>OY776675.1:51441512-51788512 GCA_963675555.1 Leptura quadrifasciata
TGTAAATATCCTGCTTATCTGATACAAAAATATTACTAAGAATCATTTACATTCATATAAAACTCATATAAATCCTCTTACTTTAAAATCCTTAAAAGTAATTAACACATTTATTTCATTACACCACTTTACACAATTTGCATTTTGTCTTCCGTTTTAAATTTATAATTTATAGAATTTTGATTTTGAGTTTAAATAATCGTAACATAACAAAATACGTGACCGTTTAATATTATGATTTTATGAATGAAACCTTTAAAAATATAATATGGAAAATTCATTTTTATTTTGAAAACTTAATCAGTAATAAAAGTTGAGTAGCTGTGGATATTGCAATATGTTTTTTTTTAGATTTTCAAGGGTGTTATTATACTTCCGGGTGCTCTCCCGCATCGACGGTCGGCTCCTGCTGTAGCTACGGTTATCTAAACGTCGTTTCGGCAGTATCGCATTTGTCATCGTCAGGTTCTCGCTAAAATCTGTCTACTGCTGCTCGAGCTGAACTCAACGCATTGGCGTATAGTAGCATTGGCCATCTAAGAGGTTCTACTTACCTCTCACCACTACTTCATTTCGGTAGTCTACCTTACTAGCAGGTTGGCCACTATCATTTGTCTGTTACATGACCTATGGAATAATCATGAAAACATAAAAAGTTCGAAGCCGGTCTATATCTGGTTAGTAATTGACAAATGATAGTTGGCTACTGATCCATCAGGATTTGCATGTGCAATATAATGCAAGTCGGGGTATTTGCTCGCTGTGTAATTGTTTTCTGCAAATACTGCTTAACAAATTGTGATTAGTCCACTAAGGCTAGAGGTCGCCCCTCATGGTGCTTGCAGAGAAGCAAGTCGCTATACGTCACACAGACATCTATGAAACAGAAACTGCCCTAAGCGGATCATTCGCATTAAAATTCGAATTTCACTCCTGTAATATTATCTCATAGTTTCTAATTAAAGATTTGTATATTTATTTATTTTATTAGTTATTTGATCAAAGTTTTTGCATCCTGGGTTCTTAAATTTGTTATTTATATTATGATGTCCTCTTTCAGATCTTCTAGCTCATTTAAAAAACAAAAATGTTGAAAGTGTATGGTCATTTACTTTGTGACATCTAACAAAGACTAATATATCTAATTTAAAATCTAATTAGCGAAGAACATCAAATCTTGTAGCTAACCATGTACAAAGCAAATTAAAAACAGTTAATGTTTTGTTTCAGGTTAGACGATGTCTCGGTACCATTTAGTTGCAACATGACCGAACATCCCGAGGATAATGATGCAAAATAATGCGAAGAGATAATGTAATGGAGGTAAGAAAATAATGTGTTTCACCCCAACCTCAATGTACAGAGGCGTGGCTTTGAGACTAACTTTTAGACATGTATGTTAATGCTACTATTTAAATAATTCGTTAAATTGAATTGGGATACTATATTGCTATAACTCCAGATGATCTTTAATCATAAGAAACAACGTAAATAAATTACAAATGCTTCAGTTGATTCAGATATATCAGAAAGGCTTTTTGTAGTCCTATCACCGTTTTAAAACACAGTAAATACTTAAACAATGTACTTTGTCAAGTAGTATCGACCAGGAATTTCGGGTGTGATTTCCAACCGGTTGTGGAACTGTGGCTGAAAATTAAATTAATCCCGGAATATTGAAATGAGAGTGTGACCGCTGTCCCCAAATTTGTTGTTTATATCGCTCAAGATATTTCTGTATACTGAATTACTTCAGTGTTTAAGTAATTAAATTTGCTGACAAGATTACCGTTTAATAATATTTTACATACTGATATGGAAAGGATTTAATTTCTGTCGAGAGAAATAATGGGTAACTAATGTTTTGGACAGAAATGAAACCTTCCACCCAGGTAGGATATAAAAATAAATGTCCTTTTATCAAATGTTAAAATGAAAACATATTAAATTGGCAAACCTAAATTATTATTATTAGCCGTTACTCGGGTCCGAGTATAAAAATGCTACAGTCGATAGATTGTGTACAATAAAAAACAAGTAAAAGGTGTAGTCTATTCTAATTCCCATTCATCTACGGTGCACACGACTATGGCTATAGAGGCCAATTCGGGAGAGCACATGTCGACCGCAGTCAGGACAAACATAGACCTGGTTAGGTATTAGATTCGGCCTTCTTGCAGCAACATTTCCTTGATAGCTGGCCACAACCCCTCGCCATTCGGTTCTGTCCGCTGCAAGTTGTTCCCATTGCTCGTCTGCAATACAGCAGGATTTTAGATTTTCATGGAGAGCGTCTTTGAAACCTCTTTCGTTGACCGCCACGCCTTCTTCTACCGCTTAGCAATTCACCATAAAGTGTACATTTAGGAAGGCGGTTATCATGCATACGATGAACGTGACCTGCCCATTTTAGACGTGCTCTTGAAATAAGCACCTCAATTGGAAGGCTGTTTGCTCTGCTGAGTACTTCCACGTTTGATATGTGATGGAACCAACGGATTTTCATCATACTTCTGAGTTGTCTTTGCTGAAAACGTTCTAATTCTTTCACATGACGACGGTAAGTGACCCAGCTTTCACATCCATATAGCAGTGTTGGAATGACAAAGCAAGGTCGTGGTTGTCAAATACTCTCTCTCTAAGTCCCCAGAGTGCTCTAGATGCAGCGTTAATTCTATTGCGAATCTCGCTGTCCATGTTTGCTTTGTCATTAACAACGTTGCCTAAGTAATTGATCTGATCCACCACTTCAAGAGAATTTCCGTTAAGAGTAATGTCTATTTGGTTCACTTGATGATGAGTTGACATAATCTTAGTCTTTCCAATGTTGATTTTAAGTCCCAAGGAATCATAGCTCTGGGCATACACATCTAAAAGTTCTTGAAGTTCTTCCGGCGTAGAGGCTAAAAGTGCACAGTCATCCGCATACTGGAGATCACAAATGAATCGTGTGCGTGTCTTCGTGAAAGCTCTAAAGCGCCCTATGTTAAAGAGACCGCCATCAAAACGGTATCTGAGACCTATTCCTCTGACTGTCAGTTTGTTGTCAACAATAATTGTTAGAGCAGTGGTAAACAAATTAAAGAGTAGGGGTGCCAGGACACATCCCTGCCTAACTCCAGTGAGGGTTTGGAAAGGTTCGGTTGCCTCATTATTATACATAATCTGGGCGTTGTTGTTTGTATGTAGACTGCGACATACTTCCACAAATTTTCTAGGGATACCTAAGCGGAACATAATTTTCCAGAGCACTTCCCTGTCCACCGAGTCAAACGCCTTGGTTAAATCAATGAAGGCCATGTGAATTTCTCCTTGATATTCGAGTGCTTTTTCTTGAAGCTGTTTAAGTGTGAAGATTAAATCCGATGTGCCTCGGTTTGGTCTAAAGCCACTCTGTGTTTCAGGAAGTAACTTTTCCATAACAGGTGTTAGCCTATTTGCCATCGGTTTAGTGAGTATCTTCCCTCCGACAGCCAGGAGAGCTATACCCCTGTAATTTCCACAGTCCGCAGCGCTCCCTTTGTTTTTGAAGAGGTTGACTAAAAGTGTATCGCGAAACTCCTGCGGAGCTTCACCACTTTCCCACACAACATCAAACAGTTTTTTGAGGTAGGGTATGAGCTCTGCGACACAGCTTTAAAGATCTCAGCTGGGAGTGAGTCGGCGCCGGGAGATTTGTTATTTTTTAGCTGCCCAATGGCGGTTAAGATCTCTTCCGTTGTTAGTGGTTTATCTAAGTCTTCGACGGTGTCATATTGAGGGATAAGATTTATAATATCGTGATCGGCTTGACTTTGCTGGTTAAGAATGTTAGAGTAGTGTTCTTTCCATCGGGCTATTATTTCCTGGCCTTCTTTGAGGAGATTTCCATTTAAATCTTTAATAGGGCACGTATTTTTCTGACTGGGGCCGTACACTGCTTTTACTCCTTGAAAGAAATTCCTGTAGTCGTGTGAATCGGCGTACCTTTGAATTTCTCTGGCCTTGCTTGCCCACCATTCGTTCTTTATTCTTCTGATTTCGCGTTGCGTTTCATACTTAGATTGGGTAAAAGCTTCTGCTTTTGATGAGTCGTTGGGGTGGTTGATAGCGTTTTGGAAGGCAATATGTTTGTGGTCAAGAAGTTCTTGTATAAAAGCTTCATTATCATTGAACCAGTCCTCCTGTTTTTTACTTGCTGCAGTGCCAAGAATTTCCTCACTCGCACTTTTTAAACTGTCTTTAATTTGTGTCCAGGTAGCAGCGACATCTACAGAATTGGTTTCTTCTAGTGCACTCAAATTCTCTTGAACTTTTTGCTTTAGCTGTTCGACGGTTTGTTGTTCACGCAATTTACTAATACAGAGACGGAGTCTACGTTTTACTTGAGTTATTCGGTGTTTGGGTCTCATAACAATTTTCATTTTAGAGACAACAGGACGATGATCGGTCTAACATTCGCTATCAATGCGCGCCTTTGTAATTTGGACGTCCTTGAGATGCTTCCTACGTACGATAACATAGTCCAGTAGATGCCAGTGACCTGATCTGGGGTGACGCCAGGTGCCTTTAATTTATCCTTTTGTCGGAAAATGGTGTTTGTTATAACTAGATCATGTTCAGCGCATTTAGTTAGGAGTAGTTGACCGTTAGCGTTCATGTTGCCCAAACCGTTCTTGCCTATAATGCCTGACCAGGTGTCTGCATCTCTCCCCACTCTAGCGTTAAAATCGCCAAGAATAACGAGTCGTTCCGTTTTAGGTATTCTACAGAGGGTTTCTTCCAGCTGTTGATAGAAGCTTTCCTTGGTTTCGTGACTTGCATCCAGAGTGGGAGCGTAGGCGCTTATTAGATTTACCGCGTTGCCATCTGATAGCTCATAGCGTAGCAGCATTAGACGCTCGGATAGGCCTTGTGGCACTTGTGTTAAGATGGATACAAGTTGATTCCGAACGGCAAATCCTACTCCATGTTGTCTTCTTGAATTGGTGGGAAGACCTTTCCAATAGAAGGTGTAGTACTTTTCTGTGAAAGAGCCTTCCTCCAAAAATCGAGTTTCGCTGAGAGCTCCAACGTCAACATTGAGTCGGTGAAGTTCTCTATCTATTAAAGCAGTTCTTCTTTCAGGCCGATCGGTGCGAGTGCTGTCGTTCAAAGTACGAACATTCCAAGCGCCGTAGATGAAAGCATTAGTTTTCTTGGATTTAACTTGTCGGTGTTTTTTCGACATTCGATGAGGTGTCCCTGTGGGCACCCTCCCCCGGAGATCCGATCGGGAGGGTATTTTACCTCCGGATGATTTTGTCCCACTTGAACGCTCCATCATTTTTTTAAAGCGTTAATCGACTGAAAACGAAGCTGCATTTGAAGTTTTAGCTGGAGCAGGTATTCAACTGACCAGCTCGGTTGCGGAAGGCGAGTGGTGTGGTCCCATGGCACAGAAGGAGACTGCGACGATGGGGTAACCAAACGATTCCAGAAGCAACCTTTGTGTGCGGTGGGTTTTTTTTACCGCGCTCTTCGTGAGAAGGTGGATGTGCTCACGGCAAAAGGTAAGGGTTATTCCGCCCTTACTCGGTCGTTAGAGCCTCGTTAGTGAAAACAGGGTGCACCAAGTTCAAATTGAACTCATCGCGAAGGTGAGGTTAACAATTGAGTAGGAGAGGCTATAACTTGCGCTTCACTACCCCATTACACCCCAGCAAACCTAAATATCTACATCTTCGCCATCAAAAAAAAAATCGATGGAAATTGGCACTGATAATTTTGAAAATATTGGCATGGAGTTAAATAAAATAACTGACATTATTTTATGTAACATCGCGTATCGCGTCCTGTTTTTTTTTAAACGAGGATGCGGAAACGGAGATAAAGGAAGGATTTTACTACAAATTAACGCAGATGTTGATGAAGATAAATAACAACAAGGAGATTTGCATATTCGGAGATTTAAATGCCAGAGTTGGACGAAAAGAAAGTTACTCAGCTGTGTGGAAATATGGTGAAGAAAAAGTAAATAATAGCGGTCAACGACTTATGTGTAAAAAGCTATCCCTCAACGTAAAGAATGGGTTTTTTCGACACAAGGACGTACATGGGTATAACCCATAAGGGAATTACGATCGATAATTGACTACCTGATTCAGCAACAAAATTCAAGATAAAAATCAATGACGTAAGGGCGTATCGCGGTGCAGAATGTGGGTAAGATCATTACTTGCTGACAGCAAAAGTGACTGTCAAGTACAAAAAATTAGATGATATATACGGGGAAAGAAACAACAACAAGGAATATAAACAACTAGAAGCTGAAAAATACAATTTAGACAGCCTTAAACAAGAATCTATACAGTTTCTATATAAATTAAGATTGGCCACGAAGATTCACGGAATAATAAATGAAGAAGTAGATTCAGAAAACAAGTACCAACTTATTAAATAATACATACATCAAGCAGTCAAAGAAGCTTTAGTATATCAAGAAGCGGGTCAAAAGCAAAATCTGGAGTGGTGGTCAGGACAGATGAAAAATCTAATAGAAAGTAAGAAGAAAGCTTACCAAATGAGGTTGCGCAACAGAGACCCGGATGACGATGCAATTGAGAAGTAAAAAAGAGGGTGGTAAAAAAAGAAGAACGAAATTTGGGAGCAACAGCGTGAAGAGATCGAGAGATGTTTGGGAGGCATAAAAAATTTAAGAAAGCACAGAAAAAACACAGGAAATATAAACTTGATAAGAGAAGAATAGTAAGACATTATAGGTTATTATTAACGGAAAATAGAGAACAATTTAAAGGAAAAATAGATGAGATCGAAGTAGATAACAACACGGATGATGAAATAAATATAATTAAAATTAAAAAAGCATTAAAAGAGATGAAAAACGGCAAAGCTTCGGGACCGGGAAATATTTCCATTGAAATAATAATATATGGACCAGATATTTTGTTGGAAATTCTAGCAATCTAGCAAATCTGTTTAATGCCTATTTGACTAGAGAAGAGGGCATTCAAGCGGACTGAAATTTAGCATATAATATAATAAAAGTGAGGTATGGATATGAACGAGAGAAAAAGAGAATACTTATGCAATAAGAGAATTAAAGAAATCTGAAGAGTATAAATACATAGGAAGCATGATATCAAGCGAAGGAACATCCAGTGATGATGTAAGGTATAGGGTTCAACAAGATCAAAAATGTGTGCGAATTTTCAAATCATTACATTGGTCGAATCACATTAAAATAAATACAAAAATGGCTATCTACAATGCAACATTAGAACCTATATTGACATACGGATCAGAGTCCTGGCAGTTATCGGACAGAAATAGAAAAAAGTGGAGGCAGTAGAAAAGGATTATTTAAGGAGGGAACGTAGAGTGTAACGGGTTGGAACATATAATGAATCACGAAATTAGAAGGCGCGTGAAAAGAGCATAAACGACTATAAACAGGATATAAACAAGGCAACTTCTATGGTATGGACACATAATGAGGATGGAGGAAAACAGATGGCCAAAAAAAGGTATGAAGTATGCCTCAAAAAATAGAAGAAAGAAAGGAAGGTCAGCACTAGCATGGATGGATGGAACAGTACAGGCAATAAGAGATAGAGCTATTGACGAGGAAGAATGGAGAAATAGAGAAAGATGTCAATTGAAATGCGGGGTGCGGCAGAGGCTGTAGACCCCCGCTCATTATGAAAATCTAAATCTAAAATAATGAAAGTGGCCAAAACGCGAGTTCGTAAGGCCAAAAATGGAGGAAAAAAAAAATTAATGAAAATTAATTTTTTTATTAAAATAGTAAAAGAAATACAGTTTATTTCTCTTAAATAAAGGCAATTAAACATAAAAACGGTGGAAAATAGACAGTTAACTTTCTACATTTCAATAACTACAGAAATGTGAATATTTCACATAATTTCAAATAATCTTTCTAATTTGTCCATTTCCTAGCCTATTGTGCATCGTGTTAGAAATATTACTTTATATTTTTTTATTAATTTGGGTAAAGTTTAGTTCTTAAAAAGTATTATCTATACAAATTTCAGTATATTTTCACTTCGAGCATGCAAAAATAATATTTAATTTGAGAAGTAAATATTTGTCTTTAAACTTCAAAATTGTTTCGAATAATGCATGTCTGGCCGACTGAAGGGTTCAATATTTCTATGTTTATATTTCATTTGCTTTGTATTTCAATATGACTCCAAAAAGTCATATCAATAAAAGCAGGTATTACTGAAACCAGATTGAAACATGCAGAATATTAAAATTATATCATAAATAACCTAGATAAACTTCCTCATAATGAACTGCACTGAACATTTAATCTAGGTAGAAAGTTAGTTAATCATTGCAAGCAAGTATGACTGATGGTCGAGAGGTGAGCGCACTTGCCTCTCATTCAAAAGTTCCGGGTTCGATCCCCGGCCGTGGCAGTGGAAAATACTGTGAGAGGGATTTTTTCGCTATACACGAATATTGGGTGTATGTCCCGTGTCCCTAAATGTGTAGCCTCCTCCCACACAAGGCTCTTCTAGAGCCTTCCGGGATAAAGGGGGTCGTCATTACCTGTGGTGTATTTATTATTTATTTATTATTAGTTATTATCTTCAGAGACTAATCATGCCATCAAGATTTATCACGTCCACCGTAGTCCCCACTAGCGTAAATGGGTGTCAATCAACAATATAAAAAAAGGAGTGTGATATATTTCATTACCGATGCGTTTGGTAACTGTCTTGCCTGGTAAAAACGCGTCACTCTGAAATATTCCATCAGATATTGAATATTTTTTTAAAGTCGGTCATTTCCGCTACTGAGGCCTAACACCGACGTCTGTAGACGAGCTACCCCCAACCAGGACTTTTGCCGAACCCCTTCTCTTTCGAAGAGTAGGGAACTTTTACATGCCTAACATTTAGTAGATAAGAGATCGACGGCTTTACATCCCCTCCAAAGGATGGCATATCCACTACACAATCCTCGCCTAAGATTACATAGCTTCAGCGTATACACTGATATACAAGGCGCTGGAAGATGTGAGATAAGTACGCCGTCTTTCTTGAGACGGTCACTCATCTAAATTGAATATACTATACGTATTCGCATTCGAATTAGTTTTAGAACATGCCCATACTAATTTACAGTACGTTGTTAAAATTTGGCGACGCATAAATACGTATAAATGAAAAAAAATGGTAGTTAACTTGTGTATATTAGAATTTAGTGGTAAAACTGGGTCACATGTTTTCTGGAATTAAGTTTTAATATATTTGTTCCGTTTGGTAAAAAATAAATTTATTTGGTAGTAATAACCGATTTTAAATAATGTCCTATCTTTTTAAGATAAGTTAGTCACGACCACAATAGTATAAAAAAGTAAATTAAATTTCCGACTAATAACATTCGTTAGATCTATATAAATTTGTGGTTTACCCTTAAGCTTCCGGTAAAGTGGGTGCAAATGAGTTCCAGGTTTCTCTTGATATAACGTAGTGGGCTGCTATATAATCAAAAGTTTTTCTTTGGTAACTGTTTCTGACGATTTTGTGAAACAAAAGTTAATTAAAAGTAATTTCTTCGGTGAGTTCTTAAATCAGTGGCACGGACAGATTTGGTAGATTAATTTATGAACAACAAAAAAAGATTTAAACGAAACGTATCAATTATATGAAAGAAATTTAATAAGGGGTGACTTTATTATTGATGTAGGGTTAAATTCTGAAGTTTGTTTTAGATGTAATTTAATCACTTTTTATTTCATAAAAAAATAATTTGAATGTGACTAATTTCCACTCAATAAAATTATAATAATTATATCTTTCTCGTATATGGAGTATATAGGGAAAGTGCTGTGATGGGGCAAAATTTGATACAAGTGTTTAGTGGACTTTAGCCCTTGAATCCAAAAAGGAGGTTTGTAAGAAATGTTTGTCCTTCGCCTGCGGTAGCTACAATCTAAACCACTTTATCAATTTTGCTAAAATTTTGCAAGCGTGTTCTCAAGGCAGAGAAGTAAAATCGGTTCTAGCTCAAATTTGGAGAAGTGAATCGTCAAGAATAGGCGAAAAGTATATATATTTTTAAAAGCCTCCAAAGTTTTCTTATCAAATTTAACCGATTAATACCAATATGAGACGGTATAACCATTTGTTCCTAGACAATGAAGGTAGAGACGCTATGTGGGGTAGGGTATAATGAATTATAGTTTTTTTCAAAACGTCTCTAATACTACTGTTTATCTTTGGCATATTACTATATGGGGAACTGTCTGAGTTATTTTGCATCATTTAGGGTCCTTTCTGAAGCTGAAATGTGGTTGCCAACTCGATCTAACTCAGCCTCATTTTGTAGTTAAGTCAGTATCGAAATAGTGGCCTAACCTTACTCGTTCTTTCCAGGTTTTTAAAAATGTCGATGTACTTCTTCTCTTTCAAAGGTATCAAATGTCAAACATAGACGGGCTCTTGTGTGGTCGACTGTCGTCCACTAAAGTTTACCATTTAATGTAGTCGATGATACGTTCTGAGCAGGCTACATTTAAATCGATGACACCTGCTATGGCCGGCAGCGTTTTTCTTTTTACATGACACTTTCGTTGATGAAATATAAGCTAGCGTCTTACCATTTGGAACTGCAAAAGTGATGCATACAATAAGGATAATAAATAATAACACTTTGGAGAAAGTGTGTCGAGTATTTCACAAAATCTTTCCGGAATTAAGATTCAAAGGAAAAAAATTAAATTGGTAAGTTTCGAAAACGTGAAAACGTGAGCGTGGAATAAACATGCTTGATGAGGCAAATTTATCAATTTATAATATCAATTCTAATGAAGAAGCATTACTTTGCAACATTTTTCATGTACATTTTTTTCGACCAGCCTCTTTTCTTCTACGATTTAATTTTGGTTGCCTGTAGGGCTGCCCAGATTTTTCCGGTGGGTGGTAGGTACGTAAAGTTATAAAATTTACAGGCCCTTGGTTCCCGTATACACATTAAATCCCAATTTGATTTTTACTCCCTTTAATAATAGAGTGGGAGTGGTAGAGAGGGTGGCTAATGCCAAAATAAATTTTAGAGGCCCTTGGTTCTCGTATACACACTAAATCCCAATTGAATTTTTCACTTCTTTCAATAATGGGGTAGGGGTGACAATGGCGGTGGTAGAAGGAGTGGGTATACACACTAAATCCCAATTAAATTTCTTACTCCCTTTAATAATTGGGTGGGGGTGGCAATGGGGGCGGTAAAAAAATTTTTGAGACGTTTCGTTCCTGTATACATACTAAATCACATTTTAATTTTTTTTACTCCCTTTCATAATAATGTGGGGGTGGTATTGGGGGTGATTATGGGGGTGGCTGATGTCAAAAAAAAAGTTGAGTCCTTGACTTTCCGTACATGTCCTAAATTGTAATTTTATGGACTCTTACCTACTTGCTTTGCCTATTTACCCTTATTTACCCCATTTACCCCCGAACACTTCAACGGAAATAGATAAAACTGTAATCTAATTCCAGATCTCATTATAAGACATAAGTGTACCAAATTTCAAGTTAATATCATAAACGGTTCCAGAGTAAACGTGCGCACAAAAATAGTTACAGACAGACAGACCGACAGACATTTTTTTCGCTCAAATTTAATATCTCAACGTTTCATTTTAAGCCCAATTCAAAAAAAAAAAAATTGCGTTACTATACTGCACGTGAAAGTAATTAAGGGCGCCAGCTGTTAATATTGATTAGAGGGCATTATTAACAACAAAATTTATTAGGTGAAAAAAAAAAAAAAATATATATATATATATATATATATATATATATATATATATATATATATATATATATATATATATATATATATATATATATATAATTATGTACTTATGAAATCACTCGGTATATTAGTAACGTGAAATTTTACTTCCTAGCAATGTAGAGATGAGATTTTTAACCTAAGAATTAAAAAAATAATCCGTCTAAATATTATTATATTAAAAACTACAAAAATATTTACAATAAAAATTAACTAATAATACAGTTGAAAATTTACTAATTAACATGAAATTAGTTCAGAATAAATTGACCATGAATTTATCAATGAAGTTGTAAGGCCTGAGGAGCTGAAACTATAATAAAGTTGAAAATTAATGAGTAAATTAATATTACACTAAAATAAAAAAAAAATTAAATGTAAGTTATTATTTTTGTTCACATTAACCAGTAAGTAAACCTACATTTACAAAATTAATATATCACTGGGTTTTTGACGATGGACAACCATAAGACCTGGTGAGTTGTCGCTGGCAGATAATAATTGGGTACAATACCTGGTTCCTTAATAATCTTACTTCAAGCATCTCCCTTGAATATGTAGAAGTAATAGCAAGGTTTAGCCAATGATGGATAAATCCATCTCCTCGATATCCTTCGGCAGAACGAAGAGCTGAGGAACTGGTAGTACTTATATCTTGTAGAATTCTTGGTTATGTAGCCTGGTTTGTCCAAAAATAATATCCAGTGGAACTCGCTTCTGGGTCTCACACATAAACAAAAATATGCCAATGTAATCAGTAACAGTTTTTGAAAAAAAAAATCAAATTATGTGTCTTAACTTTCTCGCCGAAAGAAAAAAATAACAAAAATTGTAAAATGAATTCCGTGGTAGCTGTGATGGAATCTACTACTTTGGAGAAATGAAATACTGCCAAATTATTTAATAAACTAGATTTATTAAGTAGAACAAAAAAAAATGAAACAAAGGAAAAATTATTCTAGTAAAAAATGAAAAAATGTCTTAAACGGCAAGTTATGAAATGGAAGAAGAGGTAATTTTTCTTTTATTATTTATGATGTCGACCATAAATAAGAAAACCTGATTATTAAATAATGAAATAACCTTGACGAGGTTTAAGGAAATTTGCTAAAAAAAAATTAAAGAAATATTACATCCAATAATAGTATGACTGATGGTCGAGAGGTGCACCTGCACCGCAGACAGCTAAGGGTGAAAATCTCGGACCAACTCTCCACTTACAGGACCGCGGAGGCGGGAGTCCCGCAAGGTTCGGTGCTGTCACCGCACCTGTTCGCTATCTACACCTCAGACCTCCCCAGGACCGACCACACAGCCCTGGCCCTGTACGCAGACGACACAGCAATAATTGCCAGATCCTGGAAAGCCAGGAACGCAACCAGAAAACTCCAGAAAACGGCCACACTCCTGGAAGAATAGTGCACGAAGTGGAAAGTCGCCGTCAACGCCGACAAAAGCCAAGCCATTCTCTTCAGACGAGTGCGGAAAGAAATTCCCACTGGACACGTCTCCATGAACGGCGAGGACATCCGATGGCACGACACCGTCAAATACATTGGCGTGGTCATGGACAGAAGCCTAACGTGGAGACAGAACACGGACGCTATCACAGCCAAGGCCCGGCGCACGAGAGCCCTCATCTACCCGATGATGGGAAACGGGAGCCGTCTCAACTTGAGGAATAAGCTCACGCTTATCAAGACCCTCATGAGGCCGCAGCTGACGTACGCTTCAGTAGCGTGGGGCTACCAGGCAAAGCCCTACATGAAGAAAATCCAGGCAGTGGAAAACATCGCCCTCAGGACGGCAGTCGGCGCCCCATGGTACGTGAGAACCGCAGATACCGTCAGAGATCTGGAGTACACCACGGTCATCCGGGAACGAGCGAAGAAGCTGTACGCCCAAGCCGAGGAGCATGGGAACCCGCTGATCAGACAGGCCACTGATTATGACCCTGCCGACGCCCCGAGGCACAAACGGCCGAGGGTACAGCTACTGGACAACGGGTGAGTATAACTTATATTTCCCGCTAACCGATTTCTTCCAGATACCCCAGGACGGACCACCACTACCAGAAACATGACGTTTTTCTACCCTAACCCAACCTCCTTGCGGGCGTCGGACAACATACCGTCCAACGCCCGTTGTCCCACCTGCGCCGTGCCGAAAGTGCTAAAATAAGCACTTAGGGTCTCCACACTCCCGAGCTACACAGCTCATATCCTTACCTTTCCGATGATCCGGGGTAGGATATCAATTGATGTCCCCGGTCATGGCAGTGACAAATAATGTGAGAGGGATTTTTACACTATACACGGATATTGGGTGTCCCCCACTTGTCTCTAAATGTGTAACCTCCTCCCACATAAGTCTCTTCTAGAGCCTTCCGGGATAAACGGGGTCGTCATTATCTGTGGTGTATTTGGTGTATTTATTTATAATGAATGCTTTGGCAAAGGCACTTATTTAAAGTGACACGTGGCCGTTTAGACCCTTTGCGTATCTCAACGATCTCACAGTGAATAGGTGCAAATTGGTAGATATATTCAAACTAAGATTTTATTAAAAATGAAATCTAGATAATCAAAGGTAGGTATATGGTGTGATGTCTTTACAGTTTACACCCTAACATAACACAGAGATTGTTCTATTAAATTTTTATACGACTTAACTTGACAAAGGTGGGTATAAGGCCGGAAAAATTAGAGCATGCAAATTACGCGATTGCTCGCCTACTTAAATTTGTTCAAGAATTTAGTAAATTACAAAACAACTAGGTTTTTTCGTGTCTAGGACTGTAAAGACAATTGTTTGAATTATCGTCATATGTTTACTAGATTCACTATCTTTAGAATCTTATCTGTCTCCCATTTCCTCCAACAACCACTCTAGCGAATCAAGGACGTCATCAGCATTGTATGGATCTTCGGGGGTTGAATCCGCTCCCAGATGTGGACTGTTTTCACATTCTGTTCCATTACAATAGAAACACAGTACGGTCGCAGACAATGCTGTCTTACAGGACGCGAAATTAAATTTATTCTTAGACACAGACTTCACAAAATTTTGATAATGAAGTAAATTCAATGTGTCCTGATTTTGGGCGCCATTTTTCTAAAATAACGGTACGAGCGGAGGTCGCTGGAATTCGCCAACTTAGTCATACTTCCAGCCTACAGTTCTACCAAGTTTCAAGACTCCTCAACATTTGCACCAAAACACCTTTTTATGTCTTCAATGACTGAATTAATTGTGATAAATATTTATTCAAACCTTCCTCGTTATTATTTTGCTTCTACTTGCCTCATTTAACTCATCTACAATAAGAAAATATATAGTTTTAATAACCACTGTGTATAAAGACTGTAACCTAATTTCGCTTGGGAGAATTCTGCTGGATTTAAATGAAAAATATTGAATTATGGTAATGACGTTGCCATTTCAAAAAGGTTAAACGCCACTGCTTTAAGAATTGCTGAAAATGAATATCACGTGCATGATATTGTTAATTCACTAAGCTTTCATTTCTATCTTGGACGTTATCTCGGTTTTCACTCATTTAAACAATATGTTCTCTGGTGTTCTCTGCTTAAGCATTCACCTGATATTATTCCGCTTGGCACGTATTCAGTTTTGTTGTGTTCCTTTTTCGAAATGTAAGAATGGAGTTTGCTACTTCTTATTATCTAGTGCTTACTTTTCAATCATATAACAAATGAACTTAATAATGGAACAAGTTTCCAGAAAAGGATTTTATAAAATAATTGGTTTTCATCCAACCTACATATAAAGAAGTAGCGAAGGTATGTAAAAGAAATAAGTTTTGATTTATTCCTTGACAAGTAAGAGGAGATATTTGGAAAGAAATAAGTAAATCAGTAAAAGGTCAATTACTGCATGTGAATGCGTCTCTATTAAGTTGGATTTAATACGGATCTGAAACGTATATAAGTATATATACTTATATGAAATAATGTATCATGAATATGTACCATTTTAAACCGTACATAATATTTGAAAGGTATATGAATGAGAATTAGAGAACATCAAAAATTGTACTATGGAATAAACAAATTTGAAGTAAAATTTTACTCAACAGTGTATATTTGAATGGACTAACCATAAATGCTCAATAATACTTCATATACAATATTTAGCACTTAAAACTCAAGAAAATTGCATTTTAAAAGTGTACCATTAGACACATCACATTTCAAAATTCAATCAGAAATATTTATAAATAAACAGATTATGGGTGGAAAACACAATAGATCACTGGAATAGTTTTTCTAGATGAGAATTGACTAATAAAATATAAATGGGAGCACCTGAGGGTAGAACGAGTGCCCCAAATTTGAACAAATTTTGGCGTTTTCACAAAACAGATCAAATTTTTGTCAAATTTAATTATTTTGTGAAGCTGAAAGTGGGCAAAGCAAATACAAACATTCAAGTTTAACCTGGGACTGAAAACAGACAAGCATTGAAAATTATTATAGGAACTGAAAGTATCATGAGTGGTATAAGAGAAATGTAAAATTTTTAATCAGAGACGCAGAGGCAATATGTTGGTATCAAAAGAAAGAGGAAAAGGCAACGTACAAGAATATTGAAGAAAAATTAAGGGGCTACAGTGGAAAGACATAAATTAAAATTGATAAGTTTTGACACTAAATTTGAAATGACATAACCATAGCGACAAGAAAAAAGTATAAAAGAGATGTCAGAATTGGCATTGGAGAGCGGTAAACATTGTTGACGCGTAACCATAGCGATTTTCATTAAACATTTATAACTTAAAAGTCATTGTTTGACACTTTTGACAATCAGGTAGTGAAGAGCCTAAGTCAAAGTTGTAGTTTAATTACAGTATATTAGTTCAATATTTAATGTCTTTGTTTGTCTTGTTGTGGATCTCTAGCATATGCGACCCACCATACGCCTTAGCGTTTTGTGGGCCGCATAATAACAACCGATACGTCCGTAGCAGAGTTTCGCTATTGTCCACGGGAGGCGCGAGATACTTCCAGCTGGTGAAAAGGGGAGATGTAACTTTAAGTTTAATTTTTCCCAAATAATTTATCTGCTTAATGCATTATTGAAGGCACTAATTTTCTCTTTATTTACTAGATATTTTTTAATGAAATTATGAAAAGGATGCTGTACGCAACACGCTGCGCTATCTTCTCGCGTTGTTACAGAAAGCAAAAACCCCAGTAACAGACTATCACGTTCTCCTAGTAATCCGTTTGTAATTCGAGATTGCGCTAATCTATTGCGTACTTTACTGATTCTGTCGAACATTTTTATCGAGGGTCAGTTGTGTTACATTTTCCTAGTAGATAAATTCCATGGAGAAAATTGTTGTGAAAATTTAACTAGAGATGTAGATACCAACCCTTGATTAATAATAACTAAATCTTTATTGGTAATGTGCAGCTCTCTGAAGGTATACCAATCTCGAACCTTGCAAAATACTTCTCAATAAAATATAAAAAAACACACGTCAAAATCTAATCACTCTCGAATTGCGTTTACTGTAGAGCACATCCGACAGCATCACGCCATCATCTATGGTTCCCTGTTGGCTCCTAACAGGCAAACATCTAATGCTGTCTATAAATATCTCCTTTAAATATGTCACAAACAGCGCAAAATGACACCATGCAAAGCTGAGACGCGTAGTTTTATGTACTTGGTGCGCCGGAACTTTTCCTTAGAGACATCTTCTTCATTGTCAATTTTCAATAATGTATTTCATTGTGTTCCTGTCAGTTTAAAAAACCATTTCCGTAATATATTGCATCAAAGTTACATACCTACATATAAACAGACACTTTTATTTAAATAAGCCAGAGCAGTTTCTGTGTAAGAATAAGTTTTTCTGATGATCATTAAATATATCTTATTTTTCTATCAAGTGTAAAATGGGACTTTTACGAGTTGAAAATAAAAATGACATTAAGCATAGATTTAATGACACTATTCGAAAACTGAACCTCTGGTTAACCCGATTATGGAGACGTATCTCGTACATTTTGGAGAGCTTAAATTAAATTATCATCCTAGATGTATGAGTTAATATTTTGTGATAATGCCTGGTATTAACTTGACTGCTTACGAGGCTTGTTGCAGTTGCTGTATCGAATTTAAAATCCATAGAATTAGGTCCCGAGGTGACCCTTATAAATTTAATTGCTCGAATATATTTAACGACTATGGATACACGTTATCGTTAAATAAAGCGCTGTAGAAGGCTATTGATAGTATACAAGGAGATTAAAACATAGAACTTGATTTTAACTGATCTAGTCGGAATGTGCAGTGTTGAAAACATGGGAATGGAAAGTGGGTAGTAGCGCAAGGCAATTTTCTTACTGACAGAGATTTTCTTAAGAAAATAATATATACCGATGAAGTTACTTACATTCAATAAAAGTGGTGTAGTCGATAGTCAATGTTCGCAAAAAGTTAATGTTTGGCGCGCGTTTTTGAATGAGCAGGTAATAGGACCCTTATATAACATGGCTCTTCAAACAATGCGGAATTTAATATTTCAACTGGACGGACTAGCTTATATAATGCAAATGTCGGCGTCGTTCGTGGACTATCACATTTTCCCCTCATATGGACACTATGGAGAGGTCCAAGAAGTCCTCTTCAAGAGTGACCACCACAGTCTTCATATCTCACACCAAAATACTATTACTTATGGGGGCGTATTAAATTGGTTTAAGTTTATTTTTTACGAGCGAGAGATACTGTTTATTTTTAGAATACATTTCTAATTTTGAATAGAGAAAGCATTCGTGTATTTTGTCTTGCAACTTTGCTGTGTTGAGCGAACTAAAAAGCGTAAAATAATTCTTAATGTAGAGCATAGAGCAGTTAACGAATAATTTGCCTCAAACTTTTGATGACCGTAACTCAATGTAAATTTAGGGAGTTAATATAATAATGTAGGTATAAAGAGAGCCCTAGGCTTTTTACACTTTTTACGATAACAGCTTTATCTAACAGGATCCATAAATAATCCACTGTTTATTTTAATACTCGTAATTGACCTTCCAATTAATTTTACTAGGGTAGAAATATTTGCATACTTGAATGGTGGAAAATTGGTGCAAAAACAAAATAGTATTTCTAAACTTTTCGTCCACTATTTCTAATTACGGCACCAGCATAGCTACAAAATTCTTAGGAATCACAATGGACAGTACCTACACCAAATTTTATCCAAAGAATTGATTATTTATGTGCAAGGTTAGCAAAAAGTTTATTTGTTTTCTTAAACATCAAAAACGACATTAACTGCCCGGGCCTATTATTCACGTGATTGCATCCAATTCTGATATTTGCTACTTTTGAACACCAGATTGGATAACAGGACATATATTTCCAGAAGCAATATATGTTTATAGAATAATTATAAATATTCAAAAAAATACTTACAATACGCACTTGGTTCATTGTTTCATAAGTTTTGTTCAGTTTTGTCTGACATCGTTCGGCCTTGCGACCATTATCAAAAAGTCTTAGAAACAGTAAACCAAGTGCGTATTGTAACTATTCTTTTGAATATTTATAATTATTCTGTTGAATATGTTTCATCAAGAACCTACCGCAGATTCAATCCAATTAATTATATGTTTATAGTTTTTTTGTGGCATTAAGGCGTTTGACTCACATCCAGACACTAAATTGTTAAATAATGAATCTGCTTCTAACCTATTCTATAAGACCTGAATTATTCGTAACACAAGAGGATAAAGACAAGGTCACATGCTTCTCGTCCAGGGGTCGATAAGAGCATTTTTTTAAATTACACATATAAAGAGACATCATTGCTAAATTGGGTAGCTAACAATAAGATGTACCTATTGGGAGTAAAGCTAAACCTACTCTAAATATATTTTTTTTATTAATGAATAAAATTAAGGAATTCATTATAGCTTCCTTGGCAATTAATAAAAATTGATCTAAGTCTCCAATTTCATTACACTGCTCGCGAAGTTTTGATGCCTATTACATATTTTTATCTTATGCAGGTGGTATGGTCGATATGGATAACACCCATGACCAAATTTAAGTCTGCTTATCTGTGTTATGTTCTTTCTTGAATATATGCAATTGTTACACAAATGTTCTTTTGGAATTTCTTACTGAATAAGTGATAACGTGTTGGATTAGTGAAACAGTATTCATTCCATTGATGAGACCACTTTCTTGTAATAGAGTTTTATATTTGTAATAAATATAGTAATTTGTCTAACAAAGTAACATAGGTCGACTTGGTGGTGTGATGGACAGTGGTGCATCCTCTCTAATGTAAATATTATTCAATAAAGAATTTTAAATTGTAATTGTAATTGCATCCTCTCACGCAGACGGCACGGGTTCAAAACCGGGTCACAGCAAGTCGATGAGATATAGTGGATGAGCGGATCTGCTCGCGTCACTATCTTTAGAAAGAAATGTAAAACTGTGGGTTTCGTGTATCCACGATGTGAGCCGTTAAAGATCCCTAACCCAGACAAACTGTGGGGGTTCGGCAAAATTTTCAGGTTAGAGGTCCCAGTGCCTACACAGACACTGATGAGCTTATCCCCTAGCGTCGGTGATTGGCCTTGGTAGCGAAAATAGGCCGGCATTAAATAAATGATTTAAAAAAAGTAACAGTATACGATTTCAATTTGTCTTTGGTAGTATTTTATACGAAAGCTGTTGTCTCTACAATGAGAAGAATTTCCAATGCAGTTATGAAAATTTTGCGCAGTTTCAGTATGCACTAAATTATTTTCAAAAAATGTTTGATCTTAATCTCCCCTTTGGGTAATGAAGCAAACACCTGACCCACGGAAACTTTTTTGTTTTTTCTTAAATACTAAAAACTACTATCGTATAAAATTCGAGTTTGTTCGGTTGCAGTGAGAGGTTATACTTCTAATTCAATTTTTAACAGTGGACAATAAATATCTTGTCATTTGTTTTATATTATCGTTTTTGCATCTCTAAGAGCTTGACATTCTAGAAGGGTCGGCAGGTTTATCACTTCAGCTGTCAAATTACAACTCACTGCCTTCGTAAAACTTCCAAGAAAACTTGGCTATGCTGGTTCGTTGCCAAACTCTCAGAAGTATGCTTCTGCACGTTAAAAGTCTGTTACAAAAACGGAAAAGTTAAGTGTTAAGTTGATATTTACTTTTATAGTTCTTTGTAATAATGTCAGGAACAACTCGGCACATTTATGTAAAACTGCTGATTAGTGAGGCCGATCTGGGTTTCGAAACGACACTATTTTTTTCGATTTGTTTTGTGTATACTATAGAGTCGGATTCCCCCTATCATCTGGTAATGTTTGCGGGCGCGAGGGGGAGGTGGAGGGGGGAAATTTACATGTAAAGATAAGGAAAATCAGTTTCTCCGCCATAACTCGTTTAGTTTCATTCGGATCGAAAAAGTGTATAGTGGATAAAATGAAGGGCTCGCGAAAGCGCGTATAATGAATTTTGACTTGTCGAAATCGGTTCAGCGGTTCTCGAGATATTGCGATTTGAAGGTACGGATTTGTATACGGATTTTTCGCTGCGGCGGGAACGTACCGAAAGCCGTTTTCTCATTTTTTTCGGGGAAGAAAGTGACTTGGCGACTTTTTTCTTTTTCCGATGGACACTCAGGACCTGAGTACTGTGTCCAAATTTCAAGTCGCTAGGTTGATTAGGGAGGAGGGGGAAGGGTAAACCTAAATGAAATTAAAACTGCTGTAACATCGGCAAATCGCCCAGCAAAGGTGACATTATCTACTAATGTGCCTACTTTGAGTTCCGCTTACGTATTTTCAATTTTCGCCATAAATGCACAAATGGTTGCGAAATAACCTATTTATTGTTGTTATTGTTTTTAGAAAAAGTCATTTTTCGCCAGGAAAGAAAGGGTGGGGGAGATTTTGTTTTCGCCATCGAATGTGGAATTTTTTTCTCTTTGATTTGAGCCCGACCAGATTGCGCTCGGATGATGAGGAGGGGAGAGGGGGGGCCCACAAAATTTTTGCCCTGTAGAAGAGTAAGGGAAAGGGTTAGGGACATCAGACTGGGGTCATTTCTAAGGGCAATCAATTCTCTTTCAAAATTTTTTTACACCGAACTCTAACTTCATTAGGGCCTGCACGCGCGCGTGATACATTTATAAAAACGGACGGGCGGAGTGAAAAGTGTATTTGTGAGAGAGAAGGGAGACAAGTGGGAGCGCTGCACGGCTGCAAAATTGCCGTGCTCGTTTTTATAAATGTATCACGCGCGTGTGCAGGCCCCAATAAAGTTAGAGCTTCGGGTAAAAAAATATTGAAAGAGAATTGATTGCCCTTGGAAATGACCCCGACCCCAAGTCTCTAACCTTGCCCATCTACAGGGCAAAAACTTTGCGGGCCCCCCTTTCCGCTCCTCATCATCAGATCGCAATCTGGTTAGGCTCAAATGAAAGACAAAAAAATCTCCCCCACCCCTTTAATTCCTGGCAAAAAATGACTTTTTCTAAAAACAATAACAACAATAAATTGGTTATTTCGCAACCATTTGTTTATTCATGGTAAAAATTGAAACTACGTAAGCGGAACTCAAAATGGGCACATTACTACATAATCTCACGTTTGCTGCGCGATTTGGGAAAAAAAAGGCGGAAGTTACAGCAGTTTTAATTTCATTTACGTTTACCCGTTCCCATCTCCCCTAATCAACCTAGCGATTTGAAATTTGGACACAGTACTTAGGTCCTGAGTGTCTATCGGAAAAAGAAAAAAATGTCGCCAAGTCACTTTCTTCCCCGAAGAAAATGCGAAAACGGCTCATGGTACGTTCCCGCCGCAGCGAAAAATCCGTACATTCAAAGCGCAATATCTCATGAACCGCTGCACCGATTTCAACGAGTCAAAATTTGGTACACATGCGGTATTTTGGATGTTTAAGGTTACAAGCAAATGTTCTAAGGCCCACGGCCCTTTTTTTCAAAATCGCGGCTGGGAAATGTACAAAATAATGTTATTTTACGAAACAGTTTACTCTATCGCATTTTTTCGAGTGAGGTCTCCTTTCATATGTTTTTGGGGTCACTGATATTGAAAAATCATGTTTTTAGTACGTGAAGTCGAAAATAATGACAGATTGGATAAATAAATGTGTCATTTCTCTGATAATAATGGTGGAATAACACTTTTATTTCATACCATTGCCAATAAATAGTACTTGTCCGCTACATCGTTAACGTTAATTATTTTATATTCTCCCCAGAAATTCTGAATAGAGTGGTATAAAATCAACTTTTCTGAAGTTGTACGTCATTACGTGATTTTTGGGAACCTTATTGTGGCAAGAGCTAAAGTTTAAATCAATATTAAGTGGTGAGTAATGCACATCTTCTTTAAAGACACAGCAATCGAATTTACTGACACTGCACAATTTACTGTAAAAGATCAAATGATTTATTTTCAGTATACCATTCTGATATTATGATTTATCAGTATCCTATTCTTTATTGATATGACACCAATATCGACCTAGGGCGATAAAATTTATCAGCCGAAGCCGAAATTGTTTTGACAGTTTTGACATTTTTTTAAATCAATATTTAATCATATTTTTACAAAAATTACATTTTAATTAAGAGGATAACTATTTAGCATGGGAACAATAACTAAAATTAAAAGTGCAACTGGTATTGCCTGATATTATAAATTTCTTGATTTCTTCGTTCTTATCAATGTTTGTGCAGCCGTTGCTACGGTAAAGGCACATATGACTAGTAAATTTAATTATATGAATTGAAGAAAAATTCAAGGCTTACAAATCATCGTTAAATATTAAAGTATTTATGGTATAATGAAAAATACTAAACGACACACGGCCGATACGCAAATAACAGATATGATTGATACTAAAATCTCGGCCTCGCCTCGATTTTACAAACTTCAATTGCTACGATTTACACGTACATAAACAAATAAATACGTTGGATAGTAATGGTTATAAGATATTACATAAAGAAACTCACTTGGGCTACTGTAGCGTAGCTGATATCGCAGACACAACTTACCCCGGATAAGTGATGTAACGTGCCCACGATAAGATTTCACTAGCTCAGACTATCTCAGGACGTTAAGCATACATACATACATACATAAACTATGACTATGACTATTAGTTTACTTACTGACACAAATCACTGAGGGTTCAATACGTAGTGGTCGCAGAGGAAATAATATCACTTTCTTTAAACATGAAATGCACTATATTACAGAATCTACAAATATTGATTTTCTAGCATGTAACCTGGCGATGTTCAAAAGGTGTGGCAAATTTTTTGATTAATAAGTTACAACCTTAATAAAATGCCTCGGGTAGCTACACATCGGTTTACAACGTGAGGATAAATGGTAATAAATTCGGCCACAATGGGTCTGATTTAGAGAACCTCCTTAAATAAATATAAATACATAAAATCTTTAAATATGTACAAGTACAATACAAAAGTAAGTATGAATGGAATATAACCGCGCAGAACCACTGAAGGTGGTCCCCGGTAAATAAAAACAACACACTTATCTAGGGTGGTACGATACCGACTTCGACGTTGAAGAAACTGTAGCCCTACGGTGGTGTCTTCGGGACGAAAGAAATTGACCAGAGGATGGGAGTTAATTATAGCCTCTCCAGCCCTGCAACTCACTTCACTACTGTGTGTGGAAGCCCCGTCCGTGGAACCCTAAAGATTTCCCGATTTAATTTGCATGGTGGGAAGTGCACGTGAAGCGTGCCTAATGAGAGCAATTTAAATCGGACATAACCCACAAAAGAAATATAATTTACCTCACTGATGAGGGAACAATCTACTAATGTTCCTAGAAAGCCACAGTTGGATGAGTGGGGTCGAGTCCGTCTTTCAAGTCGACATGATACTTCCAAAGGAAATCCTGTAAAGTTGTGAAACACATGGGTAGAGAACAGGTAAGATGGCGTGAAGAGGTTAACTTACCTTGTACACTTAAATATCCTGCTTCCGCAGTTAAAATTTACTCACAACAACAAAATATTCCGCTAAACGGAACAACAACAGATGGAGAAAATTTTCCTGTGTTGATAATCCCAAAATCCACCAGGATGCCTCGTATAAAACGAGTTTTGTGGGATTATCAACCGTATACCGCCATCAAAAATGTCTCTCTCCTTTTCATCAGCTGGAAGTATATCTCACCTCCCGTGGACAATAGCGAAACTCTGCTACGGACGTAGAGTTTGTTATTATGCGGCCCACAAAACGCTAAGGCGTATGGTGGGTCGCATACGCTAGAGGTCCGCAACACAATCTTATCTGTTATTTGCTACATATCGGTCTTATCACGTTAATAACTATATTGGAGTTAGTTATAAAATTGAATTGGGTGAGGCCAAAGAAGTTAATAAAATTATTTAGTTAGTTTAGTCGAGTCGAGTTATTAAGAAAGCATGGCATAATATTCCGGAATATTAAAGTCACCTAAGATTAGTCTGTCCGTTCCATAAATATCATGTAGGTTACTCAAACAGTCAAAAATCGAGTTGTATATTTGGGTATTTACATTCGGCGGCACGTAAATTAAGAAAGCTGAGTGTGTTGTGGTACCTAAGATGATTTTAATTCTAACAACGTCGATGTTAAGGAGATTTATATTAGTACTATTTTGGTTTACTATGCTCATTTCGTATGACTTATTAAGCATAATAAGACAAGCACCCCCTCTGGTTAAACCTACTTCCTTGCATTTTCGATCGGATCGGAAAACGTTATAATTTCCATAAATGTGTTCAGAATCAGGAATATGTGAATCTAGCCAGGTTTCTGTGAAACATAACATATCGTAATCAGAGTATGTCGTGAGGTTAAACCGGTCGGCAAATTTGGTATTTAGGCACCTCAGCTTCCTGTAAAGAATATGAAGTTCCTTCACACCCGTGTTCTTGGTAGGAAACGGGTAATCGCTCATTATTTTATCTTTATTACAGTTTAAAACATGATCGCATGGGGTGTGATCGGGTCGGATGGTCGTTACTAATTGCTACTGGGGTCCAAATATGGAAGATTTCAAAGACGTTAACTTTTGCTTATAAGTAAAGCAGTTGTTCTTGTCAAAGGCTGAGTGATTATAATCGATATTTATATTCTCATTACTTTTGAGTTGCGGATTTTTATAGTTGAAACAATTTATACATGTTACTGAATTTTCATTGTTGCAAGCAGTTAGATCATATTCTAAGGAGCAACGAGAACATGCAAGCTTACCTTTACACGCAGTTGAGGTATGATTAAAGCTACTACATTTAAATAACCTTACCACATCAATCCCTTCATATACAAAACATCGATTTAGCCCAATCATGACGAATTTATCTTCTGAAGAAATTATATTTTTGTACGCCGTAGTGTCAATTGTACGATGGCCTGAAAAATGTCGTTTCTTCTCCTCGTACTCCAATGTTTAACCATCTTACACTCCAAATCGTTCTTGAATTTTTCGCCCTTTTGAACTTTAAGACATTTCTCGATTTCCTCCGCCGTCATATCACTGGAAATTCCTACTACCTTAATTCGAGGTCTACTGTTTTTTATTTCATTGATGTTGTAGTCATTGGAGGGCTTTTCATCGACCACTCTTTTTAATTTTTGATTCTGTTCGTCAGTACTACAGCTTTTTTTACCGCCTTTATTAATATGTTTAAACTTTGTGATGTGCAGAGCGGAATCTGCATTTTCTAGATTTTCCAAAATATCCAATTTTGTAAGATTTACAGCTAGTTCTTCGATTTTTGGCTAGATAATAACTGAAGTTTTGTTATTTTTTACAGTGTCAGCAAATGAAGAAACAGACGCATCTGTCAAATTCTTGGTTTTTATGCTGATAGTCTCGATTAACTCGGTTTTCTTTGCTGAGAAAGCAGTTTCTAATTTTTTTAAACCCTCTTGGATAGAATTATGTACCATGCCCTGATATATTTGTTCGTTACTTTTTAACTTTAAACATATTTGACAGTACCACAAACATCCATTATCTTATCCTATCTTACTATTTGACACAAAACTCTAATTGCATCACAAACGATTAAGTCTTTCTACCTTTTATAGATTTTCATTTTTGACTCGGTATTCCTTTAGAATGTTTAATTGTATTTTGCAAGAACATCCCTGTACCGTGTATGAAGAGTATGAGAAAAAAAATTAATCTAGCCGAAGGGAGTTGACCCTAAAGTTGTCTAAATCAAATCAAATCGCCGTTGGCATTTTAGGATTAATTAACTCGACGAACCTTCATAAGCTGAGGAATGGACTAATCCCCTTGCTCACGATATCGAAGATCACTTAATGGTCACTTATAGAATCCGATTTGGGTGACCTGCTTTTACTAAGTACGTTCTACTAAATGTCACGAGTTTTAGTTTAGATTCTAATAGGTCATAATTGATTCTTAAAACTCGTTAATATTTATCATAACCCGTCACGACTTGCTAATATTTTTTGTGTACATTTTTCTCTCTGCGCCGAATACCATCATTTATTTCATTATTTCATAATTTCCCCCATTGTGCTAAATATACAATGAAAGATGTGGGTATATAAGTAATTTAAAAGCGTTTAAAAAACGGTGTCACTTGTTATAATGTACAAATGAAGATAAAAAACAAGGCCAAAAATACAATGGAATTACTAATGCTCCCTGCATGAGGCACAGTTTGCACGCACAGCTTTTTCGTTTCGCTTAACATGAATATATTTAAATGGCGTATATTAAAATTAAATTATAGTAGTAAAAAGTATAAAATGCTGCCTTTTGTACGTACCGTGTAATTCAGAAAGAATAAGTAATTTTATGTATACGCCAAATACAATGGCGGTTCTTCATTATTCATCAGAGACACTTTATTTGGTTCTTATAAAGAGGCTCCTTTAGGTAGCAAATACGAAAACCTAAATATAACTGTTGTATTGCATACAGTGTGGAACAGACAAATGGAATAAATTGAGTGTTTCAATTATTGTAAATATACAGGGTGATTCAAAAGAAAGTACATTAAATTCAACTGTAGATTGGGGTGCCTCAGAGATGAAGATTTCCTAATGACATTTTTTCCTACAGTGGATTCGGCTCTTTATTTTGATAGACTACATGCTCATTATAGGACAAGATGTGTCCTATACAGGGTGGTCCGGTAAAATTCAAGGTCAAATATTTTTTGTCTTGTATCATATTAAGAATGTTAATTAATTATTGGATGCCGTATTAAATTTAGAAACAATTTTGACTTTTGCGATTTTTCATCCAGTTAGGCCGGTTACGAGCAAATTGCAAAAAACCAGACGTATTAAACAAAAAATGGTATGCTATACTGCGGAAGGTTATACCACTATGCTTTTTATCTTGACATCATGCCAAGGGAATGGGCAGATGCAGTGAGGGGGTAAGGTAGACGATATCCCAATCATCGTGTTCCAAATTTAAGAACTTTTTTTAGATTGAAAGAAGGTTACGCGAAATCGGACAAAATACCGACACGTCTAGACTAGGAAGGTCAAGGAATATCCGAACCCCACAAATTGAAGAGACGGTATCGAAGATAGTTGAGGCAGACCTCGAAATCAGTACTCGAAAGTTGGGTCTACATCTGGGACTTCGCCAATACTCGTGTGGCGAATATTATATGATCAGCAGTTACATCCTTATCACCACACTAGAGTGCAAAAGTTTACCCAAAGACATCCAATCAAGAGTTGTTTTTGCCTAATGGTTATCACACACATGACAACACTTTCTTAGAAAAGATTCTTTGGACAGACGAAGCCATGTTCACTCGGAACGGCGTATTCAATACCCGCAATCATCATACATGGGCTTAAGAAAATCCATTTACCATCAGTATGTTTGGATGTAAAAGACGATTTTCTCGAAATATTTGGGCAGGAATTTTGGCTGCCAAATTCATTGGTCTACTTTTTTAGATGGTAGAGTAAATAGAGAAGGATACCTACATTTTTTGGAAGAAAACCTGCTGGAGTTCCTAGATGATTTTGCGAACCGAAGAGGCATGTGGCTCATGCCTGATGGGGCTTCAATCCATAATGTAATTTCAATAAGAAATTATTTGAATAGGACATTTCCCGGAAGATGAATTGGAAGAGCACCTCATGCTTCTGTACAATGGCGACAAAACTCCAGATGTCACTCCACTGGACTTTTTTCTTTTGGTACCGTATGAAAGAAATTGTATATTCAGTTCCTTTTGACAACATTCACCAGTTGCGGCACTCAATTTTATAAGCCGCAGACACAATTAGAAATGAGCATAATATTTTTCCAAGAATACGGCTAAATTTACCTAAACGGCTTAGCCTTTGTATAGAACGAGGGGAGAATATTTTGAGCAGTTTATTCGTTGATAATTTTTAAATTTCTTTTAGCACTAATTATGTTAAAGTTAATGTTCGATTACTCTGTGCATTTTTTTGTTAACCCAATTCTTATTAGGAAAAAAACTATAATTTTGTATATTGACCTTGCACTTTATCGCGACCCTGTATAAGACACATCATGCATTTCAATATGAATTTGCTCTAATAAGCATGTAGTCCATGAAAATAAAGAGCCGGATCCAAAATTTGATTATCGTCGTTAATCCGCTTAAAGATTATTAAGAGAAAACTGGTTGCCAGGCACATATGCCAGTTATATTTTTGATTGTTTAAGTTATTGAACATTGAAAAATAATAGATTATTTACAAAACTCATTTATATCAAATATTTCATTATAAACATATAATATTAACAAAACAACAACAGATAGAAAAAATAAATTATAAAAGTTGTTCGATATGGTCACCATTGTTTTGGATGCAAAATTCATATCGTCTTCTTAAATTCCAGGAAGTACTTAAGATGATCGTTATTGACAACGTTTCATTCCGAATCACTTCTTTAATACTGTGATATCTTTTTTTATTAACTATGTCCTTTACAAAATCCCATTAAAATGAATCTAGTGGAGTAAGATCGGGACTATTCCGTGGCCATTTAATAGTTCTATTATTCCCAATCTATCCTGGAAATGCGTTATTTAAATGCTCTTGGACTTTTAGCGCACAATGTGGAAGTGCCCCATCCTGCATCCGAATCATATTATCAAAACATTTTCATTGATTTAATAAAAACTGTTTGTATGTAGGTTTGAATGATTTTATACTGAATTCTGTTTTAGATTAGTTTTTTTTTATATACATTTATTTAACGTCGGCCTATTTCCGCTACTGAGGCCTAACACCGACGCCTGTAGACGAGCTACACCCAACCAGGAATTTTTGCAGAACTTCTTCTCTTAAGAATCTTCTACTTGCCTAACATTTAATAGGCAAGGGACCGACGGCTGTACATCCCCTCCGAAGGATGGTATATCTCCTATACAACCCTCGCCTAAGGTTGTATAGCTTCCGCGCGTACACTGATATACAAGCCGCTGGAAGATGTGTAAGGCGAGGCCGCGGTTTCCGTTGGAATGGTCACCCATCCAAGTACTAACTGCGCCTGTCGTTGCTTTACATTGCATACCGAAATATGTACATAGTAAAGACGCACCTACGCTCGCCCCTTTTAGATTAGTTGGAATAGAATTGTATAGAGAAGGGACAGAATAAGAAGATGACCTCTGAAACCTTATAGCAGAATGTTGCGGGATTCTTAGCACATCTGTATATTTAAAATTTCTATAATGAACCAATGATCTAGAGACAAGTTTTCCTAATATATGGAGGACAATTAGTAGTAATAATTTTATACGTAAAACATGCGAGGTGATGTTGCCTACATGTGGCCATATTCAACCAGTTAATTCTTTTTAAATAAGGAGAGATAAGCCCAGATTATTAAACTGGTCATGATAAGATAACACCTGCTGTCCCACCAAAAAATTGCGTTATCTAAAATAAGTTTTCTATTAGCGTCATTTTCGAAAACTATAACTGCAGGTTTTTTGGCATTGATGGTTAGGCAATGCTTACGGGAAATATCAAGAAGGTATCTGATATCTTCATTCATGTCATGTACTGCCTCCATATAATCCTTCGATCTGAAGGTAAGTATTGTATAGCTGGCTATCGCCTACATAGAAATAGGATACACATTTTTCAATTATTTTAACGAAATCCGCGGTATATATTAAATATAGAACAGACCCTAATATTGATCCTTGGGGAACACCAGCCTCCAACACCTTCAGATCAGATTCTAAGTTATAACCGCTTATAATTTTTGCTTCCTTTCATCTAAATATGACTTCATGGTATTAAAAGCATTGCGAGTAAATCCAAAGAATTTTAATTGTAAAAGTAACAAAACATGATTGAGAGTATCAAAAGCCTTTGAGTAATCTAACATTGCTAATACTGTGATCTTGTTGCGTTCAGAACCTTATATATACCTTATATACCTTTAACAGGGCACTAGATGTACTATGATGTTTTCTAAAACCTGACTGGTTTGTTGAAATTAATTCGTGTTTATTTGCGTAGGCTACTAATTGGTTGTACATCAAGCGTTCAATAATTTTGGATAATACAGGTAATAAACTAATGGGACGCAAATCTGAAAGTTCATAGGGGGATTTGATCTTGTTAAGCGGTTTTACTACTGCTATTTTGCATAATTCTGGAAAAATACCTGTGGATATGCACTTATTAATAATAAACGTTAAATGTTACTTTATTTGATTGTTTTTTAGCTCGCGAGGGGTATCTTGGATGCCTCCAAAATTAAATTTAAGGAAAAATTAACAACATATCACAGAATTAAAAAAAAGTTGGTGTACTTTCGTCAAGATGTGGTAGGACGTCACAATGTTCATATCGTTCGCAATTATTTAAATGAAAGATATGTGGAATCATGGATTGATACCAAAGATCCAGTAAAGTGGCTACCTAAGTCACCTGGTCTGACTCCGCTCAATTTTTGTTTGTCGGAACATCTTATCAAATAAAGTTTACTCCAGACCACCCCCAACAACATTAACAGACTTGCGAAATAAGGTAACACAAGTATTCCAGGAAATTACCAACAATGAGTTAAGACATTCTGTTCGATATACCTTAAATAGGACTGGAGTTTGTATTACGAGAAATGGATGTCAATTTGAACACATAACTGGACGTTGATTAAGAAATTTATAGCTATTTTATTACAGTACTTTCAAAACTGATTTAATTTTGGCATTATTTTGATGTAGTTTTAGTTTTTTTATAGTAATTTTGCTGAAGCTTTCATGTATTGACATTGTGTGGAATCTTTCTCATTTTCCCAGGGAACTAAAAGGTCCAAAATAAAATGTCAAAGTAAAAAAATTAAAAACTCGTCTTTTGAGTTTGTGGACTGCACTCTCAATCATTCAATACATCATCTCATCCTAAATGGACTAAAAATGGTACCCTCGACACAATTTATAAACAAGCAGAAAGTGAGATAATCTGTCGATAATTATTATTTGAATTGCTTCATGTCATGTCGAACTAAATCTAATTCACCAGCAGAGGTCGAGCATCCTTCATAATGCATGTATTGTCACCTTGTCATCAAAAATTGAATCGATCCACTCAGTTGACATCAAGTAGTTTTATTATCTCATTTTAATTTATCGTACATAAATTTTCGGGGATATATAATATTATATCCGTTAGCAATAAATATTAAACATAATGTCATTATAACAAGTTCAAGACGTAAACGGTACGTTATCTTAAATTCAACATTAAATTTACATATTCAACCCCTCTAAGAGCTAAGTAACTTGACCTCAAGCCTCTTGTCACAAACAAATGAAGTTCTAAAACCCCATTAATTCTGTTAAAGTTTAGAAGCTCGGGGAAAATTCATTATGTACTTACATAGAAAAGTATATAAATTACTTTTCTTATTATTTTCATATATTAATTAAAAATAAAAGATATTTCTTACGCTGTTCACTAATATAAAGAGAAATTCATTAAACTGAATAAAATCAGGTAAATCATTCATCGAGAAAATCAGAATAGCGGAAAATCAATCATTGAACTAACTGAATGCACAAAGCCCGCTATTCTTATTTTTTATTTAAAATTTTAATTCAGTCATTTTTTATTATAAAAATGATCCATTGAATTTCTTGTGATATAACAACACTTTCTTATCGCAATACTTTGCGCAAATTTCAGTAATATATGTAGGTAATTATATAACACAAAACAAAATATATTTAAAAATTTTAAATACATATGTCACTCTCTTCTCACCTCTCTTACATCTACATGGGCCCATACTTGAAGCTAACTAAATATTTATTACGGTCCTCAGATGCTTTGTAGAACTGTTGATCGGTTTCTATTTCAAAATTAATGTCTCATCCGCACATCGTGGCTTAATGGCTTTGCTCTGAGAGATGTGCTACTACACTTTTAGTAGGTTCTGGTGTAGACATGATAAAAGGTAAAAGCAGGATAGTTACGTAGAAAATTCTCCGGGGTAGAAAAAAATTAATAATAATAATAATAATAAAAAACGTCTTTATTAATGAAGCAATATAATACATTTCATTAACAGCGAAGTTTGTAGGTTAGTGTCTACACTCTTTCACTTCTCCCGCCTTTAAGGGTTTTATAATATTTAACGACATAATATCATATGTAAGGTCCACCCAAATCCAACCCGATCCTGTCGCGACAATGCCAAAAAACCTGACGCTATGTTTAAGTTCTCGACACAACCGCAACATCAAGTCATGCGCGCAACACAAAGGAAACCACACGCGAATAAACAGCCCGCACGGAGGCCAAGCCAGACTACAACAGACCACACAATATGAACAATAAGTATAACAAAATTACTGTTTTCCTAATAAATTAGTTTTTATCCTAGTTTTAAAAGTGTTAAAATAAAATTGCTTAAACCATATTCAACTTTATTATGCAGATGAATTACATTATAGGAAAGAATCCTTCTAAATATGCAGAATGTTTCGGCATTGAATGATATTCACAATTCTTAGAATATCACGATCATGAATTTGTTAGATGTTAATAACAAAGGATGTACAAAGGTAAGTATGTGATACTCGTAATTATTATTCATGTTTAACCACTTTAATTGACAAAATTTTTCAGTGAGATGATCAAATTTTCTAAGTAGTAATGAACCAACAGTAGGCGTTCTGCGCTCTTTGAATGCGATTATTTATGTTCAAGTCTAGGTATGGCTGGTATTCAATATCAGCATAAAAGAAAATTGGCAACACAAATGAGTCATGATTTTATAATTAAGAATATGTTTACTTGCAAACAGTAATTTTAAGCTTATATAAGGTTTCTTTATTAAATTATTAACATTTTCATTGAATCTTAAGTAGACATCTATTATTACTCCTAAGTTTCTTGCTCTGTATGCGATAATCTTTCATCATTTACTATAATATTTAAGTTAGACTTAAGTTTTCATATTCGTTTTTTGGATTAAATAACATTATAGTCGTTTTTTGTGAATTAAGTTTTAATTTATATTTTTTTAAAATAAGAAACTATTTTACTAAGATCTTGGTTAATATTTTTGGATACTAAACTTAATGTAAGTAAGTTAACTATCACCTGCATTACAATGAACTTCTGAGAATTTTGCAACGCTATGTGTATGTGTATACTAGAAATAAAACCGGACACAATATGAAGCCTTGCGGAACTCCAGATATAAGGAGCTCCGAAGAAGACATACCTAAGTTCGTACGAACAATTTGATGGCGATTTTCCAAATATGAACGAAAAACCATTCATCTAAACCATAATATCGTAATTTTTCTATCAGCAAATTATGCTGCCTATGAAAAGTCTGACAGAACCAGTATGCTCGCCAGTCCCTCATCAAGACCTTTGACTAGTATATCTAAATTTACCAATACTGTACTCTCGCTTTGTCCAGCTCTGAAACGTAACTGATTTTCTGGTAGCAGCTTATATTCATTCAAGTACTGCGTTAATTGAAAATTGACGAATTTTCTAAAATTTTACTTAAAATAGGAAGCAAGCTAATAGGACGTAAATCAACAAGTGCTTTTGAACTATTTTCCTTAGAAGACACAATACAAATTTTCCATTGCGCCGGAAAAATCTTATTTTTAGGCAAGAATTAATAATATGGGTAACATAATTTTTTATAACCGGTATGCATAGCGTTAGTACTTGCAAGCTAATTTCATCATGTCCAAAATTCAGTAACAATTTTAGGAGAGGAATCTACGACAGTAAAAAAAAGAATTGTCGACTAAATAGTACATTAAAATAGGAATGATTAGGAACAAATACAGTTAAATACTTCAGCATGAATATTCAATATATACAAGATATTTTAACGACTATTGTTAATCTACATGAATAGCAATTAAAATCAAATTAATATTAAAAAATTTAATGCTCCTCAGAAGAACAAGAAATCTGCCGTCTTACTTATGTCCATGTTTCTTCAAATGTTATATAGAAATACAACAATTACAAATAAATATGACGGAAAATGAACTAATACAAATATTAAATCCTAAAGAAATATATTTTCATCACCCAGTAGTAGATTTTTTTTAGATTCGCTGCGTATTACCCTCTGTTTGTTTGTCAATAATCTGTGCATCTGTTGTTTACATGTTTGGCTCCCGAATGTAAATTAGAACTCTGCAGATTAAATGTGCCTATTTATTTGACCATAACAAATTACACGGCTAGTGTCAGATACAATGGTTAATGAAATTTTGGTCCCAACAGATAGCAAACAATTCCTACATACAAATTTGTGCCAATTGGTCCTTTCTCTATGCTACAGTAAATAGTAAAGGATAAAGGACCACAAACAGTCAAGATAATTTGTTGGTAGTTGTAGAATTCGTTAGTGTATGTTTGCTATAGACAAAGCATGAGTTGGCAGATGCCACGTGACCGCCGTTGCTTTCAATAAATATGTACTGGTGTATTGTTGGATGAATTAAACGCGGTGTTACTAAATTTGGTTCCATTGATGGCAAAGTAAATTAGATTTAAGTTTTGTCATTTTAATAGTACTGAGAGATTTGATGCTAAGTCGATAACTTGTGAATATAACGGAAGAATACAAGCATTAACGAATCGAAACTCTTTACTAATAAAAAATTCACGTAGGCGTATTGAAAATTCCTAACTCAGATGCTTCCATCCCATCTTGGTAATCAACAATATTACAAAAGTTTTAGAAAACATTGTGCATTTTAATTCTATCATTCCTTTAGTTGACTTTATTTGTCACATTTGCCTTAGTCTGGGCTTCTTAAAGTGTTTGTGGCAGATGCCGTTGGGGGGACCTATTTGCACTATTTGTAAGTCGCCGATATGGTGTTACTTGCAATGTATATAACATCAGAAGACCGCAGCATGGCGAGTGCCTGGGTCTGCTCTGCACTGATGAGAGCCAAAAGCTCGAAAACGGTCTGCAGATGACTCTGGATATTGCCGATGCTGCGGAACTCCTCTGTTTTAATAATGGATACCTTCACCGGTATCTGCTATAAACGCTTTATTGCGTTTCTAGTAATTGGTAACTAAAATACCATTCAGAGCGCACATCCTAATAAAAATATTAGGTTTCAAGAGGAATACGGCGAAACGTGCCTCTGTACATTTTAATATCTATCATTCCTCTAGTTGATTTTATTTGTCATAGGCTGTCCATTTTATCAGGGTCCTCGAGAATATCTCACTTAATATTGGTCATACAAAAAAAAATATTTTTACAAAAATTGTGTCGATTTACGTAACCTACAAAATGGTTTAAAGACATTTGAAATCCATGGCCTACTTTAAGAGTTATGGCGGAAAATATCTAAAATGCGGAAAACGTCTAGGCCAAGTATCTCCGTTATTTGAAGAGATACCAGAAAAATTCCAAGGCGAAAATTTTTAGCAAAATAGAATGTTTCAGCGAGGTTTTATCTAATTTGTTTCAAAACCGCTGTATTTTGAAATTTACTCTTCAGGCTGTTAAAAAAATTATTATGAAACGGCGGAAAATGGTGCCATTAAATAGAGTATTTTCCTCTCTTTTCAATGATATATCACATGCCATATTTATTCATTGGTACTACGTTAGTAATTATAAAGGCATTTTTTTAAAACCAATAAATTTTTTTTAACAAGCGCTATACTTGCCGTGGAGAGTATGATTAAATAAAACGATAAAATAATTCAATAAATTGTTCAAATCTTTGCTATAATAAAACATTAACACAATTAAGAAGAATAAAGTAAATTCAGGTAACAAAAACAAATTAATAATAAAAAGAATATAGCACACAGAACATTAGTATTTATCTAATCCGCAAAATAATTTTTAAGATATCATATCAAGTGTTCAAAGTGTCCACCGCGATTTCTTGTGCACAATCGAGCGCGGCGAGGCATTGCATTTAAAACATTACTCGGCATTTCGGTGGTAACTGTAATACATGCCTGCTGAATTCGAGCTTTTAGGTCCTCTACATTTTGCGGTGTCGTCGAAAACACCTTATCTCTTATATACCCTTCCGGGTTAAAAGGGGTCGTAATTACCTGTGGTGTTATTTATTATTTATTACTATTTAATATACCCCCATAGAAAAAAATCCCTTGGGGTTATATCTGGTGAACGAGGGGGCCATCGAATAAATCCATTGATACCTATCTAATGTTGAGGCAATATTTCGACTAAATAATCTAGGCAAATCTGGGAATTGTGGAGAGGAGCTCCACCTTGTTGAAAATATTGAAAATTGTGTCGATTCTCTAAAGGTAGGTCATCTAAGAATTCATTATATTCATTTCTCAAAAAGTTTAGGTACCTTTGACCACTGAGGTGACCATCATAAAAATAGGGACCTATTAATTTGGTGCCTAAATTACCTATCCACACATTTATTGAAAAACGATTCTGGAACCCAACCGGTCTATGCCAGTGTGTATTTTCAGAAGTCCATTTGTAATGAATATTGCGATTAAAAAATCCATTGTTGGAAAAATTTGCCCCGTCGGACCAAAGTATTTTACTACATATTAATGGATCGGTACGTTTCTTTTCCAACAGCCACCTACAAAAAGTCGTCTTCCTTCTAGCACTTGTTTTATTTAATGATTAGCAATTTGAATTTCTCTTAATGATGTTTTCAAATTTTCTGTATTTTTACTTCTTACATAATTAATAACTCGGTTTATCTTATTTACATTATCAGTAACACTGTTCAACCTTGTCTTCTTCTTTAAAAATGAACCATCATTTTTCAGTTTCGTAGCTAATTTTCTGGAAAGAGTTTTATTCGGCTGTAGTGCTTGTGGAAATCTGTTTCTATATTCTACTTGAGTTAATCCAGAGTTAAAATTGCATTGCCAATATGTAGCGAACATATTATAACGATCAATGTGAGTGAAAATCATTTTTGAAAATTCTAAATTCTTAAACGAGTGTTATTGAGTGAGAGTTTAAGCATTACCTGAGATGATCTGTCAAAAAATTAAATTGTCAAGTTTGTTCATAGCTATTTTAAAATAATTGAAATAATAGTGAAATCATGAAATACAAACAAATGGATATTATACTTAAATTAATTGGTAAAGACAATTTAACTTTCTGAGCAAGGAGTGACGCTTTTATGGAGGACCTCTATACATTGGCATAACTGCGAATACTCTTTCCATAATTGCTCCATGTTACTTTCTTGATTATTATTTTGTTTTTGTTACCTGAATTTACTTTATTCTTCTTAATCGTGTGAATTATTTTATCGTTTTATTTAATCATACTCTCCACGGTAAGTATAATACTTGTTAATAATTTTAACCTCTCCACAATAAAATTGTGAGAGGTTACTAAAATTGGTACAAAAACGAAAATTGAGATAACATCAAATCTTTACGTTTTGAGGTCCTAGGAACCCAAAAAAGTGATTTTTGAAAAATGTCTGTGTGTGTGTATGTGTGTATGTGTGTATGTGTGTATGTGTGTTAGCACGATAGCGCCGAAACTACTGAACGGATTTGAATCATACTTTGCGTGTGCGTTTCTTTAGTGCCCCAGAAGATCTGAAAAGGTTTTGGTTGAGATCGGATTACGTTTAGTGCCATTTTGACGCAACAAGTTGTTTAATTTATAATTACTTTCAATTTGCAATGGAGCCATTGAAAAGCAGTTAAAATCCTGATTTCAACGATATATCACACTTCCACCCTTTCGATTTGGTTTCCGTGAAAAAAATTAAAAACAAAGCAAATATGGTATAGATCACATTTCGCATGATACTAGTAAAATTACTGAAATGCTAATGTTTCATTTAACAAAGACAGCCGCGAGCGATCGGATTGCAATGGGCAAATTTTGACGATTGTCATTGTCATCGTTTGTCATCCGATAACGTTGGTGTCATGTCATGTTAATAAAACTTCGGCATATTTGTAACTTTTAGTGGATTGTCACAAACTTTAAAGGTAGATATAACAATATCATATGCTTTCTGTACCTTCGTTGGTGAATTTATTATAGATTATCACTTTACCAATTTTCAAATTGTTGCTTTACAAATCTGTAGTATTTAGGATAACTAGACTTTCTTAGTCGTTCAAGTGATGTTAAAGTTGTTAATATCCTAATAGTATATTATTCAACGAGCGATAATGTAGGTAATAACTCGCATAGATGATTGTAAATTCATTAAGTTGAGGGTTTTTTTAGTGCCCCAGAAGATCTGAAAAGGTTTTGGATGAGTTTGGATTACGTTTAGTGCCGTTTTGTCACACAATTTAATGCTCTTTTCGGCTTCAAAGATCCACCGAGTGGGGAGGTTCCAGTCGCTTCCAGAAGCTTGTTACAGTTCAATTTAACATTTATACATTATTTAAAAAAGTTTCTAAATCATTACTTTATCTCTTACGTTTAATGTCTAACGAATTCGTGTTATCCGTCGTCACGCGTAATATTTATTATTTAGTTGTCTATATGAATTCGCAATTGTAAGGAATTGTTGCAGGTATAGGCATGGCTTTATACATTTTGTTGTGTAGCGTGTTGCATATACTTAAGCTCTCTATTTCTGTAATTCTTAAGCTAGGAAACCAATAACTTTTAATTAGTTTATAGGTAGATTCCTATAACCGACTGACGATCGGTAACACAGATTTATTTCTTCACAATAGTTTTTGGCTTAGGTTTTGTCTTCCGGTAGTCTGTCACTTTTCACGTGTAATTGGCTCGAACGCTTGGCAATTTATTAAGTGGTATTTTTACGTGCTCGTTGCGATTTTTGAAACAAGTAATTTCACCATTTTGGGATATATTCGCAACGTTATATTTTTCGGTTATCCATTTATGTTTGAATGAGTGCATATTTTTATGGTATTGGAAATCGATTGTCTTCATTGGAAGGATCTATACGTAAAAGCCATTTTTGCCAAATTTACACGAGGCCAAGGACATCCAAGGTCAACAACATTTCTCTAGGGAAACCCCCCGAAACGAGGTAATTATTTTATTTTTATATTCAAACTAGCAAAATATCACTTGTAGTAAATTGTTCAATGGTAAAAATTTATTTTTAGGGTTTTATTTTCACCTACGGTTTCGTCAAGGATTTCGTAGTTTTTCATACGATTTTTTTTTGTCTCCTGATACGAACGAATAACTTTTTTCCACTGGTCTACACGTACTTATGTTACTTCTCCTCACTGGACTGGAATTTCTTTTTTTGTGGAGAGCCATCCATTTTTTTGGGTTAATTGATAGGCTGGAAGTTGCCCATTCCTGAAAATTGAGCCGAAGCTGAAGCCCTGCTGCCTGCAGTTTGTATCCTTCTTGCGCCATATATACATTGAATTTTTCTTAAAAATATATTATAAATTTTACTAAAAAAATTTCACCACTGTACCTATATATATTTTTTTTTTAAATTTTGCTAAACATTTTATGAAAATATTCTGTCAACTAATTATAACATCTATGATATTTGTTGGGGGTTTAAGCACTTACGTAAGACGCGTATACCCAGTTAGATATATTTTTTTTTTTGTGTGAATTTGTCTACCATCCCCTACGTTATTGTACTCTTGAATGTTATAAAGTTACTTCGTTTATTGTTATTAAAAGATAAAACTGAATTTGAATTTTCCATTATCGTCTCGCTAAGTAATTTATTTAGTAAATTTAAGGTTACATTGTACTTGAGCTGGTATTTGGAGAGGAAAAATTTACTTGGCGCCCTGATACATCATAGTAATTTAGAACCCCGACCATCTCCACTGTTAGTCGGCCGGAAAATACCGTTATGTCAACAGACAACGACCAACTAGTTACGTCAGATTGAGTTTTAAAATTTGACGTAGCAAGCTGCCGATTTTTTTTAATGGTTTTAAAAAAATGTTTTTATAATTACTAACGTAGGCGTAGTACCAATGAATAAATATGGCATGTGATATATCGTTGAAAAGGGAGGAAAATACTCTATTTAATGGCGCCATTTCCCGCCCATTTCAAAATAATTTTTTTAACAGCCTGAAGAATTTTTGTAAAACAATTTTTTTGTACTACCGATATTAAGTGAGATATTCTCGAGTGCCCTGATAAAATGGACAGCCTGTATATATATATATTGTGGTGTTCTACTTTTTATTGTACTTAATAATTTGCAGTACTAATCAAACCTTAACTTGCTTATTTCCAATAGATAAAAAAAAAACTTTAAAACCAAAAGATCAAATTAAAATCTCTTACCTTTTGATCCGAAAGTATGTGTAAATATTTAATGGGCCGGCTAGCTTATCTTTCCATTCAGGAGCAGGTTCAAATTCAGTTCCTATTTAAAATTAAATTTTTATTAAAGTAAAATTTTTAATCTGATATAAATAATTTATTTTCTTTGATATTTAGATAATTTAGCTTTATAACAGGTTCGAAAGTCTAATAAGTACACTATTTAAATTTTAATATACGACCTTGTCCAAAATTAAACACACAAAAACCTTCCTTCTTCGTAGCTACACACTTCTCTTTCCAAATCCAACAATTCTCCTTTCATTAATTCTTCCCCTTATCTCGTCCTTATCTCCTCTGCAACTCCAAACCACAATAACACCTCTACCTTCTTATTTACAGTCTATTTTTCTCTTCTTCGCTGATCTCCGCAATTTTTGACTTTCAATTCAATTTCAAAATTCTTAATCCTTGTTTATTATTTTTCTTCTTCACTCCCTAATTTTCACTTGTTCTTTTTTTCTTAAATTTGTTTTTCCAATTTTACAACCTCTCTTTTATCTGTTGTTTATTGTTCTATCTCACTAAATATCAAAGTATCCAAAATAAACAAAACAAAACACCATATGAATTTTGATTAATTTCATTCCAAACATAACCTAACTTAAACCTCCTTGTCTTTCTCCAGGAAAAGATTTACCAACTATAAAATAAAATTTCCTACTTAAAAGAAATGTCATAATGACTTAAATGTCAGAAATTATTTCAACAACAACTTAATAACTCAGAAAAATATTTACCAACTATAAAAATAAAATTTACTACTTAAAAGAAATGTCATAATGACTTAAATGTTAGAAATTATTTCAACAATAACTTAATAACTACTAACATAGATGTCAGTATCAAACTTACTGTTGACATCAAATGAAAACTTTAAAACTATTAAAACAACTCTAAATAAGTATTAACATTCTAAAACACATACCTTTCGGATCTTTAGCTAATTTAAATAAATTTTGAAAATCATCTAAAGGAAATAAACAAATTCAAAACCTGATTCAGCAAATAACACAAACATGCAAGCTTCGTAATCGTCCAATATGCAAATACATAGCATTTTCCCTCCCCAAATTATAAGCTTTTACTTATGTAAAACTGTTTAATTTTATTCAATTATGCCGTATTTGCAAAATACTTTATTTATCATCAGTTTTGTTGTGTTTTCTTTGTGTGTTTTAATTTGTCAAATATTTCTTTAATCTGTCGTTGTCAAAATACGTCACATTGTCAGTTAAAATTCTTCTAGGAGTGTCTACAGTTTTAAAATATTTAGAAAGTATTCTACAAACCGTATTATTTGTATTACGTCCTTTTGTGGGATATACCTTTGTGAGTATTTTGTAATGCGTTTTATAATAATAATTTGACTTAACTGGAATGCAATTAATAACTTTAATTATAATATTGTTAAATTTTATATCATTAAACTCCGTTCGAATATGAACCCATGTCAACTCCCGCACACACGTATCATAATGAGAATAAACATTTTGTTTGGACCTTGGATATTTTAAAATTAAAATTGACATATGTGGTAACTTCACCATTCATATACCTTTTTGGAGAACTGACGCGTCCCCGCACGTATTACATTTTCATTTATCATTTATAATCATACTTATTTTCATATATGTTCCGGCAACTCTTGACCGTTTTATATAATTCATTATTTATTTATTTATTCCGCACTTAATACTACATTTCCCTTGGTCCAAACAAAATATCTCTGCACAATATAACATCAAATGCTGAGGGTAGGCATAATGACCAACGCGTCTCCATTGCCATTGCTCTCAAATATCAAATTACAACGATCTTTATTTACATTACCCTTTACTACGTCATTACATATTATTTCAAATTTATATCCACGCTTATTTATCACTAGTATATTTTTCATTATAACCCACAAATCCAAATTATCTTTGTTAATAGATCCGTGTTTGTATATAGTGCCTAATTCCGTATAAAATTCCCTAATCATGTCCCTTTCCGTATTTTTCTTGTTGCTCCTGTTCCAATTATTTCCAGTGCAAAATTTCTTCCTCGTCTTGAAGTTTTTGTGTTTTCTTTTTCCAAATATTTTGAGTTTACTTTCATCTACTATCAACTTGTGTACATAATTTTCAGCTATTCTCGGTTTGTAATTTATTAACGACATATAATTTTGTAACAATTTTCTTACTAGATTTTCATATTTAGTAGGATAATTTATCTCCAACCTTTTAGGAATTTTATAATTATTCATTTCACATGTAGGCTTATATTTTTCATCATTTAAATCATTTAAATTATTATTATTACAATTACCTATATAACCCACTATGTTTAACTCATTTTTATTAAATATTTTCACCGCAGTACCTTTTAAAACTAGGGACTTTTCCCCAAAATCTATTTTTGCCTTAAGTCGTGATAAAATATCTTCACCAATTATGACATCAAAACTCAAATTGTCAACAACTACAAACTCGCCTTTAAAACGTATCTCTTTTACTTCAAAATCTAAATTTATGATTTTATTGCATTCTGTGAATTTCTTACCATTTGCATTTAATAATTTAATTTTTGAAATCTTAGTACAATTTTTTTGATATAACTCTTTTTTACTATCTATTGTCTTTCCATTTATTAAACTGATTTCTGATCCCGTATCAAGCAATGCTTTTAAATTTATTTCATTAACTTTAATGTTGATGATTGGTAAATTACTAATTCTATTATTATCTAAATTTGATTCATTCTCAATACCTATAAATTCTTGCATATGTCCGTATGTCGTCATATCAATTAAAACTTCCTTATCTAAAAATTTTCCCTTGGAAAATGTGCATTTACTTCTGCTATCGTCTTAATTTGATTCATGTCATTCTGTTGATCAGATCTGACATTTGTATTGTTTACCTGTGCATATCTTACTGAATCACGTTTAGTATCATGCCTATTCTGTTCTTTATCATAATTATCATTACCGTTGTACCTCCTATTTTCGTCATAATCTCTACCTTTATTTTGATTATTAAAATTTTTACTGTCATAATTTTTTTGATAATTATTATTATACCCATTTTGTTGTCTATTTGCATAATAATTTTGTCTGTTGAAATTTTGGTCATTACCATCTGTTTGGTTGTATGTTTTTCTATTAAATGATTTATAATTTTTATTCCATCCTATATGTAGATCATCGATCACTCTCAAGTACTCATTCAAACCATCTAATGTCGTAATGCGTTGTGCAATGATTACTTGGTGGATGTCATCAGAAAAATGTCTTGCTAGATATTTAATCATTTCATTTTCTGTCAAATTTGGCTCTAAGAATTTAATATTATACATTTTACGCATGACATAATTTTCCCTAGACATACCACTATTTTCTGAATATTTTCCATTAAATAAATTGAAACGAATTTTTTCCTGACAATGTTCAGACCAATACTTTTTTAATAATAACGTTTCAAATTCTTCTAAAGTTTCAAATTCAGATTCTACAATTTGATACCAAATTTCGGCTTCACCTTTTAATGAATTTTGAATTTCATGTTTTAAATTAAAATTTAAATTTATAGATTTTAGATATTGCCTTAAACGTTCTAAAAATACTTTTGGGTGGATTCTGGAATCACCATAGAATTGATTTACTAGTGTTTGATGTTGTGTAGCACATGTGTTAAATATAGGTGTGTATGTGTCCTTCAATATCTTCGTATTCTGTTCGATCTTACCATCCTGTTCTTTTAATTGTGTTTTGATTATATCTTCTTGCTTTTTCATGCGTATATCTATTTCATTCATACCATCTACTATAACATGTTCTACTTCTACTCTTACTTCTTTTTTAAATTCACTTATCTCTTCATAAACCTTTTCTACCTTTTCTTCTACTTTCTTAATTTTCTCGTCCACTTTATTGTGTAACTCTACTATACTCGTTTCCAATTTCCTATTGTTCTCATCCATTTTTTTGTTCATATCTTGTTTGCTTTCTTCAAATTTATTGTCCATTTTATTGTTGATTTCATCAAATTTATTATTCATGTCTTGTTTGCTTTCTTCAAATTTATTATTCATATCTTGTTTGCTTTCTTCAAATTTGTTCTCTATCATGTTCATTAATTGTATAAATTTATCATCATTTTGTGTTTGTTGGGATGTATCACCTTGTCGAGAAGTTTCTGGTGTTTGATTTTGATTCTCCATTTTTGTTTGTTTTCCTGATCTTAATTTCATACAAATACCACACAATTAAGAATTAATACTTTATATACCCTTAATAAATGAAATTGTTATTGAATTTTAAAACTATATACCACAATCAACAGTTCACAAACTTTCACCAAGACTGCACATTTTATCAAATCAACAATTTTACAATCGCCACGCGTTGGGCGCCAAATGTGGTGTTCTACTTTTTATTGTACTTAATAATTTGCAGTACTAATCAAACCTTAACTTGCTTATTTCCAATAGATAAAAAAAAAACTTTAAAACCAAAAGATCAAATTAAAATCTCTTACCTTTTGATCCGAAAGTATGTGTAAATATTTAATGGGCCGGCTAGCTTATCTTTCCCTTCAGGAGCAGGTTCAAATTCAATTCCTATTTAAAATGAAATTTTTATTAAAGTAAAATTTTTAATCTGATATAAATAATTTATTTTCTTTGATATTTAGATAATTTATCTTTATAACAGGTTCGAAAGTCTAATAAGTACACTATTTAAATTTTAATATACGACCTTGTCCAAAATTAAACACACAAAAACCTTCCTTCTTCGTAGCTACACACTTCTTTTTCCAAATCCAACAATTCTCCTTTCATTAATTCTTCCCCTTATCTCGTCCTTATCTCCTCTGCAACTCCAAACCACAATAACACCTCTACCTTCTTATTTACAGTCTATTTTTCTCTTCTTCGCTGATCTCCGCAATTTCTGACTTTCAATTCAATTTCAAAATTCTTAATCCTTGTTTATTATTTTTCTTCTTCACTCCCTAATTTTCACTTGTTCTTTTTTTCTTAAATTTGTTTTTCCAATTTTACAACCTCTCTTTTATCTGTTGTTTATTGTTCTATCTCACTAAATATCAAAGTATCCAAAATAAACAAAACAAAACACCATATGAATTTTGATTAATTTCATTCCAAACATAACCTAACTTAAACCTCCTTGTCTTTCTCCAGGAAAAGATTTACCAACTATAAAATAAAATTTCCTACTTAAAAGAAATGTCATAATGACCTAAATGTCAGAAATTATTTCAACAACAACTTAATAACTCAGAAAAACATTTACCAACTATAAAAATAAAATTTACTACTTGAAAGAAATGTCATAATGACTTAAATGTTAGAAATTATTTCAACAATAACTTAATAACTACTAACATAGATGTCAGTATCAAACTTACTGTTGACATCAAATGAAAACTTTAAAACTATTAAAACAACTCTAAATAAGTATTAACATTCTAAAACACATACCTTTCGGATCTTTAGCTAATTTAAATAAATTTTGAAAATCATCTAAAGGAAATAAACAAATTCAAAACCTGATTCAGCAAATAACACAAACATGCAATCTTCGTAATCGTCCAATATGCAAATACATAGCAATATATATATTGTTATTATACATGATTTGCAGGAAACAACTACTCAGCGGGCAAATACCCCGACCTGCATTGAATTATACCTTACAAATCATGAAAGATTGGTAGCCAATGTCATTTGTCAATTCCCCGACCAGACATAGACCGGTTTCGAACTTATTAGTTCTCATCAGTATGCCATAGGTCATGGAACAGACAAATGATAGTGGCCAACCTGTTAGTTTTATACAAACTTAAGTAAATGGTGTACCGGTGAGAGGTAAGTGAATACCCTCATGTGGTCAAATGCTACTATACACCAGACATCATAGATGTCTCCATGGTGTATAGCGACTTGCTATTTTGCAAGTACCGAGAGCGGTGACCTTTAGCCCTTGGTGGACTTAACCCATATACTGTTATTATACATGATTTGCAGGAAACAACTACTCAGCGGGCAAATACCCCGACCTGCATTGAATTATACCTTACAAATCATGAAAGATTGGTAGCCAATGTCATTTGTCAATTCCCCGACCAGACATAGACCGGTTTCGAACTTATTAGTTCTCATCAGTATGCCATAGGTCATGGAACAGACAAATGATAGTGGCCAACCTGTCAGTTTTATACAAACTTAAGTAAATGGTGTACCGGTGAGAGGTAAGTGAATACCCTCATGTGGTCAAATGCTACTATACACCAGACATCATAGATGTCTCCATGGTGTATAGCGACTTGCTATTTTGCAAGTACCGAGAGCGGTGACCTTTAGCCCTTGGTGGACTTAACCCATATACTGTTATTATACATGATTTGCAGGAAACAACTACTCAGCGGGCAAATACCCCGACCTGCATTGAATTATACCTTACAAATCATGAAAGATTGGTAGCCAATGTCATTTGTCAATTCCCCGGCCAGACATAGACCGGTTTCGAACTTATTAGTTCTCATCAGTGTGCCATAGGTCATGGAACAGACAAATGATAGTGGCCAACCTGTTAGTTTTATACAAACTTAAGTAAATGGTGTACCGGTGAGAGGTAAGTGAATACCCTTATGTGGTCAAATGCTATTATACACCAGACATCATAGATGTCTCCATGGTGTATAGCGACTTGCTATTTTGCAAGTACCGAGAGCGGTGACCTTTAGCCCTTGGTGGACTTAACCCATATACTGTTATTATACATGATTTGCAGGAAACAACTACTCAGCGGGCAAATACCCCGACCTGCATTGAATTATACCTTACAAATCATGAAAGATTGGTAGCCAATGTCATTTGTCAATTCCCCGACCAGACATAGACCGGTTTCGAACTTATTAGTTCTCATCAGTATGCCATAGGTCATGGAACAGACAAATGATAGTGGCCAACCTGTTAGTTTTATACAAACTTAAGTAAATGGTGTACCGGTGAGAGGTAAGTGAATACCCTCATGTGGTCAAATGCTACTATACACCAGACATCATAGATGTCTCCATGGTGTATAGCGACTTGCTATTTTGCAAGTACCGAGAGCGGTGACCTTTAGCCCTTGGTGGACTTAACCCATATACTGTTATTATACATGATTTGCAGGAAACAACTACTCAGCGGGCAAATACCCCGACCTGCATTGAATTATACCTTACAAATCATGAAAGATTGGTAGCCAATGTCATTTGTCAATTCCCCGACCAGACATAGACCGGTTTCGAACTTATTAGTTCTCATCAGTATGCCATAGGTCATGGAACAGACAAATGATAGTGGCCAACCTGTCAGTTTTATACAAACTTAAGTAAATGGTGTACCGGTGAGAGGTAAGTGAATACCCTCATGTGGTCAAATGCTACTATACACCAGACATCATAGATGTCTCCATGGTGTATAGCGACTTGCTATTTTGCAAGTACCGAGAGCGGTGACCTTTAGCCCTTGGTGGACTTAACCCATATACTGTTATTATACATGATTTGCAGGAAACAACTACTCAGCGGGCAAATACCCCGACCTGCATTGAATTATACCTTACAAATCATGAAAGATTGGTAGCCAATGTCATTTGTCAATTCCCCGGCCAGACATAGACCGGTTTCGAACTTATTAGTTCTCATCAGTGTGCCATAGGTCATGGAACAGACAAATGATAGTGGCCAACCTGTTAGTTTTATACAAACTTAAGTAAATGGTGTACCGGTGAGAGGTAAGTGAATACCCTTATGTGGTCAAATGCTATTATACACCAGACATCATAGATGTCTCCATGGTGTATAGCGACTTGCTATTTTGCAAGTACCGAGAGCGGTGACCTTTAGCCCTTGGTGGACTTAACCCATATACTGTTATTATACATGATTTGCAGGAAACAACTACTCAGCGGGCAAATACCCCGACCTGCATTGAATTATACCTTACAAATCATGAAAGATTGGTAGCCAATGTCATTTGTCAATTCCCCGACCAGACATAGACCGGTTTCGAACTTATTAGTTCTCATCAGTATGCCATAGGTCATGGAACAGACAAATGATAGTGGCCAACCTGTTAGTTTTATACAAACTTAAGTAAATGGTGTACCGGTGAGAGGTAAGTGAATACCCTCATGTGGTCAAATGCTACTATACACCAGACATCATAGATGTCTCCATGGTGTATAGCGACTTGCTATTTTGCAAGTACCGAGAGCGGTGACCTTTAGCCCTTGGTGGACTTAACCCATATACTGTTATTATACATGATTTGCAGGAAACAACTACTCAGCGGGCAAATACCCCGACCTGCATTGAATTATACCTTACAAATCATGAAAGATTGGTAGCCAATGTTATTTGTCAGTAACAGTATATGGGTTAAGTCCACCAAGGGCTAAAGGTCACCGCTCTCGGTACTTGCAAAATAGCAAGTCGCTATACACCATGGAGACATCTATGATGTCTGGTGTATAGTAGCATTTGACCACATGAGGGTATTCACTTACCTCTCACCGGTACACAATATATATATATATATATAAAACATAATACTTCAGTGGAAAGCTCCTCTATAATATCCTTATTTTACTATAAGGAATGTAACCAGACTGCAACCAACGCCACTCTCCGGGATATGTGCCCCGCCGAGCGCTAAATTACAAGTTACAAGCCTGGCACGTTAAGTGTAATAATTGCATATTACCAACAAAACGCTAATGCTCCGATTGCAACAAACACCACCCGAGAGACCGATCCTACTTACAGGAGCTCTCGTGCCAGTCGCCCCATACCACTTGCAGACTGCAGTTTCGAGCTGTTGGCTCTTGTCAGTGCAAGGTAGGATGATTCGAGGATCCTTTGAATATTTGGTACATCTCGGTACCTTTACGATAGCGAGATGTAAAATAGTAAGCAGGCGGCAATCGAAGCATTAGCGTTTTGTTGGTGATATGCGAGTATTACAATTAACGCGCCAAGCTTGTAACTTGTAATTCAGCGCTCGGCGGGGCACATAACCCGGAGAGTAGCTGTTGGTTGTAGTCTGGTTACATCCCTTATAGTAAAATAAGGATTTTATAGAGGATCTTTCTACTGAAATATGATGTTTTCATATTTCTGCCCTCTATAAGCACACTTGAACTATATATATACATATATATATATATATATATATATATATATATATATATATATATATATATTCTGTAGTACAATATACAGTTATATATACAAACACGAGGCCGGTTTGCTTAATAATTACTAGTGAAAAGGTTTTTCCATAAAAAAACACATTTTCCACCCCTTCGGATGGGGTGAAAATCAGGTGGTGGTTTAGCTCATCTGCCTGAAAAACTGGACCTCTGTACTCGAGGAAATCTTATCCAGGCCAAAAAAGGGATTCGAAAACTATTTTTAAGCGGGAGGGCGATTTGGGGGTGGTTTTTGTCCAATTTGAAGGGGTTGTCGGGGAAAAAAATTTCGGGACCCACACCATCCTGTTCAGTGACCTCGAGAACGAGGGTCCTCTAGATTGGCTCTTTGGCAAAAAAAAGCAAAAATCCCAAGAAATTCCGACTCTTGACCTCGACTGTTGGACAAGAAATCATGCCTATATGTCATATATATTAGTAAAAAAATATATTCAGATCTCCTATCGAGACCTATAGCAGGTTAATATAATTATAATTTTATTCAAATCCTTCCAAGAAATCCCACATGTTTCCATATGCTTTTCGATGCAGTATTTATCTAGATCAATTTTATTTACATTCAAATAAGATCTTATATTGAATTGAGTCCACATTTGTATGAGTTTCACTGAGGCATGTTAATTTTCTGTAACTAATTTGGTTCGATGTTAAATAACAATATTTAGCAAAAGTTTACGAAATACAGTATACTTTTTATAGACCAATTTCGGAGGTTCTAATACCAGACAAAATTTTTATATAAAATAAACACATTAAGTTGTCGTCAATCTTAAAGGGTCGGACCCTAGTTAATCCCACCGTACTAAAGAAAATGTCAAACGTTTTTGATTTGTTGAGAAATGACCGAAGTTGAAAAGCAGACAAATTGCCAAGTTTGTAACTTTTTCTGATTGTACATTAGAAATATTATTAATGTAATGTTTGGCCTCGACGATTTGTAAATAAGAAAAGTGAAGCGTGAGGTTGAATATTGCTGTGAGACGGGAGAAAACTTATTTATCTTTGTTATATAATATACACCACAGTACACACATTAGAAGAAACTAGGGAACATAATCAAAAATTGATATAACTTTTTAATAGCAACACGTATCCTCCTAAATTTTTGTATCAATGTTTTTGATGTGCACTAAATAAAATATGAGGGAATGAGTGAAAAAAATAGGTTCATTTCCTTACAATTCGAGCAAAAAGATGGCTGCAATGTTTTCATTTTAGGATAGAAGTTAATGGAAATTCATTCTAAGTTAAAAGACGGAAAGACAACATTTGAAGCGTGAACAGTGGTAAACACAATGACTATAGATGATAAAAAAAGGGAACAGAAAACGTTACCGATAGCAGAAAAGAAAATAGGTTAGATTGTATCTGATATCCAGCACCTGACAGGGCTGAAGGAAAAGGGTTGGTTGTCGTAATGTGGGCCCTCACGATGTACCAATCCTAGTGATAATTGAAGTCTACTAGTTTCCCTTGGAAAGCGTGAATCCCCAAAATGGTTAGGGAGATGACTCGCGAAACCACAGTTCCAGTCGTTAGAATACCTTCACCCTCAGGTTATTATAAGATCGACAACTCACAAATTAGTCGGGATACAAAATTCTCTAACAACTTACAAGATACACGCTAGCTGATCATTGGGGTAAAATCGCTCCTCCATCTCGCTTATTTCTGACAGTTTTTTAAAGGTATAACCAAATGGGACCTTCACCAGTTTATAGGGCTTCACTTTGGCTGTCCGAAATGAATTTCTACAATTTTTTTTAGTAGGGCCGAATTTTGCAAAATCGTTTTTTTCATATTTGAGAAGTAATTTGAAAAATGTGTTCTTTAAAACATACATCGCGCTATTAAATCAACTATTTGAGTACGATTATGAACTTTTGTAAACTTGCTCAAAAAACTATAGCGTTTCTAACGGCACCCTCCAATTTCAAAATTTAAGGCCTTTTCAAGAAAATAAACCCCAAATTCTCCACTAGCAAATCCGTGTATTAAAAACTTCACCATGTGAGTGAGCAAGTATGTTATTCAAAATTTATGTATGTATACAGGGTGTAACAGAATCATGGTGTATCCCCTTTTTCTCCTTTAGTTTTGCAGATAATTGATAGAAATTTAGCATATACTACATACATAATAAGCGGCACTTTTTGAAATACAACTGATTTTTTTTCACTTCCAATTTCGCCGGAAGTGGTGTGAACGATTCATCTTTTGGAGTCTGAAGAACTTTATATATATTTCAAAAATGAATGTTAACGTTCACAAAATTAGGGTTCAAGATGACTGTTTCAGACGGAGAATAATATGAAAATTTATACTTACTTTTCGTTTTTGCTTAACTGCTGCTCTGATGGTATCAATTGGACCTCGTAACACTATAAACCTGGCGCTGGAAGTACTATAACATTTTCTTAAAATTATGCCTGAAAGGGAATTTTGTTAAAAAAGACACAATTAAAAGGCAATATAAAGTTCAAAAATATATATTAAATCTCTTTAAAAAATTTGTTTTACAACAACTTTTAAGAAATATGTTCAACAAACAATAGTCTAGCCCGTGTACAACACATGGTGAGGAACGGAACGATTTATAATGTACCAACTACCATCCAAAATGCGATTTTGTGAGCTAACGATTACACAAAAAGATTCAAGAAAAGTTCAATGTTTCTGAAGTTTGGTGGGCTTTTGCTTGCCTGTCTTATTCACGTATTTTTATTTCAATAACAATTTTGGTCGCTTCTCGGAGCTTTAAAATGCTTGAATCGCTACTACTTTGAATTGTATTCTGCAATTACAATTTTATACGTTCAGGCAAGGTGGTCCCATGCACATATGAGTACATGGTAAAGATACTTTTCTGACACCGAATCACTGTGGAACCGGTTTAGGGCAAATCAAGTTAAAACTCATCATATCCCCGTCAAAATCGACTGCTAGGAAATGATGGGGGTCCCATGTCGCTAAGGCCTATTTTCGCTAAAACTCACGATATACTTTGGATAGAAGCTGGATTAACTTGTCCTCATATTTAATATCGCGCATGAGTTGCAGTGCTTAACAACGTGGATTCGGAAAAGGGTTTTTAATTTTGAAATTTCCGAAATTTTGTTATACTTTCTAAATTTTAGTGGTCGGGGCGACATTACGTCCCTGTGCAGCGACTCTTCTAAGGCCATGATTGTCAATAACCCAACAAAAAAAAGATTACTACGTTTAATAAATGCAGCTGAATATCGACAAGATAAATTTGCTAAGAATATTCTTATTCATAAAAATGCGATATTGTCTGGTATAGAATGGTTTAAATTTCATACATTTTGTCGAAACTCGTATTTAGTCAAGAAAATATTATTACCAAGTTGATGCCTTCCCATTCTTCTACTTTATCGAATAGTAGATTAAATGAACAGCTTCGAACTTAAAGTACTGATTGCTTTGAAATACGCACAATGTGTTTATTTTGTAAGAAAGCGGGAAAGAAAAACAAGAAAAATTATCTTCCACACAAACAGGTACCTACTTATTATACAGTGTGTTTGAGAACTGATGAAAAAAATTAGTAGCGGATTTCGATAAGTACAAATTTTATTAATTACATATTTTTTGAATTTCTTACATATTAGGCCAAGAGCTACTTACTGAACCTCCTTCAATTTTTATGGAGCGTAGTCCTGTTTATGGAGACAACAGTACGCTGGGTCTGAGCCTTGGTAGTGGGGGAGTTTTCGTATAAGGGCTATATTTCACAAATCAATGTCTTTGGGGTCTAAAAACTGCTTTTACAAAACATCAAGACATTTGAGCACTATTCTCGACTATACTACTCGAAGCGCATTTCGCTAACTATGACAGCCAAATAAAACTGGTTTTCAGTTTTAAGCATTTCCTGATGATGGTTAACATAACGTACGTCGAGTAGTGTATGTGAGTGTAGTGTTCAAATGTTTTGGCGTTTTGTAAATGTGGTTTTCAGGCAGCAAAGATATTGATTTGTGAAAAATAGCACTCATACGAAAACATCCACACAGCCAGGATTCGAAAAATTACATTTACAGGCATTTTCAAAATCATTTTATAAAACACTTGTTAATGTATAGAAGACAATCATTAATACACTTATACCATTTTTTAGTATCCCTAATCCTATCAGCTCAAATCGCATATAACTATACATTAAATTTATTAATTAGATAATTAACATTCCCATTGTCTCGAATCAAAATTCTGCAGAAAGAAAATAGAACTGTCATAGATTATCTACTCATATTTATAATTTTTTTGCGTTTAACTATACGAAGAAATATAGTTTTTGTTTCAAGAATAGATGACTTGGTTTCAAATTATCAGTTTGTCTGAGTTTGTTACTAGTTTTTCTAGCGAGTGAGACTAATCGTATACTCTGGACTGATAATTAAACTGTTAGAGAATTACATATTTTCTTTAGTTCTTACCGAAATAAACGGGAGTTACCATCTTCTATTTGATAATATCAAATATTCATATTCATATTCAATATTTCAACGAATATTTCTATTTTCTCTGGTTATTGTACTGTCATAAATAAATTATTTACCATCACAATAAAATAATAGAATCTAATATACTTTTAGATTTAATTTACTACATATGAAATTCCACTAAATTTTGATTTTCGTCAATCCCAATTTTCTTTCACGGATTAGGGAACAATGGACTGCTGGGTAAATTAGCAGATATGTCGGTGGCACGATACTGATTACAATGGCACGGTTTATAACTAGGAAAGTCCAGCAACACACAAGGTATTATTGCTGTTTGCTAATGAAATATCCCACACTACACTAAATGTGGAAGCGAAACTGCAATTTGTTTTATCTGGTTATTAGTACCCAGTGCTTTTCATCGTAGGAGATAATACGACAATGATTGCGGAGATTATTCGGTTCACGTTTCCAATCTATTTGTTTACGTTTGCAGGGAATCAATAGATAAATGGAAAAATGCCTCGGAAATATAAAATCTCATAAATGTGAAGGTGAGGAAATATACTTTATTATAGTAGATTTAAGAAAGTACTCTGTACCCGTTTATGTCAGTTAGGGTGATTAGCATGGGTAGTCATTTTTCAATAGAATTATGTTGTACTTCAATTTATGCATTTCAAAAATCTATTCTTTAAGTCAGATAGGTAATATAAAAAAGGTTCATCTGATGATCATACCCGGAGCTAGCCAAACACCCACGACATACAACACCGTGGCAATTGAAGAACTGGACAGGATAGGGATCAACTGAAAGTAAATAAATTCTCATGACTAGGTCATTTAAACAATTATCTACAAATTTCCTAACATTATCATACTTGCAGAGCATCTGCAATATTTAGTTTTTGAATTACTGCAACCAGGCCTAAAGATATTAATGAACTGAATTTCTAAATGCGTAGTGCCATCTCTAGTTACCGTTAAAAGTAAGAAATTATTGTTTAGATTATGTCCGATTGTAGTGTTGTAGGTATGACTTGGATCATTATTTTTTACACATTGGAGACACTGAAATATGTATGTACGTGTTATTGTCATAATTTTTATTTTTTTTTTATAATCATGTCTGCATTGTTAACCAGAAGTTTCAAAATATATTCCAAAAATCACGGCCTCGAACATATATTTTTATTATTAGTTTCAATTCTAGCAATTTTGCAAAATTACTTTTTGAAAATCATAAATAAAATCATTTCCTCATTTGAGATCAATTCAATTCAATTCAATATAACTTTATCAACATTATAATATAATACGTACCTCTCCAGAACCCATCCCGGGACCGACCGTGCAACCACCGCGCTACGCGATGGCGGTTTGCAGGGTCGGGGGGACCGGGTCTAGTTCGTGTAAAAAACAATTAAAAAACTTAAACCTAAACTCCTCCTGAGACAAACAGATTAAAAAGATATTAAAATTATTTACATCTAACATAAAAGATTTAACAACACTTAAAACTACACATTTTTTAAAAAACTTGTTCACTAATCACTTTTTAAAAATTTCGTAGCTGACGCAGGCACCTCAATCCAAACGAGGAGCCTTCCGCGAGGTGTATAAATGCCGGGCCGCGCAAAGGCGGGCCTAAATTTTGATTTTAAAAATATTGATTTCACAAGGTTTTGATTTTGTAAAAATGTGAGATGAGAAATGAATTTAGAGAAAAAATGTACAAAAGGAAATCAAGAAAAACAAACGCGACAAAAAGATTACAAACAGAAAGGAAGAGGGGCACAGGAGAGATTTAAATATATGAAAGGTATGAAATACTAGTAAAGGTGGATAGGGTAAACTGAGGTTATAGTTGGTGAAGTTTGGCTACAGGGGTTGCCGGAAAATCGATAACGCCTGGTACGGTAAGGGGTGTTTAATCAGAAATGAGGCATTATGCCGTCTAATTTGTGTTATGTGTCTTGTTAACGGACTATCGCCCAGCTTGTAAGAGTAGAAGTTTTGAGAGATCTGCTGGACCTAATCCCCTATCCGCTTATTTAAGATCAAGAAACCCGGTCGGGTTTCGCAGCTAATTTCCGAGCGAAACAGGACCTCATTCATATACAATAAGAAATTGGTTTCTGCGCCATCTGGATATTTCTTTTCTTTTATAGAAAGAACATAATCATTTAACATTTGTAATTACATGTGAAGTGAATTGTTTATCGTTTCATCTTTCAAATAAATACCTGTCTTTAACTTCTCATCTTATTACGGCATTGCTATTGATGTTTGAATTTCAAGATCTGTCATTCCGGTTATATTTGTGGACTAGACGGAAGTAAGTCTTTAAAAACAGAAGTATGATGTCGACGGATACGTAAGATGCTTAATTTAATCCTGTGACAGTGACATTTATAAATAACGTGAATAGAGACACAAACAATCTAGTATAAACATAACCTAAATTATTTTAAAGAAATAGTGAAGTTAGGCGCGAGTGGGCTCTCTAACCCTAAAAATTGAACATGATTTTTTTCAAGCACCCCCACCCCCCTGTCGGGGGTAAATAACCTCGAAGAGATTTATAACACTTTTTATAGAAAGGTCAGAAATAAGTAAAACGTTACAGGAGGATAACTAGGACCTCGATACACCTTCTTCACCACTTTTGATCGACCGCCCAAATTTTGAGTGGGATACTTAGTGACTGGGAAAAGGAGTTAAAGGCAACGCGACATGGGAGGTCAAAAAGTGCTAAAACTGAAATCAGTAAGTTCTTAGACACCATTGAATCCAGTAGTAAGGCACTCACCCATTTTCTGTACTTCTATCCCAAAAAAATTGAAGTGGATTGAACGAACGAGGCTACCATGAAAAAAATTTTCTATGTGGCTTCCCTGCACCCCCTGACCATCCACTATATACTTCATGACGAGCAACATAACCTTTACTTAAACCAAATTGGAAGACAATAACAAAAAGCGCTTTACCACTATCGTAGTCCCCTGCACCTTCTAACCCCTTTTACTTTCTGATACAAATTAAAAATTCATAAAATCGTGAAAGCTCAGTTTTATCCTTATTTATTTTATATTAACAGACTAAAATTTCTCCTAATAGTGTGCATTGGTGGTAGAGAATAAAATATAACATAAATCAAGTTACTGTTACCACAACAAAATACATATTAGAAATTTATGAAATCGTGTAGAGCTGATTCATTATAACAAACTAAGTTTTTTTCTATTAATATATACTGACAGATGGTAAGAAATAAAATATTACCGACCAGAAATTTCTAAAATCTACTTAAAGCTTATTTTAAACCTGATTTATTGTTAAATAAATTTTATTAATACATAATGATAGCCAAAAGCAAAATACTGCAGGTTATAAATTGTTGAAATCATGTACAGTTAATGTTTCAACATTGTTTTCATAACAATACCACAAAAAATCTGAACCTGGATTTCACAGTTGGAATCTAACACGGGACTTGTTGGAGAAAAACTTTATTTTCTAAACCTAGGTAAGTAATTGATTACTTTACTTGAATTTCTATTTTGTCTTTACTTCTAGTACTACTACCGTAGTAGGGGTACCTTTTTCGCTGGCTGGGATATCAATTGAATTATGCAAGAAAAGCAGCAGCACGAAACAATAATAGAAAAAAATAGTGCTACTAATTTTTTCACTGTACTTGTTGACTGGATTAAAGCATTATTTTTACTAGCCACATAGAAAATTAGCTTGGGGCGAGCGTAGGTGCGTCTTTATTATGTACATACTTCGGTATGCGATGTAAAGCAACGACAGGCGCAGTTAGTAGTTGGATGGGTAACCATTCCAACGGAAACCGCGTCCTCGCCTCACACATCTTCCAGCGGCTTGTATATCAGTGTATGCGCGGAAGCTATACAACCTTAGGCGAGGGTTGTATAGGAGATATACCATCCTTAGGAGGTATGTAAAGCCGTCGGTCCCTTGTCTATTAAATGTTAGGCAAGTAAAAGATCCCTACTCTTCTTAAGGGAAGAGGTTCGGCAAAAATTCCTGGTTGGGGGTAGCTCGTCTACAGGCGTCGGTGTTAGGCCTCAATAGCGAAAATAGGCCGACGTTAAATAAATGCAAAAAAAAAATTTTAGCTTGTAGTATTATATATCGGAATTGTTGTGAGGGGGGGGGGGTGGTGTTATACATAACTTCAACTAAATTCTAATAAAAAATCATCTTTTCTAAATTTTACAGCAGAAACAAGAAATGATATTTAGACTCATTTTCGAATTAATTTTTTGTTGCGCTAATATTACTGGTACAACTTCAGCCTGAATGAACAAAACACTTTCTATTAACTTCATTCGATCGAAATCGGTATAGATCTTCTAGTATTTGCTAGTAAATATTGTATTAAGTGTCATAACATATTCTGTATTAGCCAACCCGACCTTGCACGACCGTTTTTTCATCACTGGTCGGCTCATATTAATAAAAAATTAATGCTCATTTACACACCTAAACCTCCCTTGAGAGAAAGAACAGACATACAGACAGATGCATATAGGGAATTTTATGTATGTAGCTACAGACATATTTTCATATTTAAGCTTTGACCTAAATGATTTCAGAGATACATCGGCTTTCCTTTGAGATATTTCATTTTTATCAAAGTGGGTGGTACTCTATTATATAGAATATTAAAAAAACTATAAATAAATATGAATTTCGGGATAAAGTAGGGAAAAGATATATAGTTGCTTTTATGAGCTCTATAAAATAAAACTCGTGTTATAAAATACATGGATAGGGGAGTTTCGTTATGGCAGGGTCAAAATCTCGATCAAAATATTACTATGTTAAAGGTCTTAAAGAGCTTATATACACAAGACATCTTGATGAATTTTAGCTTTATTCCAAAGGTATATAACATTGAAATGTTTAGTACGTATTGTTACATAGTTCTGTGTAATAAGTGGTCTAATATCGGTTCTGAAGTCGGTAAAAATTCACTATATGTTAAATTTTTAAATACATAAAAATAAGTTATATGTCATCTTCCTCCTGTATCCCTCGCATCGCTTCATAAATAACTGATGAGACGCATCAGGAATTACATCAAGATTCATATACAAATTAAATGTATGTGATAAACTCTTTATTCTCCTCACCAGCTTTCTCCAAAGGGTTCAATGATTTCTAAACAATATGGCACATGAGTTCAAGTATGCTTCTAGAGGGCAGAACATAATATTTCAGTCGCAAACTCCTCTATAAAATCCTTATTTTACTATAAAAAACGTAACCAGACTGCAACCAGTAGCTACTCTCCGGGCTATGTGCCCCGCCGAGTGCTGAATTATGAGTTATAAGCCTGGCGCGTTAAGTGGGGTTTGTTAAAAGCTGATAAAATTAATTCTTGAAATCTTGAGCATTTGTAGCACTAAAAAAATCTACAGATACCAACTGGTTTGTAAGACGAAGCGTGCGAGGTAAGTAGGAATTAAATGCATAATTTGTTCTAAAGGAGGGCACAAAAAAAGTAGCTGTTTGTCTCGTATTATGAGGAGGAATGTATAAACATATCTGAGGTAATAGCTCAGGACAGTTACATTCAGAGGTAACTACATTAAAAAGTAAAATCAAGTCCTTGGCGTACAATAAGGGGGCATAAATTTAAAGATAATTCTAGATCAGAATAGTCATCGAAATAAATGTTTAATTTGAAGGCTACGTGTCTTAAAAATTTATGCTCAACTGATGCGATTTTTTTAACATAAATATTATAATTTGGAGACCAGACTGAGGAACAATACTCTCGGTGTGGTCTCACAAGTGAACAATATAAGACTTTGAGAATATGCACATTGAAAAAATCAGTTGTACGTTTAACAAATCCCAGCAATTTTAATGTACAGCAGATATATGAGGCCGAAAACTAAATGTTGGATTTGGATCAAGTAGAACACCTAAATCTTTCATTTCTTGTACAACATTGAGAGAATGTCCATTAATCTGACAATAAAAACCAACAGGAGTTCTATTCTGGCAGTATCTCATTGTATGACATTTATCAATATTTAACATCATGGCATTGGTCAAAAGAATATCTATGTCAGCTTGCATACGTAAAGCATCATTTACAGACCCAATTCTTGAAAACACTTTAAGGTCATCAGCAAATAAAACAATTTTCCCAAAAGAAAAGCAGTTTTTAATGTCGTTGATAAATTAATTAAATAGCAATGGTCTTAGAAATGACCCTTGAGGAACACCGGAAATGACTGAAATTTCGTTAGAAAAGAACATTTTTAATACGAACAATCTATTTTCTATCCGTAAGGTAATCATTTAACCAGTCAAGAAGTGGACCGCTACCGGTGGACCATAGTATTCAAGTTTGACCACTAAAGCATTATGGTTTACTCTATCAATTGCGTTGGAAAAATCACTGTAGATTGCATCTACTTGATAACCATTTTCCAAGGCATTCGACAGGTAATTAACATAAGTTCAGTGGACTTGCCTGATTGGAATACGAACTGCTCAACATTGATCTCATTACTGAGCCTCGCGGTTAAGTAATCAGTTACTAAACCCTCAAATAGTTTAGATATGGTGCCGACGCCAGATATGGGGCGAAAATTTTTAATATCCGATTTGTTACCAGACTTATGTGATATAACTAAGTTTCCAGTAGTTGGGCAAATGGCCTGAGAGTAGAAATCAGTTGAATATAAAGATAGAGAGGTCTTGCCCGAACAAAGCTACAATATTTAAGTATGATTGGGGGGATATAATCGGGCCCTGGCCCCTTATATACATTTAGTGAGCTTAAGTTTGTGTATATGTCAAATAAATTCGCTATAGCTGGGATTAAGTTAACATGATTATTATCTAAAAACATTTCGGGAGGTAGTTGATTGTCAGATGTTTTTGAATTGACAAATTTCCAAAAGGGTTTAACATTACTCTGAAAGGAGGTCTCGATAATTTTATGTAGTTAGTGTAACACTGCTGTGAGAGAATTTTGCATCTTATCATTATATTGTTACTATCCTTGTACATTTTATGTGTTATGAGGAAATTTACAAGCTGATGATTTTCTAAGGGGAATATACAAATCAAAAACACAATAAGGAGTATCATAGAAGAAATTCATCATAGGGTCTAACAATTTGTCAATTAATAATTCGTCCCATGAGATGGCACCTAAACATTCATGAATAGCATAATTTGCGTTCTTGAAATCATAATAGTAGTATTCTTGTGCACCGGAATTGGTGGATTGATTTATGAGCTTCATTATAGTTTGGAGGGGAGGGTGATTTAAATCGAGAGGAACTAAGTGGTCGTCTGCACAGCTTACAGATAGCTCATCGTGAGAAAGAACCAGATCTAACAAGACACCTCTATCATTAGGGACAGCATTGACTTGATATAAATTGTGATACGAGCAGATATTAGACAAAATTTCAATAGCTTCAGTTTCTTGTAATGATGCAGATGGTGTAGGGCTTCCAGTGGATGAAGTTATCGTTGCTCCAACTGCAGTTAAAATCACCAGACAGGTGCAATTTAGCATTCGGGTATCTATCGGTTATAGAATCAAGATCATTACTGCAAGTAAAATAATCATTTGGAGAAGATCTCGGAGGTAGGTATATAACCCCGAAAATATGATTGTGATTAGTGCTTCTACCCAGAGAGATAAATAAGACGTTGAGATGAATCAAGTTGAGGACTGCATCTAGATTTGGGCATGGCAATGATGTACCAAATAGTCAAAGGATCCTCGTGTTGATCGTCACAATCTACCTTGCACTGATGAGAATCAACAGCTCGAAACTGCAGTCTGCAAGTGGTGTGAGACGATTGTCATGCGAGCTCCTTTTAGTAGGAATTAGTCTTTCGGCCGGTATTTGTTGCAATCGAAGCATTAGCATTCTGTTGGTAATATGCAATTATTACACTTAAGGCGCCAGGCTTGTAACTCGTAATTTAGCGCTCGGCGGGGCACATAGCCCGAAGAGTAACTGTTGGTTGCAGTCTAGTTACGTTCCTCATAGTAAAATAATGATTTTATAGAGGAGTTTGCGACTGAAATATTATTTTTTAATATGGCTCATCTTTGAAAAGCTGAAATTAAAAAGCAAAAACTTTGTTTCTTTAATACAAATTGTTAGAACAAATTTTAAACATATTATTTTTTCAAAATCTGCATCGTTCACTAGCACGAATATTAAAATATTTCTAAACTACATCTGATGTTCCTCAACATACGTTTCTTAGTGCCTAAAAGCCCTCTAGATGTGGTGCGCATACTTTTTCCTTTCACTTAATCTATGAAAAGGAATATTAAGGAGTCGTCAGTCGATTTCGTTGACCACTGAACACCTTCCTCTGATTGGCCCCACTTGCTGGTATGGTACATTTCATAGCATCACGTCATTTGTCGCGGTTGTCTGTTAGGAGTACTGCCTTATAAAAGCTCTTTCCTATCAAGTCATTTTAATATCAACTCAACAATTTGCAGAACATATTCTTCGCTGTTGATCCTCTTGCTGTGAACGAAACTTTATTTCAATTAATTTTTTTTTTTTCAATATTTTTATTACTAAACATATTCTGGAACCCAACTTTATTTCTTTAAAATTTTTATAAAAAACATTTTTATAAATAAATGTTATACATGTTTTAACCGCCTTCCAGATCACTTGAATAACCCTCTTAAGCCTATAATTGTGTGCGCAAAGGAGATGGGGCCCTACAGTTTATAGTGGGATCTTAACCATTTGTTGGGGGTAATTTATAATTGAAAATTACTTTGCAGTAGGTGGGACGAGAACCCACCTCATTAGGTATGCTCAGAATGAAAGCTAGACGCGCTAAGCACTGTGCTACCGTCCCCGTGGACATATACATATAAAATACAAATACAAATGAATAAACACCACCGAAATTAGACAACCCCAAATTACAGAAGCCAGAGGGAACTACACTGCTACGGGTTTTACTCCCCTTACTGTGAGGCGGTAAGGGTTGCAAGATAATACAAAAACACACTTGGGCTGCTGTGCGTAGCAGATCGTGGACACTACCTAGCCTGGATAAGTGATGTAGCGTGCCCATGACAAAAATTTCACTAGCTCAGAAATCTCAGGGCGTTAAGCCTAAGTTTAACATAAACTATTAGAAGTTTTTAGTTTATTTAACGTAAAGTTACTGATGGTTCCATTTTTAGTGGCCGCAGACAAAATTATGACATTTTCTCTCAATATTATATAACAATATACACTTATCTAGATGGTGCGATACCAAAACGTCAACAAATGGAGGGAGGCTGCAGCCCTACGGTGGTGACTTCAGGGGCCAGACGATGGTGGTGGGTTTATAGCTTCTCTAAACCGCAGAATGTATCAGCCTTGTCCGTGGAACGTTCTAACCTAGTCCGTGGAGCGTTCTAACCTAGTCCGTGGACGTTCTAACCTAGTCCGTGGACCCTCTGACTCATTGAGGGATACAATCCACATAAAATCCCGGTAGAATGTTGCAGCTCAATTGACAGGGTCGAGTGCGTCTCTCTAGCAAACGAGATACTTCCAAAGGAAAGTGGTCAACCAGCCTGTACACATAAGTTTCGAACAAATGCGGATTAAACTCCCTCCGTAACAACAAAATACTCTGATAAACAGAAACAACTTAAAACGGAGGAAATTTTATCGTTGCCGATAATCCAAAATCCACTAAGATGACTTAAATAATTAGGTTTTAGAAATTTACGGCAGCGTACAACATGGGAGCACCTTCTTCCTTTCGTTTCCAGCTGACAGGTCGCGACCGCTCCTAGCGGAGATAAGCCAAATCTCAAACAGCTCGCGGCTGTTGGCGATATGTGGCCCGCGAAACACAAATATGTGTTGCGGGTCGCATATGCATTAAGCCGGTAACAACATATTGAAAAAATGGGGACATACAACCGCCTTAACCAACGCGGCTATCGGCCAATACTTCTTTCCTTAAATTTTTTATTATTTGTAACTTACTGCATACATGTAGTTTTTTACGCTTATTATTTCATATTTCAGTGAAGAGGAAACATATTAAATAAATCTATACCATAAATCTGCTAAACCAATCAATTTGATTTTCCCGAGATTTATTTTGATTCATACTTACAACTGAAATCCTCAATGCCCAAACGTATAATTTTAAATTAGAAATATATTCCAGACATGTCGTCTGATATTATTTCTCTATATCCACGAATTTAAATAAAAATGTTAAAAAGATAAGTCCGCGTTTCGCAAGCTATTTGTAACAGCGCAGCGTTGGTATAACATTTAAATTCCATGTGAGTCGTTATTCCTACCGAGGCAATCAATCAGTATCATTTCTATACCTACAAACGTTCTCACATTAATAAAAATGTCCTAGGTTCAAATTGACTTCCTGTTTCCTCCACACACACTTTCTGGAGGGTTTTATTGCATAATATTTGAATAGATCTTGGTCGACATTTGGAGGCAATGGCCAAGCGGCGCGAAGAACATTAATCGTAACGGATAAGGTCATCCTGCTTGCTCTTTCAGGTGGTTTATAACGTATGCTTTCCTTTCGACAGAACTTTTCAGGGCGCTTCTATAGAAACGAGTCAATAGTTGATTGGTCTACGACACCAACCTATTTTCCTTTAAAAAGTTGTTTCCTTTAGCTACTGGAACACGTGCAGCGGAAACATTTTATGCTGCTAATTTGAAAAGTTTCACAGATTGCGGGAGAAAGAATGTGCAATGATTTATTGTAAACGTCTAAGGCGATCAGCGGATAATTTTCTTACACAAAGTTAAGAGCAATTTTGGTACTATTATTTGTTTTATTAAACTGAAATTTTGCAGTAAAGCTAATAAATGTTACACTAACATGGCAATACTATCATTGAATTAATGTTTTTAAAAATAAACTGTTCATTCATTAAAGGTGGATTTGTGGGCGAAAAATTTTCATAATATTTTTTAAATGAAAAGCAATACGTTTATTTATCCCCTGGCTATACAATCAAATATATATAGTATAATCTCTGTTTTACATTAGAAACCATACATACAAAAGACAAAAATAAAAACATATTTAAAATAAAAGAAAATATATACCCTCTGTCTATTTTACGAGAGCCACATCAAATATTTCGCTTAATATCTATTGTAGAAGAATAAAGTTTTAGAAACAGTTATCCCACTTTTATGCCCTATATTTCAGTAAAGATAAATTTTAAATCCATAGCCTACTTTGTCAAATAGGTATACCGTATGTCAACGGATCATGATAGACCTCCTTTTTTTCGTTATTTTTAAGAATATCAGAATGAAACTTGGTAGATATATTATATGATCAAGAAGACACTTTGTAGCATAACTGCCATTTTTTTCCCACTTCCGGTTTCACCGAAAATGAACCCAACTTTTTATTTTTAAATGGAACACCCTCTATAATATTATATTTTTGGAATCCTTGAAAAACTCTGAGTACGGTGATGCCCCATAAGTGACATTTCGACTCCATGAAAAAAATTTGACTCGAAATTTGTTGGTACAACTAGAGTACCATGACCAGAAAAAAATACTTGTAATGAACCAGCGTGATAGAAAAATCAAATCAACCTGTTACAGTTCAATTTAACATTTATACGTTATTTAAAAAAATCTCTAAATCATTGCTTTATCTCTTACATTTAATGTCTAACGAATTCGTGTTATCCGTCGTCACGCGTAATATTTATTATTTAGTTGTCTATATGAATCCGCAATTGTAAAGAATCTGTTGCAGGTGTAGACATGGCATTATACATTTTGTTGTGTAGCGTGTTGCATATACTTAGGCTCTCTATTTCTGTAATTCTTAAGCTAGGCAACCAATAACTTTTAATTAGTTTATAGGTAGATTCCTATAACCTATTGGCGATCGGTAACACAGATTTATTTCTTCACAATAGTTTTTGGCTTCCGGTATTCTGTCACTTTTCACGTGTAGTTCGCTCGAACGCTTGGCAATTTATTAAGTGGTATTTTTACGTGCTCGTTGCGATTTTTGAAACAAGTAATTTCACCATTTTGGGATATATTCGCAACGTTATATTTTCGATTTTCCATTTATGTTTGGACGAGTGCATATTTTTATGGTATTGGAAATCGATTGTCTTCATTGGAAGGATCTATACGTAAAAGCTATTTTTGCCAAATTTACACGAGGCCAAGGACATCCAAGGTCAACAAAATTTTTCTAAGAAAACCCTCCGAAACGAGGGTTCTTTTTTTCACCTACGGTTTCGCCTAGGAATTCGTAGTTTTTCCTACGTTTTTTTTCCCTTTATACGAATAACTTTTTTCCACTGGTCTACACGTACTTATGTTACTTCTCCTTGTTGGACTGGAATTTCTTTTTTGTGGAGGAGCCATCCATTTTCTGGGTTAATTTATAGGCTGGAAGTTGCCCATTCCTGAAATTTAAGCCGAAGCTGAAGCCCCGCTGCCTGCAGTTCGTATCCTTCTTACGCCATACATATATTGATTTTTTTTAAATATATTGTATATTTTGCTTAAAAAATTTCACCACTGTACCTATATATATATTTTTTTAAAATTTTGCTAAACATCATATGAAAATAATCTGTTAACGAATTAAAACATCTATGATATTTGTTGGGGGTTAAGCACTTACGTAAGACGCGTATACCCAGTTAAATATATATTTTTTAGTGTTGAATTTGTCTGTCATACCATACCCTACGTTATTGTACTGTTGAATGTTATAAAGTTACTACGTTTATTGTTATTAAAAGATGAAACTGAATTTTAATTTTTCATTATCGTCTCGCTAAGTAATTTATTTAATAAATTTAAGGTTACATTGTACTTGAGCTGGTATTTGGAGTGAAAAAAAATTTACTTGGCGCCTTGATACGTCAAAGTAATTTAGAACCCCGACCATCTCCACTGTCAGTCGGCCGGCAAATACCGTTAGCCAACAGACGACGACCAACTAGTTACGTCAGATTGTAGTTTTAAAATTTGACGTAGCAAACCTTAAAAAATTCAGATTGTATATTTTGTGGGCCATCAAACTTGACCTGAACAGTTTTTTCAAATGTAACCATAATGGTAAAGTACTACCATAAAACAGCGGATGGTCTAAGAAATCGGTGAATGTGCCCAAAAGCAATTTTTTCTTGATTTAACTTTTTTTTTGTTTTTTTTTTTTAGTTTTAAATCAAATTTTTTTCACAGAGTCGAAATGTCACTTATGGGAAATCGCCGTACTCAGAATTTTTCAAGGAGGTTGTTCCATTTAAAAATTAAAAGTTGATGTCATTCCCGGTGAAATCGGAAGTAGGAAAAAAATTACAGTTATGCCACAAAGTTCTTCTTAGTCATATAATACATCTATCAAGTTTCATTCCAATATTCTTAAAAATAAGGGAAAAAAAGGGGTCTACCATGATCAGTTGACACCCGGTATTGCAAAAACCTGAAAAATAGGAAAACCGCAAACGGTTATAGCTTCATTAATTGAGGAGACACGAAAAAAGGTAATGTAATGAAAGTTGACGGCAAAGACAATTAGAATAATAATGTGTATCATAAAATTCGAAAAACGCAGTTGGCTTTGTCATACGCTCTTGTGCAAAAATGAAAGGAACAAATCTCAAAGTAGGCCATGACCCCATTAATTCTGTATATTTTTCCCTTTCCAATGATATAAAACATGTCACAAAAAGTTTAATTGATAGTGTCAATATTTAATATTTTACAAAAACCATAATTCATGTCATTGAATCGTAATAATCAGTTATGCCATGATTAGTGAAGAACAATGTATTGACAAATTTGACAGACTGTCACTGTTTTATGTTGCGTTGTCGAGTTTTAAGACAAGTTTTATATCAGTAATTATGGTGTACACCAATAATAACAAATTCGATATAATTAGCATTTATTGTCAGTACAATTTTGTCGCTGAGATGGCAGTCACGGTTTACGGAGACAGATTTCCAGATCCTCCGCAGCCAAATCGAACTAAGTTAGTTCAAAATCTAAAAACACACGGTTCGTTTTAAAAATAGTAGTAAAAGGCGAGGGCATGTCGCGGATAATGTAAGAAAAGTGTATAGAGTTTTGAATTATATTTAAAAAAATGAAGAAATCTCTTTGAGAAAAATTTCAGAGAAACTGTCGCATAAAAAATACAATACAAAAAATATTTAAAAGAAACGAATTTCGATGCTACAAAATTACGAAAGTGCAACATTTAAATGAGGGCGATAAGCCGAGAAGAGTAAGATTTTGTAGATGGTTGTTAAATAAAAAAACCGCTGCCCAAGGAATCACTACTTCCACATCCAGATTTTGTATCCAAGTCTTATGCACACTAAATCCCATCGTAATATTTTATTCCTTTTAAGAGGGGGAAACTAATGCCAAAATACATTTTAGAGGCCCTTGATTCTCGTACACACACTAAATCCCAAGTTTATTTTTTACTCGCTTTAATAATAGGGTGGGGGTGGCAATGGGGGTGGTAAAGGGGGTAGCTAATGCCAAAATTTTTTTTAGACGTTTCGTTTTTGTATACACACTAAATCACATTTTAATTTTTTTTTACTCCCTTTAATAATAGGGTGAGGGTGGCAATGGGGTTGGTAGAGGGGGTAGATTAGATTGGATTAACAAAGGAGCTGGATATTTAGCATTTACCACCGCGACCTTTTCAGGTGTATTGTGGTGCTCCTAGAATACATTCCTTATGGTACCTCATCCAGCTTTGTCCTTTGTACTAGACTCCACAGCTTTGATAAAGGCCCTTTTGTATAGCTGTCCGCCTTTGGTTTTTCTTCTCCGAGTACTTGGAATCTCAGTCTCGCCAGGCCTTCACAGTGGCACAGTACGTGAACTGAGGTTTCCTCTTCTTCTTGACAGAACCTGCATGCTGCGTCCTCTGCCAGGCCCATTAGACTCATGTGTCTATTGAGCCTGCAGTGCTCAGTTAGAAGGCCTACTATTACTATGATGGCCTTCCTATTCTGGCTTAGTAGATCTTCCGTAAATTTGGCCGAACATCCTTTAATGAACTCTTTGGCCTGTCTCTGTCCTGGGAGATTCCTCCACCATTCCAGAGATTTATTTTGCACCCATTCCTTAATGGCTGCTCATATGTATGGCTTTGCCACGTCACAAAAGGGCCTCGAGTCCTATTGGGGCTTCAAGTGCGCCTTCCTTGGCCAGTTGATCAGCCTCTGTATCCCTCGTGTCCTGGTACCCATACTAGGGTCACTCTGTTCTGACTTCCCAGCTCTGTAAGGGTCGTCAAGCAGTCCCACACTAATCTTGAGTTGATTTGCATAGAACTGATTGATTGCTTTTATTGCCGCTTGCCTATCAGAGAAAATGGCAATCGATTGGTTAACAGTGTCTTGTCTTATTATCTCCCTTGCGCAACAGTGTATGGCGATCACTTTAGCCCAAAACACCGTTGCGTATTTCCTTAGACTTATCGGGATACTGGCTTTTAACCTTGTTCCGTAAATCCTGTTCTGGCTTAGAGCCGTCAGTGTACCAGACTGTTTGTGCTGTTAAGGGAGGATCGTTTTTCCAGTCCTCCCTGTCCGGTATTACAGTCTAAAAGTTCTTGTTGAAGTTATACCTTGGGACCATTACGTTTGTGGACATGCCTAGAATGGGATCTGCCCTCATCTCCGAGTATAACTATTGGTACTCCGTCCCGTGTTGCTGGCTAATTGGCGTTTGGCCTTGCATTAACCTGTGCACCACTGACCGAGCGTCGCCTTGTATGAATATGTGTAATGGTGGCAAGTCCAAGAGAACCTCAAGTGCAGCCGTAGTAGCAGTTTTTATAGCAAGCCTTTGTACGCCACTTAACAGCTTTATTGCTCCCAACTGCACCGTCTTAGTCCACCATACCACTGATCCATAGGTTATCATGGGTGTATAACCACAGGTTCATTTTTTGATTTAGCCCCCAGTTTTTTCCACACATTTGCCTACACCTTCCCAGGACGATTGTGGCTTTCTGTGTGACTTTTTGGATGTGAGAGTTCCATGTTAATTTTTGGTGAAAAATGACTCCTAAAATTTTGCCTCACAGGCAAATGGAATTTCCACTCCGTTGAGCCTTGGGGGATTTAGGCCTTGCAGTGCTCTTCTCCGTGTAAAATTGACAACTGTGGTTTTGTGGGGATTTATAGAGAGTCCTTCTTTACAACACCATTTGTAACGCTCCGTTATTGTATTGGCGAATCGCTACTTAACAACTATTGCTAGATCATCAGCATATCCTAAGCAATAGAAGCCTTCTGTGGAAATTTTCCGGAGAAGTTCGTCAACCAGGGTTGCCCACAGTAGTGAAGATAGTACACCTCTCTGGGGGCAGCCTGTGCTCACTTTCGCCTCAACGGAGACCTCACCTAGATTGGATATTATAATCCTCTTATCTAGGCTGGCTTTTCTGCTGATGTCAAAAAAATTTTTGAGACCTTAACTTTTCGTGCATGCCCTAAATTGCAATTTTATGTACTCTTACTTGTTTGTTTTGCCTATTTACCCTTATTTACACCATTTACCCCCGAACCCTTCAACGAAATTAGATCAAAATATAATCTAGTTCCAGATCTCGTTACAATACATAAGTGTACCGAATTTCAAGTCAATATCACAAACGCTTCCAGAGCAAACGTGCGCACAAAAGAAATTACAGACAGACAGACCGACAGACAGGACACTTTTTTGCTCAAATTTAAAATCTCGACGTTTCATGACATTTTAAGCCTATTTCGATAAAAAAAATATTGTTTTTGCGTTACTATACTTCCACTCGACGTGGAAGTAAAATTAAAGACCCGCTGATATTTAGCAAAATTCTTTGGTCGGATGAATCAAATTTTTCTAATAATAGATTTTTCAACAGAAATATGCATTATAAATGTACACGAGAAAATACATATTGGTGCAGAGAGACGGCTTTCCAAGAAAGATTTTCTACGAATGTTTGGGTGGGTCTTTTAGGGACTAAAGTATTTGGACCTTATTTTTATGATGGCAAATTAATCGTTCGTAGATAGCTTAATTTTCCGCAAAACGAATTTCAAGATTTTCTTTATAATAAGTTTCTGTGCATCTGAAGCACTTGACCGGACACCTAAAGCATAAAATCAGCAAAGGCACTGTATAAAAGTATAAATATAATAAAAAGGCATCAATTAAGCTTCCCACTTTGTATAAATTTGACGAGAATGCTTAATACTATGGGTACAGAATATAGTTTATATTCATCCGTAGAGTCTGAAGGAAAGTTTTACTTATTTAAAGTTGGCACAAGCGTAAGCATATGTGTACGAACAATGCAGTTTACAAAAGTTGGAAGTTCTTGTTTATTAGCTTTAGTTGAGAGTTGTTTCAGCTTTTGGTTTTCTAAATTTATTAGTGTAAATTATTAAAGCAAAAACATAACTCAACTTTGCGCGAATTACACATTAATGCATGGAAAGTTGCTTGGGCAATAGTCTATTTTGTTAGAAACATTTGGTGGATGTTTTCTGTTACATGCAAAACGAAAATAAACTTTTAACCTGGAATTGATGTAAACAATAAAAGTAATTATTTTAAAAATAAAGAGAAAATTGTATTACTTTCAAAATAAAAACAAAATTAAAGATATTAAAAAATATCAAATATATTTTGTGAAACCACAATGAGCCCACCCCATGAAAAAAATGTTTTACATTTAAAAAAAAATCATGTTTGATGATTAAATTATGTCTAGATATGCATATTTTTAATATCCTATTATTAGCTCAAGTATTTTAACTTACAAGCTTTACTTAGTTATATTCTTTATACGTGGTGTCATAGAAAATGGACGAACTACGAACAATAACCAGTGATTTTATATAAGGTTTTCAAAAAAGATGGCATATTAATTCGCCCGTCCGTCCGTTCTAGGAGCATGTCTGGAAAACCAATTGAAAAGAAGAAAAACTGTAATAAAAACGGTACATAATGCTACAAGGGCAATTCCACTTTTCGTCGAGAAAAATAATCCAATAAGGAGTTTAATCAAAATTCTTGGGAGCTACCAATTAAGACACATTCGCTGTTAAAACTATATTGTAATTTATATAATTATTATAAAAAAATTTAGGTAGACATTATCTGAATCAATGATATGGTAGATTGTATGGCAGACATCCCCAATATTCTTTTCAACGACAAGGTACCATTCCAGTTCTTCAAGTTAGTTACTTCAGTTTCATAGATCCCAAAGGTTTGGTTATGATATCAGTTATCGTGTATTCAGAAGGACACCAGTCCATTTCATTCGACCTATTCTCTAGTAAAGCGATGCTTTGTTACAGTTTGCTTGATCCTACCTACAACTTGTCGACTAACTTGAGACAAAACTGAACCGAACATCTTTATAGATTTATCCTGATTTATATGGGGATTTATGAATAGTTTATGAAACAAAATTATCTTCTGACACCATGCACGCCCGTATTGGCATACTTGCTTATGTCAGGACATGTGTTGTTGGACACGTATAAGAGAGCTCCAATAACTTCATGGTACTGCTTGTAGTGGTACTGTTTGTTGTGGATCAAGTAATCATATTCTGGTATTTTGAGTATCAAGTCAATAAGTTGAAAATTTAATATCTTGCATAGTAAGTTCTCAAATAGTTGCTTTATATAGTTTTTCTGATTAAGCAGAAAATTCTCTTTTCTTGTCTTTATTCTTGAATGCCCAGATAATTTTTGATTGAACAAGTCAATCAATTCGACTAAGAATTTAAATAATGTTTAGTATATTTGATAAGAGACTCATTTTTTGAGATAAGTAGGAGTCATCCACGTATGCTAATAGATAAAGTCGTTCATTTGAGTTTGTCTTACGTACAGACAGGGATCAGGATCACTGTGTATGAAGTGACTTCAACATGTTTTGAAGTGTCTTATACCAAACTTTGACTACTTGTTTAAGCCCATAACTAATTCGCTTCAACTTGCATATTTTTCAGAGATCGTAGTGGTAAACTTTTAGATTGGTCTTTCTAGCAATAGCAGTACACAGTACAAACAGTACATACTACTGGACACAATCAATGGCCTGAATGTTGCTTGCCTGGGTACTTACTGGAGCAAAACGTGTACCATATTTCTGAGAAACCCCTTGTGCTGCAAGTCTGGCTTTGTACTTGAGTACTTGTCCTGTCATTTATTTTGACATTATACACCCATTTACAGCCAACAATATTTCAGTTGACTGGTGTATCTACCAATTCTAAGGTTTTGTTTTTCTTAATTAGTCTTCTCACCAATAAATTGTATTCATCACTCACTGGGTAACTGCTGCTTTCAACTAATCAGTTTGATGACTTATTAGTATCTCTTTGAGAGTTTCAGGTTCTATAATAATCTTTCTGTGGAGAAATGCCTCTTGAGGATTGTGTTAAATTCCTTTCAATACCTTAAAGCCCCTCTGGCACATATTCTGAATCTATGGTACTATTGTTTCCCGTGCTATTAATTGACTAGTCTTCAATTTCATCGAGACTATAATTTTTGTTATCAAAATATGTATATTAGGTATTAGAGGAACTCGTATAGCTTTTTATGAAATGAAAGTTCAAATTCTATGATGAACTTTGATGCTCGTCATCACTATCCACTAGATCATCTTTATCCAATTTTTTCTTTTCATTAACTCGTAAATATTATTTTCCCGTTTATTTTGATGTCAGGAACATATTCACTTGAGAATTTTCCATAAAGAATTTTGACATCTCTATTGACGAGTTATCTTATGGAGTTGCCGATATATTTTAGATTCATCGGAACAAACAACAAAATGATATTTTATACTTTTCACATCCAATTTCTTACGTATTTCTTTTGGTATATGTGCAAACGCTATACCTCCCGAAAGAAATATATATCTCGCGTGCAGTAGTCGGTTTGGATAATTTCTTAGAAAAAGAAAACCTCACATTTTCATTAAGTCGACGTTTCGACAAACTTTATTGTCTTCCTCAGGACTACAACAATATAGCATAAATCAAATAACTAACAAGAAGTATATAAATTAAAATGAACATGAATAAAAAACATTCACCTTTAATCACACAGTATAAGGCTTTTGTCATTCAAAATAATTTAAAAAATAAAGCGTTATATAATATATATGAAAATTTGGTAAAAAATGAGGAATAAATATAATCTTTAAACATGACACTGCTAAAAACCTATACTACTACTAACAATATTAGGACAAATCTCGTTTACCTAATGAGGTATTTGGCTCTCTGTCAACACAATCATCATCGTCAAATCAATAAATAAAAATAAAAATAACGTCACTTATACCAATAGGGTCCTGTCTTCAATATTTATTCATAGGTGACACAACAATATTTTATTTTGAAAATTAGTTAATATGCGAATGCAGTGTCCAATGTAAACGTACAAACAGAAATAGATCTTTAAATTAATACGAATTTCAACACACACCAACTATATTCACTCATCATAAAAAAACAAAGAAAGAAATCTACTAAGAAATAATATTAGCAATCACAAAAAGACATACCAAATTGTTCTTATTTTCATTTGAAATGTTAATAAAAATTATGTATATTTATGAATCACAACTATTATTGTGATGATTATACAGGGGCTATAATTTCACAAAGTTTGTTATTATATTATTATAAATTCTGCTCAAATTTTCTGTATCTGTTTTTTATTGACAGTATTATTATATTTATTAATGAATATCATTTCGCTAATCAATCGTTTTTTGTAGTTATGTTCATTGTCCAAAATGCTAACGTTGTCAAAATTAAATACATGATTTAAATCGAAATGATGAGTAGCTAGAGCAGTTTTTGCTTTTTTGTTAATGCGTCTTATGTTGCACGAGCATATATGTTCATTTATTCTGTTTTTTAATAATTGTTTAGTTTATCCAATATATACTGCTCCAAAACTACACGGAATTTTATATACTACATTTGATTTATAATTTAATATTAATTTGTCTTTCATCGTCGAGTATAAATTTCCCACTTTTTTTATATATATTATACTCATATATAGTTGTGAATACCGGAGCGCAAATGCTGTTTTTTATTTCACCCTATTAGGTAATCTATTTTGCAGATAAGTTGCAGTTGATATTGTTTCACCTCAGTATTTGCTCCAATGAGCGTACACCCTATCATATCCACAATCGACCTCTCTTTCTTTCTGCTACTTCAGTTTAAGAACATATTTCTTACGAAATAGACAAAATTTTCGCTGAAAATTCTTTTGATGCCATTTCCATAATCACTAATTACATCAGAGTTTATTCGACGTCTATATTCATAATTTAGCTTAGTCCTGGGGTCCTCAATTCCTTAGTCGTGGAGAGAAAATATTTGCATTTGTTACAGGTTTATTTCGTGCCGAGTAGTTTTGGTGTTATGTCATTATAGCTGACCACCGGCAAGAGTGCCTGGATCCATCCTGGTTATATTTTAATCTTAGATCTTTTTGATCATCCTCAAGAAATTTATGTACATAGCCTTTCAGAAGTTATTCTTCACCATTTTATGTTACTGTTGGTAAATTTTGATATCTATATATGGAGAGAAACTTATCCTCGTGGGATTTTATGGTCTAGATAAGGGGCATGCCCACCATTATACCTTCTTTAATCAACCCTAACGCCGCAATTATCTTCTTTTAGTTACTTGAAATTGCTCACTGCTGCTCTATGTAAATTGGTTTTAATATTTGGTTTTAGAACGTGTGTCCTGGCGTCTACTATCCGTTTTTGTGAGTCGGTGTCCCTAGTTATTTGCACGTTCACGAAGCTCAAAACTCCAAAAGTCTCAACGGACTTATTAGCACCCTAAAAAAAAGGTAACGAACCCAGTTGCTCCCTGTAGCATGAACAATATTAGGCATTATTTACAAAATGTTTTTTCCTTCTATTAGGTTTCTTCTTTTGGGCCAAGAACTGAAGATTCGGTTCCCCATAGAATTTTTTATATAACACCACGTCTACCACGGGGAAACCTGTGAAGCGCAATCCCTGGAATACAAGCAGATAGGCCTTCAGCTATTTACTATAACTTTGTTTCATTTTTATTCTAATCATTAGCCCATTTGTTGATCTAACTTACGTTAAATTTAGCTTTCAAACTTTTACGGCATAAAATAAATCCCCGTTTTTTTAAATATAACCTGTAACCCACCTGTAGCTACACCTAGGAAAGTTGTAAGTATATATTGGAATCTTTTATTACTACTAGGTGGTAAATTTGATACCGTTACATGTTTTCATTTTATCTCAATTTTGTCAATAGTAATAGTCTGCACTCCCGTATCGGCTTCTCTGTGTGGAAGTAAAAGTATGAGCACCAACGTAAATAAATAAAATACCCGCTCTGTGATACTCAAATACATTTTTTGCTGCCTACCCCTAGTCAATGCCCCTCAAGCAGACATCAGCCTAACGCCTATTCAACTACCGTAGTGCTAGTAACACATTATTTACATCAGAACCAAGCATGTATCAAATTAAATACCAACATTTAAAATTAATAAATCTAAAATATGAGACAAAAATTATGTAGTCAACTATATCTATTACTCAAGCTATATTTAAAATATACACTTTAAATTGAAATACAGCCATTTTAAGCGATAAATGGCTTATTGAACTTTCTAGAAGTTTACGTTATTCAAACTTTCGAAAAACAAAATGGTATAAAAATATATGGATATAACAATCTCTAATTTATCACCCTGTATAATAATAATAATTAAACATGTTCACATTATATCATTAAGTGAAGTTTAACTGTCAGCTTAGTCCTCTCTGGTGTGATCTTCGATTCCCACTTTCTTGTTCATAGTTAATTCTGTAAAGCCTTAGCACAACATTGACAAATTCCAGCACTTTCACTGTACTCTGGCAAATCCCAAGCGGCATTATAAGGATATTCCCTCTGTTTAAATTGGCGTCTGATGATTGATCTGTTTTCGTTTCCGACTTAAACAATCACTTAAAGGGAGGGAAAGATAAAATATTTAATTTCGGCTCAAAGTGACTTCAAATATTTTTCCAATATTGGATTCAACAAAGGCAAAGGTTAATTGGGTTACTAAAATTCACACTGCAAGAGTATTTGAATTGTTGTTGATTTTACTATAGTGTTTCCGAATACCGAATAATTTCAATATTTTATATAAAGTTTAATGAAATTTGAAAGGCTGTCAAAAATTGTAACGGTTTGAAAAATGGTGAAACAATTACAATTATATTTAGGTAGGATTTAGGAGCTTAGTCAAGAATGTATATGCAACGGTCTATAAAATTGAATACATTGGAAAAAAGCATTACTCATAAAACCCGAAAATTAAAACCTTGGATTACCCAAGGTTTAATAAATTTTATAAATCACAGAGACAAACTCAAAAGAAAATTAAGACAATAATATACTAATTTATTGCAGTACAAACAGTACCGAAATTTTCAATTTAATAAGAACTACAAAAAATAATTATTATCCAAATAAATTAATTGATGCTAAGAAAAGTTATAAAAAGGTAAGTAATAAATGATATTTCTAAAAATTCTGGTAATTATAATATTACCGATGATCAAAGAAATTGAATAGAAAATGACTTAAAAGCAAATTATTTTAATAATTGTTCTCTACTATTGGCGAAAAATTGGATAGTTCAATAGAAAAAAAATAATAACATACCCACTTCAACCAAAAATAAGACAATAAAAGAATCTTTATTTCTGTATCCAGTCACTGAAAATGAAATAATTCTCACAGTCAATAATTTAAAAAACAACACAGCTTCAGGTCCAGATGATATATCGGTTGCAACAATAGAAAAGGCCACAAACATTTTATTATTCGATTAGTTCACAACACAAACAACGCTTTCTTCACTGGAAATATACCTACACAATGGAAGGAGTCATTTACCACCCCGATTTATAAATCAGGGAATAAACATGAAGCAACAAATTATAGACCAATAACAATTATAAACAATTTTGCTAAAATATTTGAGCAATGCTTAAAAAATCGAATAATAAATCTTATGGAAGAAAATAATATATTTAATATTAATCAATTTGGCTTTAAAAAACATAAGCACAGAAGATGCCATTCTCGAATTAATTAGTAATATTGTTCAAAACTTAAATAAAAATAATAAATGTCTATGTAGCTTCTTAGATTTATCCAAGGCGTTTGATACGGTCAACCATAACATATTATTCGAAAGGCTTGAGAACATCGGTGTGAGAGGAACCGCATTGCATCTTTTCAAGAGTTATCTCAGACAGATATCAAACTGTAAAAATTAATAATTCTTTTAGTAACCGTTTATCTGTCACCATGGATGTACTACAAGGTACTGTATTAGGGCCTGCTTTATTTCTAATATATACCAATCAGTTAGGGGCACTTAAACTAAATGGAAGCTGCATGTCATATGCAGATGATACAGTTTTAATATTTGAGTATAAATCCTGGACTGCGGTTTACAAAAAAGTGGAAACCGGCCTACTGAAAACTAAAAATTGGTTAAATTTGAGTCGTTTAAGCTTAAATTTATCGAATACTAAGTTCATAACCTTTTCCTTATCAGTTACAGATCAATCTCCATAAACCAAACTTAAGATCCATAAAAATAATTGCATTTATATTATAAATTGCAACTGGTCAGAAATTGAAACAACTAGTAATGTTAAATATCTTGAAATTATGGTAGACCAGCATATACGATGGAATGAGCATATAGAATATCTCACAAAAAGATTAAGGAAATTAATTTAAAAATTTTACGAGTTATTCTTAATGTAAAAAATTTGATTATGGTATACAACGCCTTGGCTGAATATATAATTAAATACTACATAACGATATGGGGTGATTCATATGAAAATACTTTGCATAACTTAGAGGTAATTCAAAATTCAATTATAAAAATTATATTTAAAAAACCAAAAAGATATTCAACTGATCTTATATATCAATAACCTGGGTTATTTAGTGTTAAACAATTATATGCCTACTAGTGCATTGCATAAATATAAATATAATGCCTCAACTATCTTTTCTTATTCTACTCAAACTAGAGCGGTGGAAGAGCAGTCGATTCAGGTTCCCTTTTTCAGAAAACCACATACCCAGCGGTTTGTTTTTTATTTTGGTCCAAAAATATATAATTTGTTATCTCTTGAAATAAAAAATACAAAAAATCACATCAGATTTAAAAAGGAACTAAAAGTCTTCATAAACAATAATTTTAATAAAATCAAAAATATATTATATATGTAACATATTTACTATGCATAAATAGAAAATTCTCCTCGACACCTCTATAAATTTTGATCCCTCATATAATCATTTCTTTTACATTTCTTTTCTATTTATATTTAATTCGAGATTTAATTTGTTTGTTCGAAATATTCATGTACAAATAATTCCAATACATATATTTTCCATTATTTTCTTTCTTTGTTATGCAATTCTTGTATTGGTGGTGTACGATGGTTAGACCGACGAACAAGCATATTCCTATTAGGTGGCTATCCATTACTTATTATGATTTACTATATTTATGTATTATGTTGTTATTAAATTAATGTACACAATTGACAGAAATAAATTTGAATTTGAATATTGGAATGGAATTCAACAACATATTCTTTCTTCGCATAAGTAAAAGGAAACAAATAATTTGGTTATTATTGAGGAATGAAATAATTTTTTCTTCGCGCTTCAAAAAATATAACCTTTATGGCAAATTTCCTGGAATGAAGTATTTGAAGCAAAATAATTAACTGTATTTGTTTAATTTATATTCGAAATTTGAGAAATAATAGCATGTTATATGTGGAGTAAAATGATTTTTGTGCATCAGATGTTTTTTAGTAATTATTTCTTACTATACAAATATGTAAAAATCCAATATGGTACCCATAAGAAATAAGAAAATTAATAATTGCACTTTAAAAATCTAGTGGTTTAGGAATTTTCCGTCATCATTTTAAATTCACAAAGAAAATAATTTTGGACTTCGAAAGAAATTCTGATGTTAATAAAAGCATACAAACAAGGTACGGTAACCAATTGAGCATATCGATACATAAAACAAGTATGTATGAACGCAGTCCACAATATATGGGAATAAAGGCGTATAACAATTTGCCTGAACACATAAAAAATATTTCTAATCCAAAAATTTCAAAAAAGAATTAAAGAATATTTTGACAGAAAGTGTTTTGTATAGTCACAGTGACTACTTTAATATGTTTTAGACATTTAGAATTCACAAAGTTTTTATCCAAGTTTTAAAATGTTTCTTTTATTTATATTGTATCTTGTTGTTTATTTTATTTCTGTTAGTTTGTAAGGCTACTTGTGACACATCCAATGTTCTTCGGAATCTTATGGGAATAAATATATATATTTTTTTAAAGTTAAACCAGTCATTCTTCTCCCTGCCTCCGATACCAGAGAGGGTACGCTGGGAGCGCCAGTAACCACTCTCTATACCGTAGAGTCAGTGATCACTGGTTCTGTGACTCGTGTGCCCTGAGCAGACGCAATGAACCAAGGATGACAGCCTTCTGCATTCTCCCGGCCAGGACTTCTGCGATTGTCGGTATGCCGGTATGATGTTCAATTCCGAAAGCAGCGTGTGTCTCGTTCCACCGAGAGCTCCTATAATCAGTACCACCAGCTTGACAGTATGGTCTGGATACAGTCTGCGGAGTTCGAAGAGTAGGTCTCAATATATTGTCCGCTTTTCTTCATCCTTCAAGACAATGTTGTTCTCCGCGGGAGCCGAGAACTCTATGACGAACATTGTCTTGAGTTGGTGGTCTATGAGGACTACGTCAGGCTTGTTTGCCTGTATTTGCCTGACCGTGGGAAACGAGTAGTTCCAATAAATTAGACACCTCTCATTCCCCACAACGGACTCAATATCCCCCGGAGCATAAGGCAGCACTGGTGTCTCGTCTATCTCATACGAGTGCCTCAGATGGTAGTAAAGCACTCGTAGTGGTTCGTCGTGCCTTTGGATATAGCCGGAGACTGCATATGTCGGGCAGGCCGCAAACAAGTGCATAAGCGTCTCCGGCGCTCTGCGGCAGGCCCTGCAGTTGACGTCAGCGACCTCCATACCCATGACACAACTTCGATAGACGAGGGTGTTGAACACACTGTCCTGGCAAGCCAATATAAATCCCTCGGTCTCAGATTAAGATTAAGAAGGCGAAGGTCAGCCTTACGGATAAGCGAAGTTCTTCTATATTTCTATAGAAGACACCATGCAGTGGTTTATCCGAATGGAGCTGCAGAAATATGGTTTGTTCTGCAACTCTTATTTGGGCTTTCCGCCGAGAGGGTTCCAACTCGGTGACAGAGTCGGGATTATCCCGCTCAACGTCGAAGATGAGACCGAGTTCATCGGCTGCTCTGCGTGCTGCCTTAAACAGAAAAGCTCCTACCCCTGCATTTTCATAGTTTCGGATCATGCAGAGGAGGGGATCCGAACTCCTAACGACCTTACAGACTCCATCCAGCACCATCCTGCTGTGTAACTCTCCAAGCTCAAGAGTCCACGGCCTCCCCGATGTCGTGGGAGATATAACCGTGGAACGGACGATTTAGGATGCTAGCTCCTATTGAGTTGTATCTTTCTCCGGGTTCCTACATCGAGTTGACGCAGCTCCTCTCGAGTCCACTTCACTACTCCAAAGGAGTAAAGAAGGATCGGAACGGCAAGCATATTAGTAGCGGACACCCTGTTCTTCCCCGACAGTTCTGAAGACCAGATCTGTCGGAGTCGGTGCTGATACTTGCCGCGGAGAGCGTTTTTTACTACACTCACTTCGTGGGTGGAGCGTTGCTCGACACCCAAGTAAGTGTACGACTCTCCGGCATCTAGGTGGTATAGGATGCTTCCGTCTACGAGCTGCGCGTCCTCTCCATAGTCCCCACATCGTCCTCTCTTGGGATTGACCAGTGCACATTTGTCCAACCCGAACTGCATACCGACAGCCTGCGCGTACTCCTGTATCACCCGAAGGGATTGTTGGAGATCCCTTTCTATCCCTTTCTCCAGAGGCATAAAGTTTAAGGTCATCCATATAAAACAAATGGGTGACCTTATGCCTCCTGTCGCCGAGGGTACCACAGTTGTAACCGCGGGTTTTCCGGAGCGAGACGGATAATGGCAGTAGCGAGATGCAAAACAAAATGGGGCTGAGGGAATCTCCCTGAAATACTCCCCTTTTGAACGTTACCGGCTCTGTTTGGACTCTATCATTACCAGATGATATGGTAAAGCGAGTCCTCCAGAGCGGCATCAGATCTTCAATTCATCTCACTACGGGACCGGCGACCGCAAGACATCGGAGCAAGTGTACAATAAGCCAATAAGAGATGTCATGTCAAATGCCTTGCGGTAATCGATCCAGGCCATGGAGAGATTCCGCTTATACTGCACGGAGTCCTGCGTGACACATCTGTCAATCAACAGGTTCTCCTTGCAGCCAGCGACATCTCTCTTTGACCCTCTTTGCTCATATATCCGTTCGTAAACAGAATTTACTGCTTGGAGTACCCGCATATACAAGATCCGCGTGAACACCTTGTAACATGCGTTTAAACAGGTTATCGGCCTATAGTTCTTTGAGTTCGACAAATCTCCGGTCTTGGAGATCAGCACTGTCCGCCCCTCAACAACCCAAGAAGGACTTTGCTGCTCCCCATTTAACCAAGCATTAAAAATCCTGGCCAAATGGTGGTGGGTACTGGTTAACTTTTTCCATCAAAAGTTATTAATCCCGTCGGGGCCTGGGGCAGCAAAATTCTTAGAACCTTCAAGAGCTCTTCGAACCTCTTCTGGGGTTATTGGATGGCACGCCTCCTGTGGTAGGGCCGGAGAGTCTCTATTGAGCGGAAGCCTCTGTTCGTACAACGTTTTCCAGAAATTTTCCACCTGATCGACGGTCGGTGGATTGTCAGCAACACGCTGAGGCGGTTCGAACAGGCGCAAAGGCTTTTGGCGAAATAGATTATTTTCCGCCAGCCCCCTCGCCGACTTTTTGCAAGCCACTAGCATCCGTATCCTATCGAGGCAGTGCTGTTTGGTGGTTTGTAGCACTGCCCCGTTAAGTGTGTGATGAGCGCGTCTTAAATTGGTGGCTATACGTCGAACTTTAAGCGTGAAAGGCCTATTGGCCGCCATGTAGTCCATCACACATTCGACACGGGATGCGTGTTGCCTCGTCGACCCGATTTTGGCCTCCATCTTTTGTATGCGCCGCTGCGCTCTCTCCTGTGGGGAAGAGATATTTCATCTCTCCACCTGAGACAAGCGTTGAGCAGCGGCATACACGGCACTATTTATGTGTCAGATGTTAGCCTCTTCTGGTAGCGCTGTACGAAGTTCAGCGACCACTCTGGCCAGGTCTTGTGGCCCGGGGGTTTTCAGACAGTGTAACCCCCTTCTGGTACTGAGGCCCTCTGGTATTGGCGGAACGAGGAGAACTACGTCCTCAACCGGTGAATATAGCGGCTCTTCGGCCACCTCATTCACCGGTACAGAAGCAGCCCTCACGTAACCCCTACTACGAAGGTGGGATACATAGTCACACAGATTTTGTGGCGTGAAGGCGCTATGCTCTGGAAGCCTCTCACACCACAGAGCATGCATCCCCGCCATGTATCCCCTCCGCGCGGGCTCACTGCTTTCATAGCAATGCAGAAGTTCATCCGTCCACTCAAAGCGTCCTTGTAGCTCGCGGTCGTCAGCAATCGATCCGGTTGGGCCCCATCACCTTGCCCGTGACCCCTATCCGGGTGGGGTCGATTGTGGGGGCCCTGCCTTCGGTTTATGGGAACCGGAGTGTAGAAACTTGTGGGTGGTTAGCCCAACAAGCCCGCGACCGACACCAGAGGGAAAGATGCTTTCCCCTCCCGGGTGCACTAGGGCTGCCGGTTCGGTTTTGCACCCCAGCTGGAGTAAGTTGTGGCGCTACTCACCAAAGGCTTGATAGATGGAAGTCAGCCCCTCCTGCTTATTATTATTATTATCATTATTATTAAATATTCTCGAATAGGAAAGGGGGTCATTACAATATCTTGAAAAATACAAAATTTATTCCAAATTTTCGAAATTATTGATTTTCAGCTTTTTCAGAATAATAGAAAAATAGCTATCAAATTGATTCCCACAAAAGTGCACAATTTTTCTCTAACGATAAGCGAGAATAATATGGTACAAGATATAACTTATTAAAATGGTTTCGTTCATGCCTCACTGAAAGAAAACAATAAGTTGTCGCCACAAAAAATAAAATTTCTACCAAATCTGATATACAAGCAATTAGGCTAGGTCTGCTTCAGGGAAGTATTTTGGGACCTATACTGTTTATGATATATGTCAACGACTAATCAAATAGCGCCCACGGAAGGTACGTTCATAATGAACTACGCAGACGTTTCATCTACTAGTATTTGCATCCACATACTTTGACGCAATAATTCTGGCTGACATGTAATTTACGAAAGCGGAAGAGTGGTTCGTTCGTTAACAATAGGCTCATATTAAACACAATTAAAACAAATGTTGTGTTGTTTAAAACTAATAACGCCCGTTTTGACACCCGCCAAGTAATGAACTTAAACAACACAACTAAAATACAATTATCGGAAAGCATAACATTTTTAGTTTGCATATTGATGAAACATTAAAATGGACCACCACGTAGACCGCGTGTGTGAAAAGTTAAATTCAATATGTTATACGATCAGAGTATTATCAAAGTATCTCGATTTAAAAACCCTGAAAGTAGTTTATCATGCCAATTTTGAATCTGTGGTCGGGTATGGGCTTATTTTCTATCGGAATTGCTCCAGTATTACCAGTATTATATGTACAGGAATGTCTTTTACCTGTTTTTAAGAACAAACATTATTGTAGAGAGAATAAACTTCAGGATACATATAATACTAGAACACTAGATTGTCCTAGACATAGGTTAGCTATAACTGAAAAAAATTTGTTGTTGAACATTAGATCAAAGGAAAAAAATTTTCGATGTTGTTCTGGTAAATATTAGCCAGTAGATGTACATAGTATTCGATGCTGTCTTGAGATATTAAATTAAACCTACTCCAGTCAAGGGAGGGAGGAATTAAGGGATACTTTCATGTCGCTTATCCCGCGAGTGTTAATAATTCTTCTAAAACTGATAGTTGTGATATTATGTCTTTTAATTTTATTGATGAAAAAACATTAGTTGTAGTGGTCAGAAAGACATGGATTAATTATCCTAAATGTATAAGCAGTCTCGTTAAAATTAGTAATAATATTGTCAACGCAAGATGAATTCCTTAACTAACAACTGTGACAAACAGTGATAAGTGCGTATTGTAACACAATGATAATGCTTTGCTTTTTGGAGATAGAACATGCACTAGTTAGTTATTAACACATTGAAGGTACAATTTTTTTTCTGTGACGTCCATTTTATTTTATTGTTAAACAACATTACTTTGAAATATATTATTATTATTAACAAACTCTTCATCATCAGCGATTTACAAAATCCCAATGGCGATTCTCAAAAAAGTCATCACCCTGTATATTTGACAAAGACAATATGTCTATTGTCATAAATGAAAATAGTAATACTGATGGTGACCACTCAAATGCAACACAAAAGTCACAATATACTTTTGCAAATTAAAAACGTTTTTGGTATAGTGTACAGATTTCTTTTTTTTAAATACGCTTTTAAGTTACTATTCGTGCTAACTAAGTAATATTAAGCATTAGGCGTATAACTTTATTACTGAAGTACTTATCTCACAAAGTAATCCTAACCAAATCATTTGGGGACACATTTGATATGTCTGTACTGTCATTGATTGCTTTTCTATTTTGTGTTTACTCAGTTATATTAGATCTCTTGCCAGGTGATTTCGTCAACTATATATGAAATATTGTTTTTCACTTTCAAATAATTTCTTAGATTTTATGCCAATATATAAACAGAAGAAGTAATTGAATAACCTTAATTATTGTTGTATTCTACGTCATTTGCAACATGAAAATTCTAAGATATTCCTTGTAGGAGGAAAAGTTATCTAGACTAAATTAATGGTAAAGTTCTCTAATACTACCACCGTAGCGTGAAATATTTGTCAATATTGAAACAGACGACAATAAGTCTACCTTCACTAATTTGATAATACAAAGCTGTGGTGTAAACTCATAACGTAATATTGTTTTCCTCGTAATAGTTACAGTCCAACAATTTTAGAGATATCCTACACTAATCTGTTACATATGAACCAAATCACAAATTTCCTGTATATCAAGTTGTACTTCACGAATCAGTAGCTGCTGTGCTTGTTAACACGTGCCAGCATTTGCCAATTATTTTCAATTTGTGAGGCAGGTTCTTTCAAAAATATTGCATGGTCGGTAATGCTGTATGTAAATTTATTACGGTATACTTTACAAATATATGACACTATAATAAAAATACATTGATGTAATATGTTTATCTGTACGAATATTAAAAGGCTAATGCGTAGTTTGGAATGTAAGTCATTCATTCTTAAATAAAAATTATAAATGATCTGACAAAAAATTAAAAGTAAAGTTTTATTAATCAATATTTTTAATTTAGGACGTTTGTATGACTAGATATAATGTTTATACCTCAAATAGCTCAAGGATAACAATCCTGACATTAAAAAAGCGTAGTATAGAGAAGATAATGAAATTTTCTTTAAAAACCTTTTCTCCTGCCCGTATACTTTTAGAGATAACGAAATTACAAGCAAAAATTCACGTAACTTCTAGACTGTAGATTGTTTCAGGGGTCGCTTGGCTCTGAGTAGCCTTACCTCATTAGACCTAACAGATCTTTTTTGAATTATCCAACATCTAGTTGTTGCCCAGTATTCCAAGACTTTTTACAAAGCTTGTGATTGTCCTGGAGGCTCATTTTCCTATGTCTTCAGGCTTTAATTCCTTCTGCTCTAGGAACTGCAGCCTAGTGCGGATTAATACCTTGCATTCAAAAAGTATACGATATATAGAAATATTTTATTTCCCACAGTATATCTTACAAACTACAATAATTGTTATAGTTTACACATGTATTAAGTTAGAAACAGATAAATATTTCTGGCTCTTTCCAAGCCTTAGAGAAAATATTTTGCCCAGTTTGGCCCGTATTGTTAAAAATAAGTTTTTATATTAGATTAAATAATCCATTTAAATAAGACCAGCAGACAGAAACCTGCGCAGTTTGAATGCTATTCGATAAATCTTAACAATGCAAGTAAAAAATGTAATGTATATAATGCAATTCCTATTTATTTGTTTGTTGTAGGTACTTAGATTCCAAAAATATAAATAACCTGTTGGTTTAGTTGAAATCGTCTTCAAAAAATTTATTTAAGTTATAGAACACCTTGAATTTTAGAATATTTGTCAACTCCCTTTTAAATAGATTTAAAGTTGGTTTACGCTGAACTGTTTCTGGTAGATGATTAATTATTTTTAGACCTGCATATACGCGTCCTCTTCTGTTTACATCCAAATTGTATGAGGGAGTTTGGTATATGTTTTTGTATCTCGTATCATGGTTATGTATATCAGATGGTGTGGAAAGACTATTTTGTTCTTTGTATAATATTATACCGATCTTATATATGTATAAATTCGTTGATGTAAATATGTTGTGTTTTTAAAAGCAATCTCTACATGGGTCCTGCGTTTTTAGATTAAATAATGCTCTAATGGCTTTTTTGTACTAGAAATGTTGTCTTGGAATTGGTTGAGTTCCCCAAGAATTATACTCCATATTGCATAAGAGAATAGAAGTATGCATAAATACATTGTTTTACCAACATTGACACCGATGTTTTGTCTAATTGTATTTATGGCATAACTGCGTAGCTGCATAATTATATTATGTGAGTTTTCCAGTCTAACTGTTGGTCCAAGTGAATACCTAAAAATTTAGTGGTAGAAGTGGGGATGGCATCTCCACCATTTGTTGAGATAACAGTATAAGGTAGTGTTTTATTACGTTGGAATAAAATATTAAAGGTTTTATATTGACATTTTAAACCAGCTCATTAGCTGTGAACCAATCGCATACCTCCTCTAGTAAAGTCCTTGTTATACTAAGTAAAACTTCAAAATTTTTGTGCTGTAAAGGGATGCTTGTATCGCCAGCTAATTGTGGAAAATTTGCTGCTACATCATTTACGTATATCAAAAATAAAGTTGGTCCCAGGATAGAGCCTTGCGGAACCCCATATTTTATATAGCCCGGGTTTGTTGATAGTTTGTTTATTCGCTCCCCCACAATTGACGTTATCGTCACAGACATAGTGTGGTCGCTTAAGTAAGATTCAAACCAATCATGAACAATACCTCGTATTCCATAATACTCCTAAAATTTTGTGGTCGACACAGTCGAAAGCCTTCGATAAATCGCAAAAAACAGTAACTGGAAGGTTTTTATTTTCTAATATTTCATTTACATTACAGATTAAGTCGAATGTGCCTGCTAGCCGTACTGTTTATCTGAAAATGTTTTATTTTTTTCTAAGTATTTGGTAAGTTTCTCCTTATCAGCAGCTTCCAGGATTTAGAGATAACTGTTAAAAGTGAAATTTATCTGTAATTTGATATTTCAGTTTTCTCAAGTTTTTTAAATAGTGGTTTAATTACTGCGTGTTTGAGACAAATCCTGTGGTTAAAGATAAGTTGATTAACTAAGTTACTGGTTTTATTAAGTGGTCTATTACTTCACTTATTATTGTTATTGGGATATCATCCGAACCTGTACTGTTTTTTTGTCTGAAATTTTGTATAAATTGCTTTATATCTGCTTTTGTCACTGGTGAAAAAAAAAAAAAAATTACAGTTATCTGATTTTAATGCTGTTAAGTAAGCCATACCTTCTTTTTTTTTTATTATGTTTTTTGTTAGTTCTTCTCCTACACTTAAGTAAAATTTTTGAAATTCTGAAGCTACTAAGGGTGGATCCATTTTAAAATATTAATGTCATCCTGTGTCTTAGCCGCTATTTGTTTTATGTTTGAATTCCAAGTAAATCTCATTTTGTTCGATGAGTTTATTATACAATTATTTGTATAAGATTGTTTTGCGATGTTCTGCAGTTTCAGTTGCAGTACAATATCTGTATTTGTTGTCTACTTCCTTGCTCATATTTATGAAATGATATCTCAAAGGGCAGTGGCCAGTTAGAAGGTCTCTTATCAGCCTTAATTCGGACTTTTCAAGTTCGAGAAGCCTTGCGGCAATCTTTGTCGAATAAGTTTTAATTTTTTCGCTTGCCTTTGGCCTGAAGTGTTCCTCCGTAGATTTTTTCTTATCATTTTCCCATTTTTGAATCCCTTCCGTTGTGTGTCCCTTTGCCAGGTCACAAAACGGTTCAAGTCCAATAAATTGTGTTTCAGCTCCTTTTCTTGAAAGGTTGTCAGCAAGTTTATTACCTTGTACTCCCTCATGCCCTGATACCCAGGTCATTTTCGGCCTCAGACCCCATGCCTTACCAAACTTGCTTTAGTAAGTATCCCTTCCATATGTGAGTTCCAGGAAAGTTTTTGATCCAGGATTACTCCTAGATACTTGACTTCACTGGAAAAGTTTAGCATCGTTCCATTCAGCATAGGAGTACTAAGATTAAGTTTTCTCCATTTGGTAAACGGAACAATAACTGTTTTGCTCGAAGCCCCTCTGACGAGCACCGTTAGGATATTATATTTAAGGTAATTTGCATGAGGTTTGAGATCATAACTTTATTTCTGCCTCCCACAGTCAGGAGCAGGCCATCTGCATAACCCTGGACGTTGAAGCCCTAATTACACAATTTATAGAGATCATCGACCACCATTGACTACAGCAAAGGCGATAGGACTCCACCTTGTGGAAAACATCTGACTGCAATCACCGTAATCGGCTCATCTCCCACACTTGTGGTCATTATTCTGCTTCTGAGCATGGATTGTATCCGTTTAATTGTAGGTGACTGTATTCTCATTTTTTCGGCGGCTTTATATATGGATTCATAGAAGGTTGTCAAAAGCTATGTCTACGAAAGCACACATAGCGCCTTCTTTAGCGTGAATGTCTTTTCAATCCCTTGGACTAGGCAATTTAGAGCATTTATTGATTAACTGCCAGGTTGATAGACAATTCATACCACAGACCACATCTTAAGCAAGTATTGTAGGCCTACTGAAAATACCTGTCACTGAGCTGCTAGTTTTCTAATTTGAAACTTAATGGAAATTATAGAAACCTTAAATCCCTTTTGACGCACCATCAGGTTCATATTTCAATTGAAATTGAATCCCAATCCTATGAACTCGATGATAGTAATATGCTGATATTTAGGCCAAGTATTCTTATTTATTAACATATCAAAATATTCTCTGTTGCGATTCTGTTCAGTTAATTTTTCAAATGAATTTTGAACTTTGTTGGGTTGAAATCAACAAAGTTAGAAAATGCCCTTTTGGGATTTTTACGGTAAACTATCATATTTGATACCTAATATACTCATGTAAAGGTTCACTTCGATTAAATATCGTGAATTTTAATCTTTCTTTGGTTGAAATTGGATAAAGATGAAGGTAAGACCTTTTTGACATTTTTACGGTAAACAATCACAATCTATTAATGTCTGATATGCCCATGTGAAATTTTATCGACATCATGGAATGAAAATAGTAACGTTTTCATTGAACTGATTCATTTCGCCTATTTACCTTTATTTTTGTTCGCATCTATTAGAATGTCACCAACTCATTCTGGTAGTTCATCGCCTTCGAACACAGGAAGGTATACGAACCATTTTCTACTTTCCGACCATACAGTGCATCTAAAGTAGACGGTATGGGTGCAAACGAATTCCGCCACGAAAAGCCTATATAGAATGATCTTAATATCTGCTGAAGCAATTCGCGCTTGCAAGGTGGCAACTTGCAAGCGTCATAGTTTAACAGGTTTTTTTAATTCTTCCGTTTGATCTATTACGGTGTAATTTAGTAATAGGATATCTATTTTTTCATGTTTAGTAATTGCAGTATTGTTTTATACATATATTAATTTTGTAATAATTGCACCACCATATCTTTCCACCGAACCTGTTAAAAATTTATTTTAAAGTTGTGTTGAAGGAAAAAAATATATAAAATCAAATAATACCCAAGACGTTCTTTTCAATGATTTGTATTTAAATTGGATATAAGTCCGGAACAATATATAAATTTTTCTATCAAATAAATATATTGTTTACTTACGCACAAAATTAATGTTAAAATTTACACCTCAAATATAAAAAGGATAGATACCATTTTCCTTGAATAATGTTATATATATTCAAGGTTATTAAAGTTATAATATTAGAGAAAATTAAAATGTTATACGAATAATAACCGAATAATAAAAATAATAAATAATAATAATAATCCTGCATAAACATTTCTAGATTTTTTTATCAGCTATTTATTAGGTGGATTGGTTACGCTAGCTCAGGGGTACTAAATAGATAAGTGGACTGTATTATTAAATATAGCAAATTATAACTAAAATAATAAATCATGTGTCGAAAACTTACCACAGTTGTTGTTGTTGTGTCCCTCGTGTATGATGATATAAGGATAGGAAAGGTGGAAAAGGAAATAGTTTCCGACACAGTAAATAAAACTAAAATTTCTTAATTCACGAAATAAATTGTACAATTAATTGTAATTCACCTCACTTAATGAAAATTCTATCTTGTAAACCAAAAATGCGGGAGCCACTATCAATCTAACAACGCTACGCGACAGTAAGTATCTCACCCGCTTCTGCCTACCCACCTTACAAAAAACTATCTTTTTTGTCTCTTTTTTTTAAATGTCTCCATTTGAAATTAAACTAGTCTATAAAAAATAAAAGGCGCGTCACCATAGATAATATGTTCTATGTCCGATAGTCAAACCTTTTGTTAAATCGTTTTAGAATCACTTTTTCTAAGCATATGCCAAACGGCTTGCGGCATCGTTCTAATAAGCAATGATGCTGACGAACTTGGAATTATGCAGCGAGAACTGAAAGAAGCTTCGGAGGCCGTGGGCCTGAGGATGAACATCCTGAAGATCAAGATTATGAGCCCAAATAATATTCAAGTCACACTCGACAACCACACGCTTGAAGTGGTTGAAGAACACGTGTACCTCGGGCACAATATCAAACTCGATAAGGACAACCAGACTGCAGAAATGACCAGGCGAGGTGGCCTGACGTGGGCAGCATTTGGAAAACTTGGTCACATCCTCAGGAAACCGGCCATCCCCCTTAACATGAAGCGTAAAGTCTTTGGCTTGTATAGTACCGGTTATGACCTACGGCCTCGAGACTGTATCCCTTACAATAAACAGAGCAAATCTTCTTTGGATTTGTCAACGATCAATGGAACGTGCAATGCTGGGGACCAGCTTGAGGGACCGAGTTAAAAATGAGGTTATTAAGAACAACACTCGAGTCTCTGACGTCATAGAGCGCATCGCTAGAAGTAAATGGCGCTGGGCGGGGCACCTTGCCAGAGATAATATAAAGTGGAGGAAGGCGATAATGCAGTGGCGACCCAGAGAAACTAGACAAAGTGTCGGACGCCCCCACACAAGACGGGGAGACGATATCCAAAGGCAAGCCGACAGAAATTGGATATTGAGTGCTCAAGATAGATGCCGTTGGAGAAGTAAGGAGGAGGCCTATGTCCAGGAGTGGACGAGAACGGGCTAAAGAAAAAGAGAAGAAGAATATGACGACCATGTCCGACACTCAAGCCTTTTGTTATATAGTCTTAGAATCACTTTTTCTAAGCATATGTCAAACGGCTTGCGTGAGAAAATGGTGGCAATTTGCATACAATTATTAATATTATTAATAAATAGACCACAGGTAACGACGACCCCGTTTATCGCGGAGGGCTCTAGAAGAGCTTTGTGTGGGAGGGAGCTACACATTTAGACACAAGAAACACACACCCAATAACCATGTATAGCGGAAAAATCCCTCACACAGTATTTTTCACTGCCACGACCGGGGATCGAACCCGGAACTTTTGGGTGAGATGCAAGTGCGCTCACTTCTCGACCATCGGTCATTTTCCTGCAACTTCTGCAAATGTACTTATCCATTCGCGCCACTCAAACCAATATGTTTTTTGGGCTAATGACAATGTACGATTTCATACCGTCGAAGAGCTTGTGTGAAAAAATCGGCCAAAATCTCGATTTTTCCTTAGAAGATTACGCCCTTAAAAAATGTTTTCTTAACCGCCTCTAAAGTTACCGAAGTAACCCCCTGGAAGATCTCAAGGATCTTGTGCTAGGTAAAGAGAGACGAGGCCTTACAGTTTAATGCGGATTCCGAACCTCCCTTGGGGCACTTTTTCTATGAAAAATTGTTTCGCATTGCGGGAATCGAACGCACTTCACTAGGCTACTCAGTTTGTTAGCCAGACGCTTTAACACATTGAGCTACCGTCCCCCTTATTTCAACCCTTTAGCCACCTGCAACACTCAAGCCTTTGGTTTTCCAAAACCAGGTTCTATTAATTAATTATGTGAACAGGGCTTGCGTGAAAATATGGGCAACAGATACCTTTTATTTCTATTAAGGAAAATCGAATTTTCCATATGTTATCCCCAGGGGTTATTCGTAAATTTCGTTTGATTCTACTCAACATCAATGTACTTTTCAACTCTCTTCGAAGAAATGGGGCACCTAAATCTGTCACTATCTGACGGTCTATTATTCCATTTTTATATTAGCTACAGTTCCCCCTTTTTACTATTTATTCATATATATTATATTGGATTAAGTAGTCATGACTGACGAAATTCAGCTGATAATCTCTTAATTTACCTACAGTATCCGTTTTCCGTTAACATTAAAGCATATAGCCTCGTGCATTATCTCGTCGTTGCGATTCAACTATAATTTGAGAGAAAACAGAATTGCATGTTATACAACTTCGTGTTACTCCATATTCACTAACAGTACAAAGTCATGCACTAATTAGAAAAACACAAAGGGTAAAAATGCAGCTATGTTTGTCTTATTAGTATGGAGCGCAATTAGCATAGAAATGTGCAGCACAGATGTTTCAAAATAGTCAAACATTTAATATACGGATTCATGAAAATAGTAATTTACGTTATAAGTCCGGTAGGTCGCTTATTAGAGTACGAGTTGTTTTACGGACGAAGCAACGCAAAAGCCTAGTCCGGAATATAGAAGAGTATTGTAATAAGACCTAACGGACGTGTATCGTATAATGTTTTATTTTATACTGTCTTTAATAATTCTTTTTAAAATAAATAAGAAGTTATAATATTAAAATTTAAAAAATATAATGCCATAGCCATAAATTTTAGCAGATAATTGAACTTTGTTATTAAATAAATATTCATTAATTATTTTTTGTTTTTAATGTTTTTCTTTGTTATTATATTTAATTAAAATATTAGGTTTAATGTATTTAGTGTAGACTAAGTAATCTGTATTTTAGCTCCAAATAAAATAGGAGATACTAGCTTTAGTTAACCAAAATAATTAAAATCTAGTAAAGAGAAGCCCAATTTTTTGTACTTTACCATTTACTAGAAATGTAAGAAAACTATATTTTAGTAGAGGTGCTCATAAAAACAGTACTAATGTAGCATCAAATAAAATAGAAATTACTAACTTTAGTTAAGCAAAATATTAAAAATATTTAATTTAATAGAATGTTTCTAGGCCACTTAATAGATGATAATCTAACCCTAAAATATTTTCACCATTCAAAATTTTGTAAGTAGAAGCCTAATCTATAGCTGCATAACATTCTTTATTTACTAAAGTCGGTTGAAAGGTGTATTTTACAGCAAAAAACGCTGTGTAGGGATGGATGATTTTATGAAAACACTTGTCGAGATGTGTTTTTATAGTTGGTTATGACTTCGACAAATCCCATCCCACATATTCATCATTGAGGAGAGAAGAAGTTCTGAAAGACATTGAAGACCATTTGAAAATAATTATGTGAAAAAGCGTTCACACTCTACCAGTAACAACGAAACTCATATATCAATGCAAGTTGCATACTAGATCTGGAACAGAAAGCCAACGCTGTGAGTACGCAATTTGAAAACTGGTGCCAAAAAAACTCACTTATTATAAATTTCAACAAGACAGTCTTTATATATTTTTCATTCACCATTTCTAAAACGACTCCTAGTATAAACTACGTAAGCACCAGCACAACCACAAAATTTTTAGGAACCATAAAAGATAGTACTCTGAACTTTACCCAGCAAATTGACTGTTTATGTGCAAAGTTAGTAATGACTTCCTAACATAAGCGAAACTTTTTATGGAAAATGACTTTTCCTCGGCAAATCAAAAATAAGAAAGTCGACAAGAGAGCGATATCCCATCTCAAAACACACTATGCCTAACCTGGTGGAGTTTAGCCGCAGCTATTCTACCACTCAACCAGGACACACGTACACATAGGCAATTACAGGACAACCATTTCATGTTATGAACATGGAAGATGGAAAATGATTTCCATCTACCCCAGCTGAGACTCGAACTCAGGAGAGGACAAGGACTAGTCGTATTGTCTTCAATACAGTCGCTGTTTAACCTACTACTAGTGTCTCGGCAGCACGTTAAAATCGCCACTAGGCATCCATAACCTAGCCAGAATTTGAACCTGAGACTCCGTAATCTCAAACCTAGTATTTAAGAACTGAACCGGTTTTAAAAATCCAACAGTAACCCTCCCCTTGCCTTCGCACACTTCATTGTATTATAAAATATATTATAAATAAATGCCTAAAATAACATTTTTTTATTAATCATAAAAGTAGAAATAAATGTAAATAGTCTTTAATAGAATTATGAACTTCCTACTAAAAAATAAATTATTATCTAATAATCAACATGGTTTCAGAAAAGGTAAATCGGTGGAGACAGCGTCAGTGCAATTTCTTCAAACTATCTATGATGAGTTAGATAAAAATAAATACGCGATTGGACTATTTTTTGATTTAACCCGAGCATTTGACACTATCTCTATTCAGTTTGTTATCCAGAAAATATTTTCCTTAGGCGTCAGAGGCACGATACTCGAATGAATAAAATCTTTTTTAACGAACAGAAAACTGAAAGTAAAAATTGGAGATGTAATATCGGAAGAGTATAAGGACAATATGGGTGTACCTCAAGGTTCGGTCCTGGGTCCACTTATATTCCTACTCTTTATAAATGATCTTCTCAAAAATATACCCCAAACAACGGTAATGATGTTTGCTGATGATACGTCGATGGTAGTAGAGGCAGCTGATGTTGAAACACTGCAAATCATGGTCAATATCATAGTGAAGGAATTTTATGAATGGTGCAATAAGAATATGTTAATATTAAATTTAGCTAAAACCGAGTGGATATTTTTCTCCAAAAAAAAAGCCTTACCTGACGATTTTGTGGTTCAAATTTCTGAATTAAATTTAAATCAAACAAAAGTAATAGTTTTTAGGAACTTACTTGGATAGTAAGCTGTGTTGGGATAGCCATATTAATGAATTATGCAAGAAACTGAATAAGGCATGTTTTGCATTGAACCAACTCAAATCTACTTTGGACAACAGCCATTTATTAAATGTTTATTATTCGTTTGGTTTCTGCCATCTAGCCTATAACATTGTATTATGGGGCCAGAGTGTCGACGTTCAAAGGGTGTTTATTTTGCAAAAAAGAATGCCCAGAATTATTTTTAAAATCGGTCCAAGAGATAGCTGCAAGCAATATTTCATTAACAACAAATTACTGACGGTATCATCTATTTATATTTTTTCTGTATTGAAATCTGTCAAATTAAACCTAAATAATTATGAACTAAATGGAGACTATCACTCTCACAAGACAAGATGTCGAAACATATTAAGATATCCATATCATTCCACAGCTCTCTACGAGAAATCGCCTTATTATAACGGAGTTGTTCTCTATAACAAACTGCCGGATGATATTAAAAATGTCAATTCGTATAAAGTATATAAAGACAAAGTTAAATATTTTTTAATTGAAAATTGCTTTTATAGTGTAAATCAGTTCCTCGATTTGTAATTTCTAATTTATTATTCATATTATTAGATATATTTTTGTTCTTATCTTTTAATATTTTACTATGTACTTTGTTTTTTAAAGTACACTTTTACATATTTTAGTCATGAGACATTTTTTATTAAACTGTAAATAATATCTGTTTTAAAGTATAAACTGTACATTCTCTCTGCCTATCTTGACGATCACATCAATTATTGTAAAATTGCACATTGATTAAATAAATTATTATTATTATTATTATTATTATTAGCCTTAAATAAAAATACACATCTCTAAATTGTAATTTGTTCATTGCAGTGTAAATCCCAATTTTTACATATAATATGATTAGTTCCCGAACTTTTGCTCGTTATAATTTTGCTGTTGTCTAAAAGTTGTGCAATATTTCTCGACGGATAACAAACTGTCATACCTATATCTTTCAAATCCTCTATTCATAGGAACCCGCATCGACCCGGTTACCTTTTTAGCATCCTTTATATAAACTTTGCCCTATCGCTTAGAAGCACACCCACTTCTTGTCTACATTAATTGATTTATCTGTAGAATTGAATTAAATCTAAATTGCTGTGCTTAGAATCAATTTTAGAATTATTGTTTTAAAACTAAGAACGTGTTGATTTTAGTGTTATAACAATATTCTTGAATGTTGATCTGGTCTCTAGTTCGTACGTTATTATCAGCTTCAACAATGAAAGAACTAGACGTAAAAGTTATAATCTATGCTGGTTTATGAAATGTTTTGTACAGGGTTGAGCAAATGTGTTGGAACAACCAATTTTTGACTGAATTATAAACTAGATTAAAGAGTTGTTTTAATATGACAAAATTGTGACGTATTTGTCATTACTGTATAAGTTTATGTTTAATTACTACCTTTAAAGTTTTACAAGAAAAATCATAATTAAATAGTCCCGAGGATGCGTTCAAATAAACACGAAACGTCGACTATTTAAGTAACTGGTTTTCTTCAAATTGGTGACCTTCTGCCCACAAAATCAAAAACTACAAAATAATAATAATGTTATTTTATTGTTCCTGGTTTCGTTGCTACTTTTTTTGTTCTTTTTTAATCACATGTATCTTCTTTTGAAAATTATCACAGAATCTACAAAAAATAGCACAATTAGCCAGTAAATTGGAAAAACCTCTACGCCTGTGACGTTTATGTCAATGGAATGGTCAGACGGTATTTTTGCAAATCAATATAAATTATAGTAAAAACAAGGATAAAGCATTTTGCCCTGCGCATGCTAAATATACAGCTTTAATATTTCATTTGGTCCTATACACTATTGATTTTAAATAATTTCAAAAAAGTCTGAAGGTCTTAAATTTGGTGACCGCGGTGGCTATTCCACATTCCCCCTGCGACCTACGCATCTCTGTAGAAACATTTCATATAAGTACTGTTGCATATTGACACCACAATGAGGTTGAGCTCTATCTTGCTAAAATGAGATTTAATTTGATAGCCGTCCAGGATTTGCCTGGTTTGGAAACAGATGATTAAGGCTGGAACTACTTACTCGCGCAGGAGTTAGAAATAGCGAGTTGCATTTAAATTGTCTCTTGACAAAAAATTCCGATGATGTTTTTGGCGATCATCTCTGCCCATAATCTACCCAAAATTTTCCAAGTAAGTATAGTTTTTTAAGGTATTAGACATGAATTTCTTTTATTCGATGAGGATTGTGATCAGCTCAATATCATCAGTTATCTCGATTTCCAAATCCATTTACGTAAAACGTCGATTCATCGAAAAATACTGTATTGTTCGCAACCAAACTGACATCATCGGGGAACTTGTCAGGAAATGAATAGAATTACAAATATATATGGCTTAGAAGTACAATGTTTGTCAATTATATAGAAACCAGTAACCTCACGAATATTATAATGTTTACATCTATAGTTGAAATCACGAATGTTTTTGTTCACGTCATCAATTTATGTACTAATCAACGACATGAAAATTTTCTATCTTTGTAAATACAAAGCCCATATGAAATAAAAAGCAGAAAGTCACGTCTCCTAGGGCTACGACAGAAGTTCCACGCGTAAAGATGCGTTTTACAAATGAATAATACAGCCGCTAGTCGTAGCCGCAACCATCGTCGAGCATTGTCTGTCAATTCAGCGGATGCGTTTATTCATTTTTGGTTTCTTTTAGTTTTATAAGTTTTTAGTGTTGCTTACCGTGAGTTTTAAATTTCCTGTAATTGTTTAAAATAGTTTGTAAGTGCTTTAGTTTTACATTGTAAAAAAAACAATATTAAAAAGCCCGGCAAAAAACTGGATGTAGTAGCCAGAGAAGAGCTATGGTGATAAAATTAGTTGAGTACTTCAACCAGGAAAAATATAACGGCGGTGTCCTTTTACCTTTGTAAGGAGGCCATAAGGTGAATTGTAAAATTAGTTATGGCAGCGGGTGTATATAAAATTAATTTTCCTTCAGCATGCTTCTAATGTATTGGGTATTTGTATGAAGATGGTGGAACAGATTTGCAAAAAAATCTGTGAGGAGCAGGAAGGCCCAAATCCTACTGTGGCAAAATATAAACCCAGAAAATGAAAATCGAGGATATGATGGAAGCAAGGAAGATGGATGTGAGGGATGAAGTTTATAACATGTACTCCAAAAGTAAGTCTATAGCGTAGTGATTTTATGGTTTTTTTGTTAATCTGCCATCCACGCCAATAGCGCAGTTGGTTAAATGTTAAATGGTTAAACCATTAACCTTTCACCAGATTATCAAGGGGCCCGTTGTCGTATTCTGCATGAAAATTAAACTGCTGAAGTAGTGTTCCCGCTTGGCGAAAATATTATAGTATTAAAATAGCATACAATAATAATTGCTATTTTACAGAAAAAAATGTAACTATGAAGACCTTAAGGGAGGAACTGGCCACGAAGAAATTAGTAGACATAAGGCTTCTGGAATTGGGGGTTGTCTAATTTCTGTGGTGTCCTTATGCTGTGTATTTCCACATATTGGATTTAAATATAAAAAGGATGATAACCGGAGAGCCTTAATGGAAAGAGCACAAAGAGCAGAGTTTCTACGCAAATATAGACAAACCAAAACTCTCCCATTAAACGACAAGTTGTCTTTTTAGATGAGACCGGGATCTTTGCCAAAGGTAACAAAAGGAGGTCTTGACAGAATTCGTCGATAAAAAGCATGCGAAAGCCGGGTGGATTCGAGGGAAAGCGTTTTATGGTGTTACATGCAGGTCACAGTAGAGGGTTTATAAAGAACGCTTCCCTTATATACGCCACAGCCTCTAAACTGGCAGACTATCGTGGCGACATGAATTGGTGACATGTTAATGAAATAGGTTAAGGGTAAACATGTTCCGAGTTTAGAGGAGCCATCGCTTATAGTCATGGACAATGCACCTTACCACAGCGTACTAGCAGGAAAGCAGCCAAAGTCATCTTGGAAAAAAGCAGACATCGTCCAATGGCTGCAAGATAACATTATACTTGTGGACGATAATTAGGTCAAGGTAGAATTATTAGCGTTAGCCAAAACACATGTAAAACTTAATAGATATGTTGTCGTTGAATATCTGAGGGAACATGGCCATGAGATATTCCGACTGTCACCGTATCACTACCAATTTAATATCTACCATAGAATTAATCTGGACACAGACAAAAGGATTCTACGATGCGCATATAGGCAAAGAATGATATAGCAATGACAAAGTGCTGGCTATGTGGGAAAAGCTCTACAGTACTGTGGAAAAAGATGGGTCTTTATTGTCAAACATACAGAATCTTTAATTGACACATGTTTCAAGAGAGAGCATATTGTGGAGAATTTTCCACAAATTATTATTAACGTTGGGAACGACAGTAATTGGGATGACGATTTCATAGAGAGCGATTCTGACTAATTCTTTTTTAGCTATATTTAAAAAATAGTACTTCATTTTATGAATGTTAAACATCGAATTCTTTTCAGAACACTAAATATGATTTTTAAAATTAAAATCGAATTTTAGATTATTTAGAAAATTAAATTAAATTTGTTGAGAGATGCACACACATAATACGTGAAATGTAGATAACTTTTTTATAGAGATTACTCAATTAAACTGGTTAGAAAAAATGTATCGTTTTATATTCTTAGGAAGTTGATTGAATACAATGAGTATTCAATCAACTTCCTAAGAATATAAAACGAACAAGTATTTAAAATAAAATAAGAAAAATAATGAATTGCAAATGTTTTCGAAAGTGAAAAATCATTAAAATTGTGCTATGTAAAAGAGATTTACATGTCCCTATAAATAGTACTATAAAACCAAATATACTTTATTTTTAGTAGAATGTTCCAATATTTAATAGGGTAATTTATTATTATGGTATTTTATACTCTGTGTTATATTTAATCATCGGTATGAAGTATGCTCTACAAATGTATGTATGTTTCTAAAAAAATTAATAAATTGTTCTCTAAACATAGCGATAATTTTACTAGCAAACAGGATATTGAATAGGGAACAAACATATTAATTTCTGTCGTGCTTTTCAATTTTTCTCAAAAAATACTCTTTATCTAACGCATATTTTTATATATTTGAATAAACACAAATGTAACTAAACACTGTGTTAAAATTCATTGAATTGCATGGTATCATTCTCTACATATTTTCATTACAAAATACTTCCCTTTTGTGTTTATTGATACGCCCATGCGCGACATTCTATGTAATCTTGAGTTGATTTGGTTCAAAACTTAAAGGATGATGACGTGAACGACAATATTCATGATATCAACTGTAGTTTCCATATATTCAATGCCACTTTAAAAAATAATTCGACAAAAATATTTAAAAAAATTTCAGCAGTTAACGGTACATCCATTTATACGACTCAACGTCAATTGTGTAAAATAAATGTTTGATATAACTGACAATAATGGATATAATTAACGTTAATTGTAATGATATAAAGGAAAAGACGGTAACAAGAAACTTGATAAAAATGCCAACTCAAAAGGCTGCAGATTAGGTAATCCTCTTATTGTTACAAGAAATAATAGCTTGCAAGAGAGCTAACCAAAACATGAACCGGGTTCCGACGTAAGAACAAGATAACAAGGTATTTATAAAGGTTCTAAAAGATGTAACACAAGGAATTTCATCAATCAAAATAGAAACGGGACTTCCAAGGAGATACCTCTAATAGAAAGGACTTTTTATAGTAACCTATTTACTCTTTTTGTTGCCGTCAACTTATAAATTACCTATAATGAAATTTATCAAACAATCTGGCTAGTATTTTTTAACTTTACTATTGTGTGTACCAAATAAAACACATTGGTAAGTTCCTTTAATGGAATTTTACCCCCTTTCTAATGAAGAAATTAAGTTTTGGGATATAAGTGACTCTTAATTTTATACAATATATTGGCAGGAATTTTGTGCTGTATGGGAATAATTTTTCTAGAGGAGGTGTTGATATGACACTACTGGGGAACTTGTCACAAACACAATACGAACAATATTGCTCAACATGCCTTTATTTGACCGAAAGAGAGATGCCCAATTTACTGAGATTACTTTTGAATTATTTAATAAAGTTAATTATTTTCAAGATATTTCAACCACATATCAGTGCAGTGTATTCTAAAAAATAAAAATTTCAAAAATCCCGCAAACTATTGTTACGTTTAAACACCCCAAGTGGGAAAACGGATAATACTGACCACTGATTTATTTAACAATTAAATTTTATTAATAAAGTATGAATAATTACACAAGAGGCTACAAAAATTAGCACATTGACAGTAGATACTATAAGTAGGTGTAATAACATATTGAATAAAAAGACAAACTCTTCACATTCACTCTTTACCATGCAAATAAATATAAGCTTTTTACAAAATATTGAACATTAATAAGTATTTTTGGATAATTTTAATTATTTATTTGATTCCATGGTACTTATAGAAACATGCCGGTTATAGAACTTAGACATATTAAATAGGATTCATAACCTGGTATATTTAATATGTCTATATACAATGAGGGATATAGAAATAAATGCGATGGTATTGTCATTTATATAAAATTAACTTAAATTATGCCTATGAGATAGTCAGTAGTAGTGACAACAATAAGTCAATTAAATTAAATATTTTATTTAATAAACAGACTAGTGAAGTCATAGCAATTACACTAATATACAGATCACCGCATTATGTCCTTCCAGTTTTAATTATTTTTTATATAAGTTTCTAAATTCTAACAATAAAGAAAAGTATGATATGCAAATAATTGTAGATGATTTTTTTTTATACATTTATTTAACGTCGGCCTATTTCCGCTACTGAAGCCTAACACCGACGCCTGTAGACGGGCTACCCCCAACCAGGAATTTTGCCGAACCTCTTCCCTTAAGAAGAGTAGGGATCTTTTACTTGCCTAACATTTAATAGACAAGGGACCGACGGCTTTACATCCCCTCCGAAGGATGGTATATCTCCTATATAACCCTCGCCTAAGGTTGTATAGCTTCCGCGCATACACTGATATACAAGCCGCTGGAAGATGTGTGAGGCGAGAACGCGGTTTCCGTTGGAATGGTCACCCATCCAAGTACTAACTGCGCCTGTCGTTGCTTTACATTGCATACCGAAGTATGTACATAGTAAAGACGCACCTGCGCTCGCCCCCGAATTGTAGATGATATTAATATAGATATTTTAAACAGCAATGAGTTATATCGCCAAAAACACTTAAACACTCTGTTTGAACATGGTTTTATTTCTGCAATTAATAAGCCCACTGGAATTCAGGTGCGCAGCAGTTCATGCTTGGGTCACATCTTCCTAAAATGTAAGTTGACAGTAGACTTATTTGTCCCCATAATATTGTAGATGCCTTTGACCGATCGTTACTCTGTCATATTACAGTACGCATCTCCAACTGAAATCAACAATAACATATCTAATGCAAATAAGCATAAAACATGCATTGATTACAACAAATTAAGGGAAAAATTAAGTAATGAATAATTGTTAGATTTATATTCTCTGGATAGTGCAGATGCCATAAATGACTTGTTCAAAACAAAGTCGAATGAGCACATAAAAAATAGTAGTAAAATATTCACAATTAAAAATACCCAAATTAAAAGAAACCTGTGGATTAGTAAAGTTTTGGTAAATGCAATAAATAAAAAAATAACTTTATAAAAAAGCAAAAAGATATCCAGAGAATATAAATATACAAAATAAATTTAAAACACATAGGAATGCTCTTTCGGAATTTATAAAATTAGCAAAAATTGACTATTATAAAACACAAATTGGTAAAAATAAAAGTGATTCTAAACATATGTGGAGTAAAATTGCATACCGAATATTGAAAATCGTAAAAATATTGATACAATAAAAAATTTAAAAATAAATGAACATATTAGTTCAAATCCTCAAGAAATATCAAATTCATTCAATAAATTTTTGAGCAACATTGGAAATATTTTAACAAAAATAGATAACACGAGTCGAAACAACTTTCCCAAAAATTAATATAAATAATTCAAGATAATATCTAACATTTACATGTAAGGAGGAAATCAGAAAAATAATAAGGGAACTCAGGAAAGCACCTGGGATTGATAATATTGAGGCAGAAACGGTGAAAGAATGTATTGATTACCTTGTACAACCCTGGTTTGTATCATAAACAGAGGGACGGATTCAGGTATATTTCCAAAAGCATTTAAAGTAGCTGTCAGTAAGCCATTATACAAGTCTGGTGATAACCCTTGTGCGTCAAATTACAGACCAATATCTCTTTTGTCAACTTTATCAAAAATATTCGAAAAAGTTTTGCAACAAATTTTGTAAATAGCTAAATTAGCTTGCTGTCTGACAAACAGTATGGATTTAGAGTCGCCAGATCAACACTGGATGCAATAGCCGATTTAACTTACAAAAATATATAACTCGGTCAATGTTTATAAACAGGTTGTATGAATCTTTGTTGATCTGGCAAAAGCGTTTGATACTGTTAGTCATTCTTATTTGTTAAAAACTCTAGAGAAAATACGTTTCAGGGAACTGGCTATGACTTGATTAAGAGCTATTTGAGCGATAGGACACAATGTGTTAAGATTGACATACAGTGAGCAATATCGAACAGTATCTTGCGGTGCGCGTACGCATATTTACGATAACTCCTATGCGTCCGCGATTGCTCACTTCTACCAGTTAGTAATTCCTGTGTTACAAAATACACTCCAATCCCACACAGAGCACAGCGAAATGTATTTGTTTTATTTGTGTGCATGTTTGCCGAACCACCACGTGCGACGTGCATCGCAAAATAACCAGTTACTAGCAAACACCCAGATACAGTGTAGGTTATGAAGATTTTGTCTTAAATGTGTGTAGCGTGTGACTACAATGTCAGAAGATTATGATGATAAGTTTGTTATAAACGCTGCAAAAAGTTTTGATGCACGTATATTACACTTATTGAGTGTAATAATTCAAACGTTATTTTGAGAACACGAATTAAACATCACTTCGAAGAAAACTGCAAAAAAATGGATCGAAAACTTATCAGCAGATACTTCTACGAATTGGATTTTTGGATATACCTACCCAAATATTGCAAAATTGGATATTCGAAAAGACTGGGTTTGTCACCACCACCAAAAAAAATAAAAAAATGAGTGTCGAAAATGACAGAGATAGAAACAGGTCAAGCAGTGCAAAAATTGTTATTAAAATAAAGAAAGAAAATAAAGATAAAAGATACAGAATGCACTAATACAAGTATAGATGATTCGTTGTATTTTAAATTTAGGTAACCTGTTTTTTACTTTTTATTATGTATTTATTTTACTCCTTAAAATTCATAAGTATGTAAATTCGACTTTTCAGATCAATTTTGTACACAGTCACAGAGTTGCCGATGCAGAGGCTTATAGCTTTTTGCGAATTAGTAAAGTTGCGAGAGAAAAATCATAAAATATTTTGATGAAGGACTTTCACCTAGTGAAGCAGTATACAGAATGGAGGTAGGTATAGAAGATACATTTTATATTTATTTAAACAATATATTAGTCAACTGTTTGTTGCAGAAAACAAAACTGTGGAGACAGGATTCACATCGGCATGTTTAAAAAATTACAAGAAAGACCACTGTTACTTAATAAGGATGGCGAATACTTTTAAGTGAAAATTAATTTTGATGCTTTGTAATAACACCGATGATGCTAAGGGCTCATAAACTGCAATTTTCAAGTGAGGTAGTGTTTTTAGACTCCTCGAGTGTGATCAAGAGAGAAATTCAGTGACATTTTTTTTACCTCCAGCAAAGCTGGTGGCGTTCCACTTGGCTATGCAATAAATTCAAATCAAACCGAAGAAAGGTACTACGAATTGAATTTCCAAAACTTAAATACATTTTTAAGACATGAGAGTTTTTTGGTAAAGAATTTCCAGCAGTTTTTATGACAGATGACAACACAGCGAAGAGAAATGCTCTGAAAACAGTAGTTCCTCAATCTGCTCAACTATTGTGCACCTTCCACATACTGCAAACTGTTTGGCGGTGGCTTTGGGACCATAAACATGGAATTAAAAACGAAGATCGAAAACCGCTCATTCTACTTTTTCGTAATATTCTCCATGCTCAGATTGAAACTGATTGGAATTTACTTCAAGAGGAATTGTGCAACGATTCAGTAGCACAAAAATATCACAATTTCTTATCCAATTTTAACGAGTTATGGGAAAAAATCTGAGTGGTGCCACTGTTTTCGTATCAACTTACAGACACGAGGACAGAACACGAACAATATTGTGGAATCACCAATCCGAATATCTAAGGATATTGTTCTTAAAAGATACAAAGCTTTTAACGCGGTGTCTTTACTTGACTTCGTTACCTCTTGTCTAGAGTGGTTTTACAAAGAAATTTTTTTTTACAAAGCGGTACATCTAAATGTGAACCAAATTTCCGAATCGGAATATCACGGTACATCTTCAGCAGATCCCAAATTTGTGTACACAGTTAATACAAATATAGAACAATGCAATTGTCCCCAAAGAGCTGGGGGAAATTTTTGTAAGCACTTATGTGCGGTGTACAATAGTGGAATACATTTATGTCATACACCTCAACTCTCGTATCAAGATCGTGTATAATTAGCAACATTGGCTCTGAGAAACATTGTCGACGACACTTTTTTTGTGAATGTGGATAAAAATATGAATGTTGCATTTATCACACAAATTAGTAATATCTTGTGGCAAAAATTCAATCAGCCGATGAGAAACGAAAATGAAAAGACTGGTGAACCACAGGATAACGCCGAACGTACTGAACAAGATGATAGCGAATATTTTGAAGAATACCAATCAGAACTACAGAAAATTAAAAAAAACTTAGAAGCCGAAAAAAAGAGTTCAAAATTTATGTTGACAAAACTGTCCCAAATTAATAACGTGACGTGTAACGTTGATAATACTGAACAGTTTCTAAATATGTATAGTTCTTGTTTTATCCACGCAAAACATCAGCGAGAATTAAAGTGCAGTCGACATCAATTGCTCGTCGAAGTGATAGAGGTTTGAAAGCGGGTGTATGAACTTGGAGGGAATTCGCAAAAAAAGATCAAAGAGTAAGAGTTTTTTGATGATAAATGTTCTGCAAAATGAACCCAATTCAACCCATCATTAATGTTTTCCTATTGTATATTATAAGAACTTTTGTGGCAAATTAAAAGTAATAATTTAATTTGTGTTTCCATAGCGACCTTTTTTTCATAACGACTCTTATTAAATTTCGCTGTACCCTGGAACATAATGTAGTTTTTCAAATGCTCGCAGGATACAGCGATATAGCCAATGTTAAATAAAAGTGATCGCGCTGCCCATATGAGTGATTAGAGTGTATTTTGTCGCACAGCAATTACTAACTGGTAGAAGCGAGAAATCGCGGACTCATAGGAGTTATCGTAAATATGCGCACCACACTGGGACCAATATTGTTAACATTATATATCAACGACTTATTTAAGCTTCCTCTTACAGGGGATGTGATTAGTTTTGCCGACGACAAGGTTTTATGTTATAAAGGAGAGACCTGGAATGTCATAAAAACAAACATCGAGAATGACTTCCCAGTATGTAGTAATAGATTTTTTAGTAGTAAATAATTAACAATAAACATGAGTAAAACATACTACTTACCATGCTCATAAACTTCCAAACTTCTCAGCTATCAACATTACTGTTATTATAAACAAGGATATTGAATTAACATCTGCCACATCAATAAAATATCTCGAAGTTATCCTTGATTGTCACCTTAAAAGGAATAAACACGTAGATTTTTTAATTAAGAAATTAAGATCACTTCTTCCTAAATTTAAATACCTTTCTTCTTCGACATAACTCATTTAAAAAAATATACTTTGCTTTAGTTCAACCACACTTATTTTATGGTATCATTGCTTGGGGGGCATAAGAAATTGTTACATTATAAATCTTGAAGTATTACAGAAGTGGGTTCTAAAAATAATATTTGGCAGAAGTTATACTTACCCGAGTGATGGTCTCTATGAAGAACCTAAAATCCTAATGTAAGACAGTTGTTTTTCCAGACCTTGATTTTATATCAGTATGATAACTTAAACACAAAGGACATTATTGCTCGCAATCGTGATATACGACACAGAAATAAATCAATTGCAGTACCTAAAATGATTAAAACAGTCGGGCAACGCTGTCACATATACCTAGCTCCCAAATTATATAATGAAGTTCCGATGTATTAAAAAATATAAACACGTTTCAAGTTTTTAAGAAAAAATGTAGAAAATGGATTTTGAAAATTCTATGATTATCAATGCATCTCATGATTGATATAAAAAATAACTCTGCCCAGCCATGAAAACAATTATAAATATATTTGCAGACTTTTGTTCCTCCCTATACCCAACAATAAATAAATCTCATAATTATGTAAATATTATTATTAAAAAATATTGTTATAATTATAAATATTTTAGGTATAAGTCTTAATGAGTTCATTAAAGAACGTTCGGCCAAATTTACGGAAGACCTACTAAGCCAGAATAGGAAGGCCATCAGAGTAATAGTGGGCCTTCTAACTGGCCACTGCTGGCTCAATAGACACATGAGTCTAATGAGCCTGGAAGAGGACGCGACATGCAGATTCTGCCAAGTGGAAGAGGAAACCTCAGTTCACGTATTGTGCCACTGTGAAGGCCTGGTGAGGCTGAGATTCCAAGTACACGGAGAAGAAAAACCAAGGGCGGACAGCTATACAAAAGGGCCTTTATCAAAGCTGTGGAGTCTAGTACAAAGGACAAAGCTGGATGATGTACTATAAGGAAGATATTCTGGGAGCATCACAATAGACCTGAAAAGGTCGCGGTGGTAAAGGCTAAATAACCAGCTCCTTTGTGAATCTAATCTAATCTAATGACCATTTAATCCCGAACAGCGACAATTAAATTAATTATGAGACATGTACCACATTATCAATGATTGCTATTTGCACTATCTAACTCAGTTTCACCATAAGCTACGAATAAGATACACATGTAAACTGATTTCTGAAAAGATTTATTTTTGAACGACAATATGTATGTACATTTACATTCTCAATGTGGAAAAGGCACGGCCAAAGGAAAATAACGCGCGTCTTCCCCAAATCAAGTGAATTATTATTTAAATTCCAATTTCTCACGTAGGCATAGCTTAAGAAATATGGCGATATATTTTATCGGCAAAATCCTTTTTAATTTAAGAGCCATAGAAAATTGCCTGAAAACAAAAAGGAAGTGAATATATAGATCAAAAATGATTGAAGCGCCCGGATAATGCGAATAGGATTACAAATTCATTTGCTATCTGTGCAATTTTCGTTTGTAGAGCAATGTGGATTTTTGGATATTTATTTCTGATTGAACTTGTTTACAGTGTGTCTAATGAGCCGCATATTAATTAAATGAATAATTGATGAGTTCAGCTAAACTAGAATATGCAATTTTCCTACATAAGCTTTCGATATTGTAATATTCAGTTTGGTTTTAAAACAATCATCAAATATTTATTTTTATTGGGTTATTTATAGGTAAGAGATATTTACTATTCCTCCAGGCATTATACTTAGATACAGTTTTAAGATAGTCATGATCTTCGGCACTAGTTTTATTAACATCATTAGATGAAATAAAAAGTGTTTACCTACTAATAGAACAGATTACATTTATTCATCCAATAGATAATTTACATAGGACAAATCAAGCAAAAAGAGAACTTATAATTAAGTAACAAAAGAACAAGAAGAAATAAGTACATGCTGGGCCACAATGAAGTTAGTCCAGTTCCAATTTCTAGGTTGATTTTAGGAATACAATTCTGAAATTTTGGCATATCATTTGTGACACAAAAAAGCCACATTTTTCACTTATTAAGTGAAAAATATCACTGAATAAGCAATTTTACAGCAGAAGGAAATTTTATAAAATGATAAAAATAGGAATTATAATATTCCAACCTATCTGCAAATGCCTTATATATGTTAAGTATTAAACAAATTAAACCAAAACAGCTATTCTCCCAGCTACATGCCGATGAGGAGCGCTGAATTAAATAGTGAAATTTGCCGTATTTTGTCTAACACAATTAGCACTAAAATACAATAACTTGGATTACTCGAATGCTACGAGGACGATGCGAAGCCTCCTTCATCCCAAGATGTCACTAACTGCAGACCGGTGTAGTGCAAGTGAGCATACCTTCGCAGTAGTAGTTTGTGTGCCTTCTTGGCTACTGTGGGTGTCCGCCCTTGGGCGCTTACTCTAGTATGGTTCTATTGTTTCTTGTTTGTCTACTTTCTGGGGGAATGGTGTTAGGGGATGTACCAGGTGTTAGGTATTGTAGGGGTTAGTTTAAGGTAGGATAAAGATGGCCGTGAGATATGTATGGTTGTATTATGGGTTGTAAATGTAGTTGAGTGAGGAATGCTTCGGGGCTTGAGGGAATTTTGTTGTCATGGGGTCTGTTATTAAAGAGTTTGGGTGTTTTATTAGTTTTTCGGCGAAGTTCGGTATGAGTTTGGTGTAGATTAATTCGTCCAACGTTTGGGTTCCGGTTCTGTTATGTAGGTATTTAATGGATGTCGTGCGTGGGAGATTGGTGGCCCATCTTAGAAACTTATTTTGGACCTTCTGCAAAGTTTTATGGTTGGTGTAGTGGTGAGTGGATATCAAACCGGTGCGGCATAAGTGATTATAGGCAGTAAATATGATTTATAAAGAAGTGTAGATATATAGAATGGGGCGGCTTTAATTGTGGTGTACAGGCGGTTCGAGCGGACATATGTTTTTTGTTTTATAGAATTTATGTGTTTGGTGAAATTTAATTTTTGGTCGATGTGGTCTCCCAGATATAGTATATCTTTTGACCAGTTTAATTTTTGACTTTTAATTATGATTTGGTTTTTTGATTTTGGTAGGTTTCTTTTCTTTGTCGCAACTATGGTCTGAGTTTTTTGTGCATTTACTATGAGTCCCCATTTCTCATAGTATGCTGTTGTCTTGTCCGTCTGAGTTTGTAATATTTTTGTTATTACGTTGGGATTTTTTGAAGTGCCTATTATGGCGGTATCGTCTGCGCACGTCGCATAGGCCAGTCTGTGGTCTTTTAGTGGTGGGATGTCGTTGGTATAAAATAAGAAGAAGGCGGGACCAAGGGCTGACCCCTGGGGGACGCCAGAGAGAGCGGGATGGGGATTAGAGCACTCCTGCTGGATTGCTACTCGGAATTTTCGTTCTAGAAGATAGGATGTATTAACTTAATAATACCGATCGGAACTTTCGCGATGTGGAGTTTATAAAGCAATCCGGGGTGCCACGCCTTTTCGAGGTCCAGAGATACTATCCCTGTGAGGTGGCCTCGATTGACGTTCGTGGAAAGAGTTTCGCCGACTCGGAATAGCTGTTGGGTATTGGAGTGTTACGGACGGAATCCGAACTAGTAGTCGTTTACAACTTTCCGGCTCTCGACTCCGCCCAGGAGGAATGATAGGATAATGGAGTCGAAGGTTTTGCCCAGGACCGACAGAAGGTTGATGGGACGGTAGCTTCTCGCCTGATTTTCGGGTTTGTTTGGTTTGGGAATAGGGACGATTTTTGTCGTTTTTCAGGCTGTGGGATAGTGAGAAAGTTGAAGGGATGCGTTGTAGATTCGAGTGAGAAAGAAAATAGCTTTGGGTGGGAGATGGCGGAGAGCGAAAGGGGGGATGTTGTCTGGTTCTGGGGCCTTCTTGGGATTCAGGTTTTTTATGTGGAATATGAGATGGGAATGGGTTCGTCGGTAGGCTCGAGTCTGACTTGTGTTAGCCAGCTCTCGCAGTCCTCCGCTTTGGCCTGGTACCTAGGGTAGATATGGTTGGGGGTGAATTGGGTGGTAAATAGGGTAGTGAAGGATTCCAGCTTATCCTTGTCGGTAACAGCCCAGCCGTTTTGGGTTTGTAGAGGTGGGATTGGCTGTCTGTTTTTAAGGAATCTTCGAGGTAGATAATAGGAATCGTCGGCATGGGAAAGGATGTCCCTTGTCAGTTGTTCTTATCTGAAGATCTTTATCTCTTCTGCGATATGTTTTTTAAGTTTGTTAAAAGCGGGTTTTGTGTCTTGGGCCTCTGGTATTGTGGAATTGTTTTCTAGTCTTGTTTTTCTGTTCAATAAGGTCCGTTATTCTACGTGGTAACTTGTTCATATGTACTTGGAATGGGACCTCACTCTGGCTTAGGACTAGTGACTCGGATATGGATTGGGATAGGAGTGAAGCGCTTGGTCGACTTTTTCAGGGGTGGCGCAATCGGGATTATATGTTAACATTTGGGAGAGTGAGAGGGAGAACCTCGTCCAATCATAGTAATTCTGTCATTACTCATGATCGCTGTTAAGTGCCGATATGACCTCAGTATTTGTTGGGCAGTGTATGTGACTTGTTATCAAAATTTCTATGATGGACGAGACTGGGTGTGGTCGGGTTGGTTGAAGGGGAAACAGGATATTGAGGTGGGGATTGCTCACTAGGTGCCTGTACAACACCTCCCGCGAGTGGTTCGAGGTCCCGCTGTACAGGTTCCAGTGTGGGTGTTTGGAGTTTAAGTCGCCTAGCAGAATAAATTTAGGGTAGGACTTGTATATTCTGTCTATGTCTCGTCTGTCCAATTGCGTTTGGGGCCTACAGTAAGTTGATACTACTAGAATTTCTTGGTTTTTTATGTTAACTGCTGCGGCTGTGGCATCGAGAGTCGTGAGCCCCGGGATCGCCACCTCCCTGTGTTTCAGTTCCCTTCGCACGATGAGCGTGGTGCCGCGTCCATCGTTCGACCGGTAGACGCTATAACCAGGGAAGGTGATACGGTCCGTGGGCTTCAGCGCCGTCTCGCATACCACACATATATCTATATCTAGTTTGTTGATTATGTGTTCCAGTTCTGGTTTTTGTCTGCGGACCGTGTTCGCATTGAACTGGAATAATTTAAGCGTGCTTTTCTTTTGTTTCGCCATCTGTATTATTCAAAGAGTGCTGACAAGGATTCTAGTAGTAAGAATATTTTCTCTGTCGCGTCTTTGGTCTGTTTTATGTTATTCAGGGCGTTTTTAATTATTTCCCAAATTCTTTTTAGGTTAAATTGTTTAACGATTTGTATGATTTCCTTTAAAGGATTTTCGTTTTCTTGTGCTTGATTGCGTACATTGTATGTTTTGTTGTCCCGTTTGTCTGCCTGTCTGTGATCTGGCTCTGAATTTTTGCCATTTCTGGCTGTATTTGTTTATGATGTTTTCAGTTTCTTGGGATAAAGCCGGGAATTGTATATCCTTCAGTGATGTCCCTGGTTTTTCCTCGTATATCTCTAGTCTTGGTCTTTGTGCCGGTGTCGGTTGTGTGTCGGGTTCGTTGGCATGTGTATTTTTGTCTGTCCTGGTTATTGGTCTGTCCGTTTTTTTTTTTTTTTGGCTGCCAAGTACACCGGGCATCCTCGGTAGCTCGCGGGGTGATCCCCCCCGCAGTTGGCGCAGTGGCACGCCTCTGCGGGGCAGGGGCCAGCCCCGTGTGTGTTCCCGCACCTCACGCAGCGCTTGGTGCGGTTGCACAGCTCCGACGAATGGCCGATACTTTGGCAGTTGTGGCATTGGGGTAGGCCTTCTTTTACATATTCTTCCACCGTAACTCTGAGTAAACAGAGCTCAGTGAGAGAACACCAGGCTTCGGCTGCTTCCCTGGGGATCGTCATCAAAAGAATATTTGACGGCTCTCTCTTGTCGTTCTTACATATCATTAGCCTAGACATACTGTTATATGGGAGGTTTCTCTCATCATCTTCCATGTCTGTAGGTATGTACTTTATTACCACTTTGAGCGGTCTGTGTTCTTTCATGGAGTATGTATAGAGTTCCACCTTTTTGTTTATCGTCTCTGCATGTTTGTCCGTGTAGATGTGAATAGCCAGTGGTTTTTTGTTAGTCTGGGTATTTGGGTTGTTTTGCGTTCCTGTCTGAGGTACTCAGGGGGTTTTATTGGTATTTGGTGGTGTTCGGGAGGGGGATGGGGTAGTGTTAGGGGGTGGGACTTTCTTGTTCGTGTTCTGTAGTGTCTTTGTCGGTGGCGAGAGGGAATGCTACCTTTTCTTTGCAGAAAATCTCAAAATAAGTTTTCGTGTTCACTTGTTCTTACTTCAAGGTCGCTATTTTCATGTGTAGGTGATGCCTGTGTATTTAAACTTTTGGCTGTCTGTTTGAGTTTGTTTCTTAGTTTTTATCGCGTTTCTTTTCTACCTTAGACCTATGTGCTTTTTCTCCCGAGGTGGCGGTGGGGGGTCGTTAGTCTGTGGTATTTTGAGTGTATTGGCTGTTTGTGTCTGTGCTGCTAATATCTATCATGGGTGAAATATTTTGTACATTGTTTTGGTGGGGCAGTGTATTTAACTCTAATGGTTTTGTTTTTTCGATTGGCGAAATATTTGGGGTTGAGTGAACTAATGCTTGTGTGGTCATTGTCGTTGTAGTCGTCATTGTCATGGTTTGTGTGGTTGTTATTGTGTTTGTTGTGGTCGTTGCCGGAAAAACAAAAGGTGTTATATTGAAATTTAATGGTCTCGTCACGAAATTTAACGGTGTTTGGGTTAATGGGGTTTTATAAAGAGAGCTATTAGATGTTTGTGATGTATCCTGATTAGTGGGGTTAGTGATATATGATGAAACATAGGAGGTATTTAGCGGGTTAGTTGGAGACCCAGAATTACTGTTATTCTCATACCTCGCAGAGGAATCAGTTGTATAGCCCTCCGATTCGTTGTTTGTGGTCTTTTTCTGCGTTACAATCCTGCTTTTACGGCGAGGAGGTTTCTTCTGAGGTGTCCTCATCATATCGTGTTTATGTTTATGTGATGCCTTTTAGGTAACCGCTTTCAGCTTGATATGAATTTCTTTTAGATTCTCCACAAATAAGTAACATGTCCACCTTTTCATTTTGGTAAATACCACCATTTTGTATTTTTTAAAAACTTTTAAATAGTTATAATATTAGCAAATAGATCACAAGAAAATTAAAACAGAACTACATAAACTTTATCAAATAATAACTTAGGCAAATATTTGAAAAGAAATGTCGTTTTGTCATGGCGCGCTTATAAAGTTTAATACGGTTTCATTAAATAACTGAAATATAGCATCTACAGAAGTCCAATAATTTCAATGTAAATTAGTACCCCAACTAGATATTATACATCAAATACAGGTTAATGTTTTGGGTTTTGTTGGTGCAAGTAAAAAAATACGGTTACCATTTACGTTTTTCAAAATGTTTCTTCAAAGAAGGTTTTTGCACGAAATAAAGTTTTATTGAAACGCAGTTGCCAATTTAGTTATTAACTTTTTTGAATGCATGACTCCATTTTATAAATAATTACCTACTTGCGATACATCGTTGTAAGGAGAATATTATGTTGAATCTAAATATGCAAAAAATATTATCTAGTTCACTAATGGCGGTAGTCACAAAATTAGAAATTTACAGGAGAGCAAAAATATTACTTTTAACAACCTTATTTCGCAAATATATGAATGAGGAATATTTATATTAAAAAATCATCATATTATAAATATTTGGATAACGGAACTTGGATTGGCCGATAGGTTGTGATTTTCCGCCTTTAGTACAATGAAAAACGTATTTTGTGAAAAATATGACTACGGCCTTATATATTATTTAAAAATTAAAAGTTGTTGCTACTTCCGGTTGGACCGGAAGTGACATTTTTCACTTAATAAGTGCAATTCACTCTAGAGGGTAGATTATTATAACGCATAACGTAATATTCCAGTCAGAATCACCTCGGTAAATCCTTAATTTTAGTATAAGGAACATAACCAGACTGCAATTAACAGCTCTTCCCTGGGCTATGTGCCCCGCCTAGCGATGAATTACGAATTACAAGTCTGGCGCGTTAAACGTAATAATCAATCAATATTAATTGCCAACAGAACGCTTGAAGATTCGATTGCAATAAACACCTACTTAAAGGAGCTTTCGAGTCATTCCACGATTTGTAGATTGCAGTTTTGAGATGTTGGCTCTCATCAGTGCCTAACGACCGACACGAGGATCCTCCGACTATATGGTACATCATGAAATCCTTAAGGTGGCGAGATATAATACAGTCGGTAGGCGCCATCTATCGCTCCAGTGTCTGTTGCATTCGAAATAATAGCCTAGCTGGACTTAGCATAAGTTTAAGTGTACTTCTAAATTGCAGAATATTATAACGTAGAACGTAATATTTCAATCACAATCCCCTCTATAATTTCTTACTTCTAGTGGAAGGAACATAACCAGACTGCCAACCAACCAACAGCAATTATTTGGGTTATGTGCCCCGCTGAGCGCTGAATTACGAATTACAAGCCTGGCACGTTAAGTGTAACAATCACATATTACCAACAGAATTGTCTAGCCGATAGCCGCGTTGGTTAAGGCGCGAGGTGGCAATCGCGATTAATCGAACGGGTATCGTACTACTGGGTTCGAGTTCCGCCTCATGCACTATCGGAGGATATGGTTGTATGTCCGCATTTTCAATGTCTATACTCCCTCCGTACAAGCCTCTGGCTTCTGGAATTGGGGGTTGTCTAATTTCTGTGGAATGATTTATTATTTAATATAAATGTAGAAGTGCATCGGGTAGTATATTTAAAGGCAGTGTTCAAAGGTTTTAGCGTTGTGTAAAAGTGATTTTTAGACAATAAAAATATTAATTTGTGAAGAATAACCCTCATGAAAAAATACCCCTAACGGCAGTACCCGGAGCCAATGTAGGGTTGTCTCTTTAAACAGGACCATGCAACATAAAATTTTAAGGAGGTTCTCAGACGCTCATTGAAAAATTCAGGAGCTTTTGGTCTATAATAAACAAATAATAAAGATCTCTTATTATACATTCACATTTACAGTTTTTAAAGTATAGGCATTGAATCCGTTCTGCATTATACCGAGGCGAGGTGGGAAATATGTTTCAACATGTCCTTCCCACAAAGCCCGTACATATGCTCTGTATAAAAAATGATACATATTCTGAGGTCAAAATATATTCTTGTAGGTAAAAGCATATGCGCCAAGAAATAAACAACCATTTGCAAAGTGTATCTTTTTATATCTAGATTCCAAGTAGATATTAAAATCTCGCGACCATAAAATACGAGAAGAGTTTTTAACTACAATAAAAACCTTTTTCATTTCCTCGTATTGTAGGTGTGAATAACATTTTAATTTGCATTTTCAGGCAGTAACTGGCAGGCATCCAGCACGTAATGTTCTGGTAATATCAGAAAATATGCGATATAAAGATAGCTTTAGGTACATTCCAGGGATTACCAGATTACTTTCCAAGCAAGAGGGATATTAAAAAACTGCATTTACGTTCAGTCTTCAATGCTGTTAAGAATTCCCATGTTTAGTTATAAACACTGCTTTACACAGACACGACCACGATATTTAATTAAACTTTATAAAATACACAGGTCTTTAGTTAAATGATACATTTAATTGTATAACCTGTAAAATTCGCTTTTCAACATATTACTGTTGGAAATTTGATTTAGTACCTGAACGACAAGTATTGTTTCGTCAATGGTGAGCGATGATGACAGGTTTAATCTTACTTTAATTATTAACCAAATGAATTCTTATAGGACTTTTAAATTTTACTTAATGGTAATCGGAGAATTAAAGGGCATCCAAAATCAGCTGCGCGGCATGGCAGGCTGACTATAAAAAGCAGTTTTTTTTATACATTTATTTAACGTATTCCTATTTCCGCTACTGAGGCCTATCACCGACGCCCATAGACAAGCTACCCCCAACCAGGAATTTTGCCGAGCCTCTTCCCTTAAGAGGAGTAGGGATCATTTACTTGCCTAACATTTAATAGACAAGGGACCGACGGCTTTACATCCCCTCCGAAGGATGGTGTATCTCCTATACAACCCTCGCCTAAGGTTGTATAGCTTCCGCGCATACACTGATATACAAGCCGCTGGAAGATGTGTGAGGCGAGGACGCGGTCTTCGTTGGAACATAAAAAGCAGTTATATTGGAACTTTTTAATTTGGTCAGGGCACACGATTCTTTTATCTACAGTCATTAACCATGCATACTTCTCCTCAATTGCTGAACAATTGATTAATTTATTACCTTCAGTTGACGCCTCTGCCATTGACCATTTAAAAAAATTGCCAAATGTAAAATCTTCTTTTTTTCTTGAACCGGTAACCTCATTCGAGGTCAGAGAAGCAGTTAGTAGCTTAAAAAATTCTTACTGTACTGATGTTTATGGTATAAATAGTGTAATTCTTAAACAAACCATAGATATAATTTTACATCCACTCACAGTTTTTATCAACTCTTGTATTACTGAAGGACATTTCCCTGATGTTTTGAAAGTTACTAAAATTTTGCCTCTTTTTGAAAAAGGAGATATTAATGTTGTAGACAACTACCGTCCCATTTCTATCATCCCCATTTTTGGGAAAATTATAGAAATCATTCTTACAAAAAGGCTTGTGAGTTACTTAGATCGTAATAAGATTTTAAATTGCCGGCAGTTTGGTTTTAGGAGCAAATGTTCCACCACCATGGCTGTTTTTAATTTAGTGAGTGACATAGTCGGAGGTCTTGAAAAGAGAGAGCATGTGGCCATCAGCTTATGCGATCTCTCCAAGGCTTTTGACTGTGTCTCACATGTTATTCTTTTGGAAAAGTTGAGTTTCTATGGTATTAGTGGTCTGCCATTAAATCTCTTCTCCTCTTATCTGAACAACAGGCAACAGTGCGTCTCTGTGGCCAATGTAAATTCTGAATTACTTTCGGTTAAGCATGGAGTGCCCCAAGGCTCTGTCTTGGGGCCATTACTTTTTATATTATATGTTAATAACTTTCTTCACTTCATGTCATCTAAACAGTGCATAGCTTATGCCGATGATACTTGATTATTGACTTTAATTTAAACATTCATAATTTAACAGATGACAGCATTAATTCAATCAAACAAGCGGCTGCTTGGTTTTCTTCAAATAATTTAAAATTAAATGAAGACAAAACCCAGAAACTTGTTTTGTCTACAAATAATTCGCTTATTAAAGGTAATAGCGTTAAAATCCTTGAAATTGTTTTAGACGACACTCTCAGTTGGTACAAACATGTAGAGCAACTATCACACAAATTAGCAAGTTTTATATTTATGCTACGTAGACTAAAAAATCAACTATGTATTAAAACTTTAAAAGCTTGTTATTTTTCGGTATTCCACGCTCACATTAATTATGCCATTCTTCTTTGGGGTGGTTCTGCTCATGCAGTTAAAATCTTTCGTTTGCAGAAGAAAGCAGTCAGATTAATTGTTAATGCGGGCTGGAGGGATCATTGTCTACCGATATTCAAAAGCCTGGGTATAATGCCAGTTCCTTCTCTTTATATTTATGTTACGCTACAAGAAATTTATAAAAATATAAACTCATTTTCTTCAAACTCTGATTTTCATCCTTATAGCACCAGGTCTGCTAATCAACTCAGACAACCTCGTTTTCGTTTAACTAGATCACAAAAGAACTCTCTAAACTTTCAGTTATACAATCACCTTCCTAATAACATAAAATCTCTTAATTTTAATAGTTTCAAATATACAATAAAAAAACACATTTTAAACAATTGTTTCTATTCTACTGAAGAATTTTTAAACACACGAATTAACATTTAATGTAACATTTTTTATTGTTTTTTTTTTACTATTGTTCCAACTTGTTTAGTGTGTTATAGTCGATATATTCTATGAAGTTGCTCCATCTTTTTTGTTCCTTGTATTTTATAATGTATAATTGTATATTGGAAATACTTTATCCTTATGTATTTCTAATTGTTTGTCCAAATATTTTACAATGATTTATGTTTATATTTTCATGTTTTATAGTGTTTTGTTATACTGCTCTATTGGGCTCTAGACTTGCCAAAAACTCTATTGTAACTTGGTCAAATAAATTATCTTATCTTAACCTCGTCAAAGTAGCTCAAATTCTGTTTGTGATTAACTAATTTAAAGTTCTCGCCAAATTTTACTTTGCTTAAGGTTTGACATAATGAGTACCTAAACCATTTTAAATACAATTATCAAATAGGTTTTTTCTACTGAACCGTCATAGGAAAAAAATGGATTAAGGTGGGCACATCCAAGGGAAAGAGATTCGATAAGCAAATATTTATTATTTTTGGCCATTTTTAAATACATATATTGGTAAAAAAAAGTTTAAGACTACCTAACTAGAACTACGACAGGTATTGTGATATGAATTTTCACTTAATATTTCAGTTGTTTGCAAAATTAGTTAATATAAAACTACTAGATATGAATATTGGTACTATTTTTTAATTTAAATTAGCTAATTTTGCAAACAACTGAAACTATTGAGTGAAAATTCCCTATACTACACCTGTCATAGTTCTACTTAATTAGTCTTATACTCTTTTTTACAAATATATGTATTAACAATTATAGCCAAAAATAATAAATAATTTCTTGGATATGCCCTGCCCACCTTAAGACCATTGTATCCTATAGCACGAAGCAACTAAAATAATTTTAAATTACGCAAAAATTAGTGATAGTCTGTCAGTGACTTGTTCATTCTTAGCATAACGATAATGTATTTCCATTTTAACTAACACGACACAAGTAACGATACATTTAAAATATATCTTTCCACAAATTGCGTGATTTTCTAATCCCTTTATTAATATACGTTAGTCATGCTTTCTTAATAACACTTGAAGTTGTTTGATTTACAATGCAAATCTAAACATAAGTAATAAATATGCTTCTTTGTATTTATTTGTAAAATATTCTTAAACAAAAAATGTAATAAATATTCACCCCTCTTTTGATAAAAAATTGGTTGTTTACTTAAATTTATTAGAACGTCAGTGAAACAAATTTGAAACAATACATTACATGTATTACAAAATTTTAGATATAAAGCTTGATTATGAAATATACCACGTGATCCTGTAAAATGGTATGAGGGTATATAATTTGTATTAATAGATTTTTTAAACATTTTATTTTAATTTCTTTTTTTTTAATTGAAAATATCAATTTGATCCCCTTCCGGGCAGCCTTTGGCTTTCGATTTGGAGGTTATCTACAATATATGGTGTGTTCTAGGTTATGTTTATTTCGTTTTCTAGTCTCCTGGATAATCTTGTAACACCTTTTTAGTGTTAACATCCGGCAACTCTTCGCCTGGTGGCACAGGTTCAGGGTAAGGAGTTGAGTTAATGTTTTATTGTCAGGTGCCATTTAGTTTTTCTAAACTAAGAAAAATTAAAGTTAAAGCTACTTTGGAAAAAGTTAAAAAGTTACTGTTATGATTTATTATGAAAAATAAAAGAACGAGGTTTGTTGAAAATGTATAATTAACGGGTTAAGCTACAGCAAAGAAATACTTTAAAAAATTGTTAGCTAATTAGATATATCTATATGTTTTCCATTTACATTCAAATTTTACCCTCGTTGGTAGTACTACGAAAGGTTCGCATACGTTTTTATTGTAATAGATTTCTACTTTATTAATTGATATACCGGTAAAAAAATTATACAAAGTCTGACGTTTTATTAAAATTATATAAGCCAAATGGATTTAGGTAACTATCGCATAAATGATCAATTCGACACTAAGTAACAATTCATATAATATGTAACTGGGATCAATAAATTAGCAACAATCTACTTGGAAGATGTCCAGACAAAATACTGGAGTGAATGAAAAGAATTGGGTTGGGTCTGACATTTTACTAGACTATACGTCTTGGTAAAGGTGATCACTGGTAGCCCTTGGTGAGAATTAGTACGTCCACATAAATTATCAATCAGTTTCTTCGGATAAATATTTTTCATATGTTTAAACAGGGTATTCCAATCTTAGACATAGAGGCAAAGAACTGTTCAAAATAATAGAAAATGTAGCCTTTGGATCTATTCGTTTTCCGTTTTTTGTCGACGAAAATAATGCTGTCTAATCTGAAAATAAATTTCATGTAATTTCGTACAATTATCCCGGTAAACATTCAATTTTCATATGTGAAGTTAATAGTGCATCTATCTAAATAATTTCTAACATACCTTTAGTTAAGAATGATCTTACTTTCACACATATTATTATATAGCGTATTAAAAATCATTCTATATGGCGACGGGAACCAAACTCCTCTTTTTTCTTTTCTTCAATAAAAACCACTCATCATAAACTATTTTTATTGATCGCTATTATTTCTGCGTATGTGACAGAGTAGGCCGGCGCTTGGCATTTGACATTAATTAAATCTGCCACATGCATGCAACCCAAGAAACACTTTTCTGGCAGTTATACGGGGCGACACCGAGAAGTACCAAAACGTTGTAATCTTCTGGTTGCTCAGTATCTGTAATAGTGGAGAATGTCTATGACATCAAATATATAATTGCCAAAGTTATCATACCATTCTTCATGTATACAAGTTCATCAAAATGTTGCTGTTTTCTACGTCGCTACATAACATTAATTCCTTATGTTTACGTATTATCAGGAAAACTACGCCGCATGGGTGATAAATTTGATGTTAGGACTGTGATTCAAATTGAGTTGACAATGCCACAAGGAATAGTTGCTGTGTAGTTGTTTTTGTCCACTTACGTCAGCTCACGTGTAGTTATCAATTTATTGTATTATGTGTATTTATTTAACATATTTTAATACCATTTTGACTCGTATAATGACCCCCTAATTATACATTTCAAGAACACTTGTGTGCATATACAAAAGTACTTCAAAAAACTACAGTCGTCTATTCCTTCAAAAAAGACTTCAAGCATTTTCACCTCTTAACATATCCTCACTGCAGTTATACAGCAGCTATCAACAGCATAGATATGATGCTAACATCTTGTTAGAAAACACAAATTTGTATCAATATTTTATTCTTATAATCCAAACATTGTACAACTGTATTTCCTTGTCCATTTCTTCGTATTAATAATAGTAAACTTTTCAAAGTTATATTAGACTCTCATTAACATATCTATTTTAGCGCCCGCGCCCTGAGGATAGTAAAAGTGGTATTGAAATATCGTTAAATTAATGAAGCGGAGACCTGACCGCAAAAACATCTTCATCGCATATTTATCAAATAATAATATATTACACTGTTGTCAGTATGGCTACAGAAATAAATGCTCCACCACTATGATGGCCCTCATAAAAATTGTGAGCGACATAGTCGAGGATCTTGAGGTTGGTAAGCATGTGGCGATTAGCCTATGCGATCTCTCCAGGGTCTTTGACTATCTCTCTCATGAGATTCTTGTGGAGAAGTTTAATAATTATGGCATCAGGGGTTTACGACTAAATCTATTTCATTCTTACCTTAACAACGGGAGACAATGTGTATCTTTGGCAACACTTTTTCTGAATATGTCGAAATTAAATACGGAGTGCCACAAGGCTCTGTTCTGGGCCCAGTTTTATTTATTTTATACTTGAATGATTTTTTACATTTTTGTCGCCTACAAAATATATTACCTATACCGACGATACCACCATACTTGATTTTAATTTTAGCTATAGTAATTTAAATTCCGATAGCCTTAAATCAGTACAACGGGCCAGTGATTGGTTTTAGGCAAATTTACTCAAGCTAAATAAGAACAAAACTCAAAAGATTATATTTTCTACAAATAATAATAGTTAATAATAACAGTGTAAAAATTCTGGGCGTCATGTTGGATGACATCCTAAGCTGGTTCAACCACATAGCGGTATTATCTAATAAATTATTAGGCACAATTTTTCTTTTACGTATGCTAAAAACGTTTCTCTGTTTTAGTATCTTAAGAAAAGTATTATTTTGTCATTTTCCACTCCCATATTAGTTATGTAATTCTTCTATGGGATCGTTCATCTCAGTCAGTAAGAATATTTCGATTACGAAAAAAGCAGTCAGATTAATTGATAATGCCGGATGGCGAGACCACTGTCAACCAATTTTTAAAAAATTGAGCATAATTCCAGTTCCTTTTTTGCATATATACACACTGTCCCAGTAGAAATACTTAAAAATAAAAGTACATTTGCAGTTAATTCTGATTTTCACAATTATGATACAAGATCTGCCTTGCAACTCAGACAGCCTCGTCTTAGATTAACAAAATCAATAAAAAACACATTAAATCTTCGATTATATAACCTTATTCCTGATGACATAAAATCTGTCAATTTCAATTGCTTTAAATATAAAATGAAAAGACGCTTTTTAAATTATTGCTTTTATTCTGAAGAAGAATTATTTAATACTGCATTTTAAATTTTTGTAATTGTTTGATGAACTTTCACTGTCCTTGTTAATACACTCTATCCCATTTTTTTTAGATACATTGCAAAGTACCTCTTGGTATGTGTGGCATGGTATGTTTAGTATTTCATGTACGCTATTCATGATTGTTGTAATTTTATAAAATTGTATAATTGTATAATATTTAATTATAATATATACTACTATTCATTGCTGTTGTATTTTTACAACTTTTACCTTAATAATCGGGGTCATTATATTTGTATGTTGTGAGTATCCATTTATCTTTTTTCTTTTCTTTACACTCAAACTTCATTTGTGTTTATATTGTATACATTTATAGCCTAATAAAATGGAAAAATTTGGATGAAATAATTCAGAGAGGGCTAAAATTTTGGGAACGGGCTAATTTTGTAGTACTTTCTAACATACTAAAAGTCCCCACCCATAGACGCCGGTGCAGGGGGGAGGGAGAAAATATGTTTAAAAAAATCGGTATTTTGCAAAACATTCGAAAGTATCAATTTTACTGTAAAACATGTATACATGCAATTATAGGTAATAAAAATCCGCACAATTTCATTTTTTTAAACTTCGTACTACCTATTTGAGCTGAGATAGACTTTTTTTAAATTTTGACAGTTTTGCGGCGCAACAGATACGCGCACGTTCTTCGCTAAAATTTCAAAAATGGTGATTCGGATCGCAAAATATTCCAAATGAAAGTTGTAGAGAATTCGATTGCAAATAATTTTCTTTCATCTTTCATTTCCATTCAGTCAATATTAGCAGAGATATAAATTTTTAAACATCTTTATAGCGCGCTATCAGAACAGTTGTTTCATGATAAAATCGACAAAGATTCGAAAACGATAGATCGTACGCATATAGTGTATCTAATGAAAGATAAAGAGAATCAAATTTTGAATATGTTGAAGTATGTACAAAATAGTTTTGATAACGAGTGAATGTAGATAAAAGGAAAAAACATGAAAAATTGTCATTTTCAAGTACATTTTGACTAATATCTATTGGCTTTAGGCAACAATGACACTAAAGATTTTTTGAGGAGAATTAAATTATCTGTAAAATGAGCTTCAAGTGACCTTCATACGATGAATGGTTCACGAGTTACAGCTGTTTAAAACTATGAGCAAAATATTTTTTATACTACAAATTACTATAAACAAATTCGTAATTATACAGAGGTGGCGATAAGAAATGAAAAAAGGGCATATTATAATTCAAAATTTGCAAAAAATGACACTAAATTTATGTGGAAAGAACTAAAATCTTTAAATGTGAATAAACAAAAATATACTGAATTACCTGCAACTAAAAGAACCTAATATGATTAACAATCATTTTATAAATAACATACCTATATCAAATTATAAAAATGCTCAAGACTTTTAAAAAAATATTCCAGCTGATTTTGATTTTAGTTTAGTAAATGAAGATACCGTTTCAAAAATTTTGCACAGTATTAAAACGCACGCTGTGGGATCAGATGGTATAAATCTCGTTATGTTAAAGCACTGCGGTTATCTTATTATTCCATACATTACCCACATAATAAACAGTTGCTTATTATCTAATACCTTTCCTGCTCAATGGAAACAAGCTTATGTAATCCCAGTCCCAAACATTGCAAGCCCCGAGTCTGCCAATGATTTACGTCCAATTAGCATATTGCCTACTTTATCTAAAACTTTAGAGAGGGTTATTTATCTTCAATCAACGGAACATTTAAAAAAATATGAAATTATCCCTTCTTATCAGTCAGGCTTTAGACAAAATTACAGTTGCACTACTGCACTATTGAAAGTGTCTGATGATATTTTGAAAGCTTCTGATGACAATAAAATTAGTGCTTTAGTACTATTAGATTTTACTAAGGCATTTGACACCTTGCAACATCAACTTCTCACAAGTATTTTTCACTTTATTGGTTTAGGTGGAAATGCAGTTAGATTACTAACAAACTACATGGAAAATCGTACTCAGCGAGTAAAAATAGAAAACACACTATCAAACAGTAGTCATCTTAAAGTCGGAGTGCCTCAAGGTTCAATTTTGGGACCTTTGTTATTTTTTATTTATACACGTAATCTTTGTAGTAATTTGGAATACTGTGACTCGCATATGTACGCAGATGACACGCAACTGTATTTATCATTCAGTAGGAATAATGTTGATTATGCTGTAATAAAAATGAATTCAGATATGAAAGTTATCGAAAGGGCGTTAATGGAGCATTCTTTATTTTTGAATCCTAGTAAGTCAAAATTAATTTTATTTGGTAATAAAGGTGCTATTTCTGATATTTCCCAACATTTCACATAAGAATTAATGGCATAATTATTCCAATTGTTCAAGATGCATGTAATTTGGGCTTATTTCTTGACAATACTTTTAGATTCTCCGCACACATTAGTAAGTGCATACAAAGGACTCTAAAGTTGCTCTATCCACACAGAAATTATTTATATATAAAAATAAAAACATTATTGTGTGAAAGTCTTGCCCTGTCAAATTTCCTATATTGCGCCCCTATTTACTACCCACGTCTTGATGTATTAACAAAAAACAGAATACAAAGGATTCAAAATTCATGTATAAGGTATATATATGGAATACGGCGTAGGGAGCATATCTCTCATAAACTTAAAGATCTAAAATTGTTAAATATGAATAATCGCTTAAATTACAGACATTATGCCTTTATCATAAAATAATTTGTAGGAAAACTCCTAATTATCTTTATGATAAAATATACTTTCACTCAGATGTGCACAACATTCAAACTAGGAGTAGAAACCATATAATACCACCGACCCACAAATCTAGTCTCTATGAAAGATCTTTTTCTTGTAATGTTTCAAAACTTTATAATGCAGTCCCAGATAATTTTAAAATAATGTCCACTAAACAGTTTAAAAGTAATGTTTCGAAGTGCTTATATAGTAACCAGTAACAGATTAGTGACGGTTTTCCGTTGGGTTGGATCGCTATGCAATCCGCGCGTGGAGGCGTTGCCCGGACGACCTGGTGGAAAACCAGTCACTGTAACAAACTTGTAAATAAAAATTAATTATTTTGTAGGGTTGTACATAAATTTATTGTGTCTTGTTTGTTTGGCTGTACATCACAACTTACAAATTTAATATAGAATTAGGGCATGTGCATTATAGTATTGGTGTTATAGTAAACTAGGTTAGTGTATTAATCCGAGGGCAGTACTCTGCACTGCTTGCTTGAACACAGCCAGTGGTTTCCCCTATTTTGTTATTGTTCTTTTCCTAATTTATTGTTACATGTTACTTATTTGAAAGGAAATAAATTATTATTATTATTATTATTATTATTAGACAGCACAGTGCCTCATTTCGGATCAAACACCCCTTACCATACCAGACGTTACCAATTTTCCGGCAACCAGTATAGCCAAGTTTCAACAACTATACCTTTATCTAATCCTATCCACCTTTCGCTAGTATTTCATACCTTTTAATTATTTTTAAATCTTTCCTGTCCGCCTCTCCTTTCTCTTTGTGTATTTTTGTCGCGTCTGTTAGTTTTTCTTTATTTCTTTTTGTACATTTTGGTTTCTAAATTCGCTTCACACCATTAACCTTTTAAAAAATTGAAACCTTTTCGAAATCAAAATTTAAAAAAAAAATCAAAGTTTAGGCCAGCCCTGCATTGAAATATCTCGCGGAAGGCACCTTGTTCGAGTTGTGGTGCCTGCGTCCAGATACCAAATTTAATAGTGTTTTTTGTGCGCCAGTATTTTTAAAAATTAGTGTAGTTTATAAGTTTTGTTGAGCTTGTTTTCTAGCATTTTTGTTAATTTTGTTACCTATTCTTATTTTATATTTAAAAAGAAGTCTAGGTTTAGTTTTATTGAATTGTTGTTTTCGCTGACCCAGGTCTGTTCCGCCCGATCCTGCAATCCGTCACCGCGTTAATGTGGTGGTTGCACGATCGGTTCCGGAGTAGGTCCTGGTGAGGCAACTATTGTAACATTTAGTATTAATAAATACTATTTGAATTTCAATTCGATAGTGCGCTAAAAAGTTGCTGAAAAATTCGTATCTCTGCCAATATTAATTGAATGGAAATTAAAAATAAAAGGAAATTGTTTGTAATCGAATTCTCTACAATTTTCGTTTCAAACATTTTGCGATCCGAACGACTATTTTTGAGATTTTAGCGAAGAACTCGCGCGTTTTCGTTGCGTCACAAAACTGTCAAAATTTCAAAAAAATCTAAGTTAAAAACAAAAAAGGAAATTGTGTGGATTTTTATTACCTATAATTTTCATGTGTATATATTTTACAGTAAAATTGATACTTTCGAAGTTTTTTGCGAAAAACCGATTTTTTTAAACTATATTCTCCCCCTCCCCTCCACCGGCGTCTACGGGTGGGTACTTTTGATATGTTAAAAAGTACCACAAAGTAAGCCTCTTCCCAAAATTTCAGCCCGCTATTAATTATTCCAAATCAACAAATTTCGTCCCATTTTATTGAGCTATTATTGATGTTACACTTTTGTACAGACTTGCCTACATTGTAAACATTTATTATTTAGGGAGTCCTAGTGCCCTATTTCATGGCCGTGATCATTACTATCATTAATATCTCACTGCCTGTGATCTCTGACACATGTTTTATTATAAACGCTACTATAGGCTATTTTAATTTTATTCCTAACTCGCCTGTATATACGTTTGTTGAAAATGTATAAATAACTCTCTTCAAATTGTAGCAAAGTACGCTATTTAATGGGCAATATAACTTTTTTATTTTACAAGAACATGAAAGTCTTTTTCCATTAATTTCGTCCATATTAAGCAACAAAAGGAACCTGAGTAATTAGTCTTGACCCAAACGAGTTTCGTCGTTAATTCTTTATGGCTATACAAAACACATTAATTTTATGGGTTTAGCTGGTAGTTATAAAATTGCAGTTTTTAAGGAAGGTCGTAAAAGAAAAATAAAATTTACTGTAAATCTATTGTTCCAAGCTAATGCTAATTTTACAAGTATTTTGTTTTTATGAGACTTGCCATATCAATACGATTTTTTCTTAAATAGTTAGAGGTTAAACAAACAAGAATATTTCAAATAACAATGATCCAAGTATAACAATAACCCCAATCGAAACCACTGCCTCTTCACCAACTCATATCATAAACATATATTATCAAAATGTACGCGGGTTGAACACAAAATTAAAAGACTTATTTCTTGCCTCTATGGCATGCCATTATGATATATATGTTTTCACAGAGACTTGGCTAAACTCGCAAGTACTGAATACAGAAATATTGTCCTCTAATTATAATATCATACGGTGTGACCGGAACTTTACGGAAACTAATAAAAATAAAGGCGGCGGTGTACTAATTGCGCTAAATATTAAGTATATTTATGAGGAACTTAATGTCAGTCTTATACGTGAGATATTTCCTCAAATAGATATAGTTGGTGTTAAAGTGACCTTTCATTTTCAAAATATTTTCATTTTCATCCTTTATATCCCCCCAAATTTACCGTATGCATCCTACCAAGGTCTTTTTGAATGTATTGAGTCTCTAGACTATTTAAACGATGAAAATATTTATTTTATAGGAGATTTTAATGTCCCAGAGTATAACAATCAAAATATTGCACCAAGCAGTCGTGGAGCTGCTGTACAACACTTTTCTGAGTACCTTGACCTCAAACAATTTAATAATGTACTAAATACTAATGAGACTACTCTTGATTTGGTACTGTCAAATGCAAATTGTGACGTAAACAGATCATTAGAGTGTCTATTAATAGAGGATTTACATCATCCCCCCTTAGAAATATCACTAAAAATTACTAATTCTCATCCTGAAAAGTTCCCATGTAATTTAATGGAAATATATAACTTTAAAAAAGCCAATTACCCTCTCTTAAATGACGTTAACATGGCTTGCACTGCTTTTTACTCTAAACTAACTGAAATTTTTGATCAATTTGTGCCTAAATCTATTCCCAAACAACCCAAATATCCAACTTGGTACACAAATGATATTGTAAGAGATATAAAGCAAAAAAATATTCAGAGGAGAAAGTATCAACAAACAAAAAGTGAAGATGATTATAATAAATTCAGGAACATGAGAGAGAAAATAAAGCAGGACGTAAAACAATCATATGAAAATTATTTATTGAATATTCAAAATAATATAAAAAATGATCCAAAAAAATTTTGGTCATATGTAAACAGTAAAAGGAATAGTAGCGCCATTCCTGATAATATTACATATAATAACATTCGACACACAAATCCTCAAAATATTGTTGATGCTTTTGGAACCGTTTTTCAATCGGTTTATCTTAATCCTAATAATAACAGCAATAAATATCCCCCCTGTGGTGATGTAAACAGTAATAATTTATGCATAACGACGTTTTCGGAATCGGACGTGCTAAAATCGCTTAAGAAGATAAAACCCAAATTTACTAAAGGTCCAGACAATATACCTGCATTTATAGTTAAGGACTGTGCACATGTCTTCGCCCTGCCCCTTAAAATAATTTTTAATCTGTCCCTGAAGTTACAGGTATTCCCTGATGTATGGAAATACTCTCGTTTATGTCCTGTTTATAAGAAAGATAACAAATATAATGCTGAGAATTATAGGCCAATAACAATAATTTGCAATTTTGCAAAAGCCTTTGAGTTTACCTTGAATGCGTCATTATCCAGGCACGTACAAAATCAGATCGTAACAAATCAACATGGATTTGTACCAGGTAGATCCACTGAAACTAATCTAACCTATGTTACACAATATCTTTCCGAAAAACTGGATGACAACAAACAGGTTGACATTATCTATACTGATTTTTCCAAAGCTTTTGATCGCTTAGACCACGGTATTCTGATACAGAAACTAAATAATTTCGGATTATCGTTAGCATTATTAGATTTAATCACTTCATATTTAACAAACAGGCGACAGTATGTAGAATACCGTGGTTTCAAGTGTTTTGATATTATAGCTAGCTCAGGTGTTCCTCAGGGATCGGTACTGGGACCACTACTGTTTAATATTTTTATTAACGATATTGTTATAGACCTGGATGTTTCAAGTCTATTATACGCAGATGACTTGAAAATCTATCATGTAATTGAAACTGAGGCAGATTGTGATAAGCTGCAGAATAACTTGGATAAGATAAATCATTGGTGTATATTAAATCAATTGCCTCTTAATGTATCTAAATGCAACGCGTTTACATTTTGTAGAGCCCGCACTCATGTCACCTACAATTACCATTTAAATAACCAAGAGTTACAAAGACCTGATATCATTAAAGATCTTGGTGTTACTTTTGACAGAAATCTAAGTTTCAATGAGCATATGAACTTAACTGTATCGTCAGCGTTAAAAAACTTAGGGTTCGTAATTAGGAATTGTAAGGGTTTTAATAATACGGACATTACGAAACTGTTATATTTTTCCTTTGTGCGGTCGAAACTGGAATATTGTTCACTGGTATGGTCTCCGGGATATGCTACATACATAAACAATATAGAGAACATCCAGCGTCGTCTGGTTAAGTATTTATGTTTTGTTGAAGATGGCAACTATCCTACAATCGGTTACCCACAAAGCATTATGTTAGAAAAGTTTCACATATCGAGTCTACAAAACAGAAGAATGGCACACTCCGTGGTATTCTTATATAAAATTATTCACAATATCTTTGATTGCTCATCTATTTTGGAACAACTATGTTTTCGGGTACCTCGTATAGAAAGTAGAAATCGTGAAACTTTTTATCTCGTTACCCCTCGGACTAATCTATTAAAAACTTCACCCATATATTTTATGTGTAAAAATTATAATTCGCTGCAAAATGAGCTTGATATATTTAATTGTAGCCTTGCCTCGATAAAAAATCTATTATCTGTGTAACATGAATATTAGTGTATAAAAAACTTAATACTATTTGTATGATAATTGTATCTTTTCTCTGTCTATTTCACCTATTCTGTTTTCTATAACTCTACATTCTGTTTATTGTATTTATTATATTCTACTGATCTGTAATATTTGTACCTTATATACATTATTATTGTAATTGTTCCCACCCTGTAACTGGTTACCTGTTGGGTGGTTGTATCTAATAAATAAAATAAATAAAAAAATAAAAATAAATAAAAATAAACTTATGTTTTCATAATACAGTTACCAAATTAATGTTATTAGTTAAAGCCAAGCATTTGTAAATTATGTTTAGAGCTACTTATACTATTGAACAATTTGATATAAGAAATGCTACTAATTAAGGTAATCTAAAACCTTAACAGTAACATTCCAAATAAGATTAAGTATGCATTTCTAGAAGCACATACACTCATAAGATATACCAGATCATTTTTAATATCACCGCGGTCATCTACAAACACTGTCACATTTCTATTAGAATTAAATGAATTGTTAAAAACAAACAAACATAGAAACTCAATTGATATATTTGTTGGAGATATTAATATCGATTTATTAAAAAGTCAAGAAAATATTACTAATGAGTATTTAAATACAATAGCTGAAAATGGCTTTCAACCCTATATAAACAACCCCATTGTTACAGTTCAATTTAACATTTATACATTATTTAAAAAAATTTCTAAATCATTACTTTATCTCTTACGTTTAATGTCTAACGAATTCGTGTTATCCGTCGTCACGCGTAATATTTATTATTTAGTTGTCTATATGAATTCGCAATTGTAAGGAATCTGTTGCAGGTATAGGCATGGCGTTATACATTTTGTTGTGTAGCGTGTTGCATATACTTAAGCTCTCTATTTCTGTAATTCTTAAGCTAGGAAACCAATAACTTTTAATTAGTTTATAGGTAGATTCCTATAACCGACTGACGATCGGTAACACAGATTATTTCTTCACAATAGTTTTTGGCTTAGGTTTTGTCTTCCGGTAGTCTATCACTTTTCACGTGTAATTCGCTCGAACGCTTGGCAATTTATTAAGTGGTATTTTTACGTGCTCGTTGCGATTTTTGAAACAAGTAATTTCACCATTTTGGGATATATTCGCAACGTTATATTTTTCGGTTATCCATTTATGTTTGAATGAGTGCATATTTTTATGGTATTGGAAATCGATTGTCTTCATTGGAAGGATCTATACGTAAAAGCCATTTTTGCCAAATTTACACGAGGCCAAGGACATCCAAGGTCAACAACATTTCTCTAAGAAAACCCTCCGAAACGAGGGTTCTTTTTTTCACCTACGGTTTCGCCTAGGATTTCGTAGTTTTTCTACGTTTTTTTTGTCTCCCCTGAAACAAACAACTTTTTTTTCCACTGGTCTACACGTACTTATGTTACTTCTCCTTGCTGGACTGGAATTTCTTTTTTTGTGGAGGAGCCATCCATTTTCTGGGTTAATTGATAGGCTGGAAGTTGCCATTCCTGAAATTTGAGCCGAAGCTGAAGCCCTGCTGCCTGCAATTTGTATCCTTCTTACACCATACATATATTGAATTTTTTTTTAAATATATTGTATATTTTGCTTAAAAAAAATTTCACCGCTGTACCTATATATATATATATATATATATATATATTTTAAATTTTGCTAAACATACTATGAAAATATTACATTAATTAATTAAAACATCTATGATATTTGTTGGGGGTTTAAGCACTTACGTAAGACGCGTATACCCAGTTAGATACATATTTCTTTTGTGTGTTGAATTTGTCTGTCATACCATACTCTACATTATTGTATTTTTGAATGTTATAAAGTTAACCTACTTCGTTTATTGTTATTAAAAAAAAAAATAAAACTGAATTTGATTTTTTCATTATCGTCTCGCTAAGTAATTTATTTAGTAAATTTAAGGTTACATTGTACTTGAGCTGGTATTTGGAGTAAAAAAAAAATTTACTTGGCGCCCTGATACATCAAAGTAATTTAGAACCCCGACCATCTCCACTGTTAGTCGGCCGGCAAATACCGTTAGTCAACAGACGACGACCAACTAGTTACGTCAGATTGTAATTTTAAAATTTGACGTAGCACCATAAATGTTGTAAATAATATTAGTTCTTATCTGGATCATGTTTTTAATAAAACTACCATCCAATAAAACAAATACTCTGAACATAATGCGAATTATATTATAAAACAATATATCCGATCACTTTCTAATTACAGTAAAAATAGAATACAATACAAATGAAAATAAACTCAAATTTCAAGACAATAAGAAAATAACAAAAATAAACAACAATTTACTTATAGAGTTAATTAAAATGAATGCATCAATTATATGAAATAAAAGATGTAGACATGGCATATGATTATTTCTTAAACAATCTTTTGCTACATTTGGAAAAATCCACTAAAATTATTGAAGTAATATCTTCTGAAAGAAAAATAAAGCCATGGATAACAAACGGTTTAATACAATAAATTGGGATGAGAGATAAATTGAATTTTGAGGTAAGTCGAAACAAAAATAACGAAGCACTTTTAGAAAGATAAATAACTTAATAAAAAAAGTAAAAAAAGAGTATTCTTGCAATAAGGTAATTGAAAACAAAAATAAAATGAAAAATTATGGGATACTATAAATGATGGATGGAATATGGGGATATATTTAAAATTGATCACAAAAACAAAAAAATAAATAATATGAACTTAGTTTCTGAAATTTTCAACAATTATTTTCTAAATATTGGTAAAGACATGGCGAGCAAAACCAAAGTAAATAATACACTAATGAAGAGAAAAATATCTGTCAGTAGCTTATTTTTAAATCCAATCCAATTAAAAACACAAATACGTTAAAGAATACTGCAGCGCCTGGATATGACAAATATTCCTCTAAAATGCTTAATCTTATAAAAGACAACATAGCATCACCTTTAACTTACATTTTTAATTTATGTCTAGAAAACAGTATATTTTCTGATGTATTAAAATTATCTGTTGTTACACCCATCTTTAAAAAAAGGAAAAAAAATTTGATTTGCCATTGCAGGCCAATATCCGTGATGAAAAACATTGGCAAATTATTATAAATGCGTTTAAAATCAATGTTAATGAATCATTTAAATAAAATATGTATGTAATATGGGATGTATACGTTTACAAATATATTATATAATAACACTGACGACAACAAAAACAGATTTCTTGACTTAGTCAAGGCATTTGATACAGTGTCTCACAATATGCTTATATGACTATACTATATGTTTATGGTATACGAGGAATAGCTAATAACTTATTTCGTAGTTACTTACAGAATAGAAGACAGTGTGTTAAAATCGGTAATCAACTCGGTATGTTTAAACAGCAATTGGAATATGGCATACCTCAAGGAATCGTTCTAGGGCCAACACTATTATATGAACGAGCTATGACTTCTAAATACGAAATGTGAAATTTTATCTTATGCTGATGAGGCAGGAGATAGTTGGGATGAAGTAAAAAAAATATCATTGAAGAATTTTCAGAAGTACAACATTGGCTTTCGGAAAACCTTTTGACAATTAACATGGAAAAACCCACTTTTATGTGTTTCAGTATATATGATAAATATCTTCGAAACAAGATAATTAATTGCACATGTGCACAGGAGATAACAGCTGTAACAAACATAAAATACTTCAGTTTGATTATTGATCAGAATCTCAAATGGATAGAGCATATCAACAATTTAAATGGGAAATTTCGTTTGATAATTTTAAAATTTTATCAACTAAGAAATATATCATCAATATACAAGTTATATATTGAAAATGTTGTACCATCCCTTGGCTGTATCTATAATGCGCTATGGAATAATAATATGGGGTGCATATTTAACAAACATATATCATTAAAGTAATTTTATCAAAAAATAAGCAATATCTCACAGATCTTCTTTATAATGAATTTAATGTTTTGAGTCTAAAATTATTATATGCAAAATCAGTTCTCATGTTTTCTTACAAATATAAATCGATTTTTAATAAGGAAATATATCACACCTGTGATACTCGAGCTAAAGTAAATTTAAATAGGAAGATCCCTGTAAATACCAAAACACAAACACAAAGGTTTATAAATTATTTCGCTCCTAAATTCTACAATTATTTACCACATCAAATAAAACAAATAAACAATATAAATTTATTCAAGAAAAAATTACCATATTTATCCAATAAAATCAGACTGATATCTCAAATTTGCTATCAAATAAATTAGCTACTTTATTTTTTATTTCAATATTTATTTTTTCTTTTCTTCAGATTGATTCAATTTTAAGAGACCTTATAAAGTTGAATTGCATTTTTCATTTTAAAACAGTTCCAGAGTGCAAATAAAATTATTTGAAAATTCTAATATTTCAAATGCGCAGCGAATGGCAACCTGTTTAAAATATTTCTTAAGGGAATTGTTGTGCTCGTATACATATTTCCGTTGTATTTCATATTTTCCTTACAACAAAGTATTTTTATTTCTAGCTAAAGTTTTGTTGCAGGTGCCCTTCTTTCTGCTGGTGCTTGAAATAACATTCATCGTAGTAGGAAAAGCGGCGCACCCAGGTAAGCTGTTTGTGGTTTATCTGTAAAATAAATTCCAACTCTGCACTCTATTTGCTACTCTTTGCGATACGTATGTAGGTATAAAGTGGGTCGGTATCATAGTTTTAAATTTATATACCATTTATACTATATTTACAGTTAAGATTTTCAGAAATATTTAGGTGAAATATTTAAAAGAATTTTTTATATTCTGATAGAAAAATTAAAACTTAATAATAATTTTGTAGTGGGTCTTATTATTCGCAATAATATTGGCTCTTGTGGGTATACATTTATTCTGTCAAATACCAGTTCATTTAGTTGAAATTATAGAACGTTCTTGATGTATATTTGTTTTCACTTTGTTATTTATAAGTAATAGTAATAATACTTTATTAGTCCAAGAGAAATACCCACTTACAGGACATATATAAAAGTAGATAAATAAGCAAATAATGGTAAGTACCCATAAACTACGAAGGAGTAGGAGGGCCACATTTATTTTTTTCTATTTACGCCCTATTAGCATCTCGAAGAAAATTTGATTTGGTGATACTATCGCGAAGCAAAATAAGAGATACTATCATGAAGTAAAATATAACTTCGAGATGCTGTTACGAAGTAAATTATAATTTCGCGTCAGTATCACGAAATTGAATTTACTTCGATATACTATCACGAAGTAAATTATAATTTCGTATTAATATACCAGTGTGAAATTGGCAGTTAAAAGTTAGCAGCCAAAATGACGGAAACAGCCTAACGTACATAGGCGTATGGTTAAAATAAGAAAAGAATCATGAACCTTCATCTATCAATAGAAAAAAGTTTTATAATAATTTATTCGAACATATGCATGGCAAATTACTTCATGACTCTCAAATTCTCCAAAAATTATCTACATGAAATATCACATTAAAAAATATACGTACATACAATTTTTTTAAGGACTGAAATACAAACCGCCATATAATTTACATGGTGACGTTTGTTACATAACTTTGTAGCCTTCCTGTGAATTTCAAAGTGATACCTCGTTTTCTTCGTGCAAATGGAAAGTCATGTGTTTCCTCGGCATTGCCAGCTGGACACTTACACGGCTGCCAAGCGAATAACAATTCTAGGATAGTGTTTGTAAATTGATTTTACAGCTTTTGTGTGAATTTCAAAGTGATGCTTCGTTTCCTTCATGCATTTTGAAAATTATATATTTTTTCGGGGGAGACTTTCAACCCCTTGGACGGCTGACAAGTAAATTATACTTCTAGTGGAGTATTTTTTAAATACTTTTCTAGCTTTCCTATGAATTTCAAAGTGATACGTCGTTTTCTTCATGCAATTTTAAAGTCATAGATTCTTTCCGGGGTGGTTTTCACCCCATGGATGGCTGCCAAGTGAATAATTCTTCTATTGCAGTGTTCATTATATAACTTCATAGATCTCCTATGAATTTCAACATGATACCTTCTTTCCTTCGTGCAATTTGAAAATTAACTCTTCTGTCGGGGGCTGTTTTCAACCCGTTGGACGGCTTCCAAATAAATTATATAGCGGTGTGTGTTTCAACCCTTAAACAAATTATATATACGTATATTTTTTAATGTGATATTTTATGTACATAGTTTTGGTGAATTTGTCAGTCATGAAGTAATTTGTCATGCAAATGTTCGAATAAATAATTAACTGTTTCTACCGATAATTACTATTTAAAAATTGATAGATGAAGGTCTATATTGTGGATTAAAAACATTGTTCCCTTTTCTTATTTTAACCGTACGTCTATGTACGTTCGGCTGTTTCCGTCATTTTGGCTGCTAACTTTTAGCTGCTAATTTCATACTGGTATACTAACACGAAATTATAATCGACTCCGTTATAGTATCTAGAAGTACATTAAATTTCGTGATACTAACACGAAATTATGATTTACTTCGTAGTAGTATCTTGAAGTTATATTTTACTTCATGATAGTATCTCGAAGTAAATTCAATTTCGTGATACTAACATGAAATTATAATTTACTTGGTGATAGTATATCGAAGTTATATTTTCCTTCGTGGATAATATCTGGAAATCGAGTTTACTTCGAGATACTGTCACGACGTAAATAAAAAAACATAAATGTGGCCCTTTTACGCCTTCATATGATACTAAATAATACCAAGAGAAAATACAGGTTGCAAATAATGGATCGAATTGACAAAAGCGAATTATCACAACTATTGTCAATTGCTAATAAATGACTTTAATTACAGTTACTAATATCACATCCATCAGAGACTAAATTAAAATTGTGTGTCGTATTGTATATAGGGGACAGCAAGATTATGTTTGTTCTATCAGCAGGACAATAAAAAGATATCAAGTTTCTTGCAGATAGACGAGGTAGTAAAAAATTCAACTGAGACAGTCAACTTGATTATGCAATAAATTATAGAAATAGCGAAATGATGAAGTCAACCTTCTATTTTCTAGTGATACCATCTCAAATCTAGTTAGTAATAAGTTATTATCGATTCCACGTTCCGGATAAATACATTTACTCGGTAGGCAGCATATTTTAAAAATTTCCTTTGTATCGACTCTAAACTACTAATGTAAGACATATATAATGAGGATATCAAACTAAGGAACAGTACTCCAGTTTACATCTAACAAAAGCGTAATAGAAGATTCTCAATGTATCCATATTATTAAAAGACTTACTGTTTCTGATGATAAAACCAAGTGATGTGTGTGCAGATGTTATGCACTCTTTGAGATTTTTGAAACTCAAAGATTCATCAAAAGTTATCCCAAGGCCTTGACAAAATTGCATCTATTAAAAATCTCAGTATTAAACACACACTCAAAAATAATAGGACGCTCTTTCCTACTAAAAGAGAGCACTTTATATTTTGCTATAATTAAATCAAGCGTATTAACATTTGATCAAGTCTGTAGCTGTGTTTAAGTTTGCTGCAGTTTTATACAGTCATGCATATTGTCAATTGAAATAAAAATCTTTAGATCAGCATACAGAAGTCTTTCACACTCAAATTTTTAACAAAAGAAACGGATAACAAAAAAAGAAAAATTAAAGAATCAGCAATAATCTTATTAAATGAAGATAAGCGCGTATCGAATTGTTCTGTAGATATTTGTACAACCTGGGTACCAGTGTTAAAAGAAGAACTTAACCTCAACATTATCTAAAAGAAAATATCATCAGTTCTGTGTTCTGTGTAAGTAGTAAGTATCTATGGAAATAACATAAACAGAATCTTAAAGCTGTGTATTTGACATACACAGCAAAATAAGAGTTCTTCCAAAAAAAAAGCATTGAAAACGGAAAGAGATTACTTTCCGAAACGTCAGTAAAATTAATTATTTCTGTGTTTATTCCGATTTATATTATTTGCAAAACATAACCTCTGACTTTTCCTTTGGCGTAAACGTCACGGGCGCAGAAGCATTTTTCCAAAAATTCTATTTTGTAGATTCGGTGATTTGTTTTGAAGAGGATAATAATACATGTGGTAGAAAACCCAAATAATAGGAAAGAATATTATTTATGTCACATAAATGACAAATTTGGTTAAAATTACTATACATCGTATATATGGGCGATTTCAAAATGAGGTTACTCCTGGCATAAGTACAGTAAAATATGTATATATAAATGTGTAATTCTGCCTAGCGGGATAATTTGGTACATTAAAGCATAACTGAGCCAATAAATCAGGACAGTCAATATGGTTATTTAGTAAATTGTGTAAAAAAGAAATAGAACTGCACTTTCTTCTTAATTCCAAGCTGTTCATTTCAAACCTAGATAAAAGTATGCTTTGTTCAATACCTCTTTGAGGGTAAATTGCATCAATTTTAAATGACAGAAATTTATTTTTAACATTTTTTTGCAATAACTCAACAGCCTCTTGACTGATCTTAGCCAAATTTTCTAAAGGAACTTTCTTTGTTCTAAGAAACAATAATTTATGTATTACATCACTTTAAATCATAGAGGGCACCGCAGGACATGTATCTGATAATGAATTTTTTTAATATTTCTTTTGTGACGAAACGTTGTGGTCCTTCTGACCCAAAAATCTGATGAGGGTGTCATTTCCACGTATAGAAGGTGGAACTTGATAACTCCAACTGTTTTCGAGGAAAGTGCCGTTAAATATTTCAATAATTTTTTGAAAGACAAATTCAAATTTAATGAAACAAAGTGTATTTATTGAAAAAAATTACAAACGGTAAGGGAAAAGAAAATCGTAATAACTGCGTAAACTCTTTCTCACTTTCTTATGAATCAATGGATTATTTCATGGCATTGAGATAAATACATAAATCAAAAGATTGTCTAAAATAAGGATCTAATCTTATTTGAAGACCAAAAAATAAAGTAAAAGTTGACTTAATGACATTATAAACTTTCCCCCCATGCAAGAACCCCATTGCCGCAACTTAGAGTAAATGTTAGATATGGTCTCCGCCTACTTCTACGCCTTTTCTAATTCTATTCATAAAAGATTTTCTTACATTGAAAAATACATGTTCCTGTCCTCTAATAAAATTTGCTGCATTTTGTATTTTGTCCCACAGTTCTTCTCTTGAGTTGATATTATTTGCATAGACTAAGGACTTCATATGTCCCCATACATAATAATCCAAAAGAATATTTATAATCAGGCCTCCTTAGTGGCCAAGCAAACTCACTTCCTCGACCGATCCATCTGCGTGGGAAAGTATCATCAAGATAATTCCTGACTTAAATGGAGAAATGAGGGGGAGTTCCATCTTGCATGAACCATATTCTATTCCGTATGAAAGCATGTAATATATCCGTAGGAGTATTTTGAAGAAGATAAGACTGTCCATTTAAATTTCGAGGAAGGACAAATGGTCCCAATAATTGATCACCGATGATACCACACCAAACGTTAATCTTAAATTCTTGCTGAAAATACCTTTCTTTAATGGCATGAGGATTTTCTAGTAATGGGTGTTTCTCCAGTTAAAATCGCCACGGCGAGTAAAAGTTGATTCGTCGGTAAATAAAATGTTCTGAACAAATCATTTCGATCCCTGTTGTGTTTATTTAGAACAAATTGACAAAATTGTAGCCTTTATGAAAGATGCCTTTGAAGTAAGTTTTGTACAAGAGTGAGATGATATGGGTAGAAGTGTGCTTTACGTAAGACTTTTAGGATAGATTGTTTACTCACCCCTGTTGCCGCTGCTAAACGACTTGAGCCGACTTGAGGATCTTCATCCACACGAACTAAAATTTTTAGTTCTTGATCTGGAGTAATTCGTTTCGGTCATTCTACATCGGTTTTATGGCAAAATGAACCCGTTTCTCCCAAACGATGAAACAGGTCTTTGAATATCTTATGGTCTGGCTGTATTCTATTTGGATATTGCAATGAGTATCTCCTCGCTGCAGCACGTCCGCTAAAATTATTTTGTGCGTAAACACATATCATATCCCTCATTTCCCTATTTGAAAAATTATTATGTCTAGGCATTGTAAATAAAGAAGTTAAAGAAATTAGTTCGAGGAACACAAGAATAAAATAAAATGATTAAATGACGTAAATGACAGAACTAAAACGTAACCAAAGCACACTTTTCAATAAATACACTTTGTTTCACTAAATTTGAATTTGTCTTTCAAAAAATTATTGAAATCTTTAATGGCACTTTCCTCGAAAATGGTTGGAATTATCAAGTTCTACCAGGTGTGCCTTTTATACATGGAAATGACGCCTTCATCAGATTATCTGACCATAACCTTTAGTTATGTGCCTAACTGAAAGCCACGTAACAAAAGAGATAGATGATTTTGAGATAGCTATTAATAGCTATAATATTGAACGAGTAAATTCGGAAGTAGGCACACCGGTGGTGTAATTTTTTATATATGTTCAGATATTAAATATAAAGTCTGTTTTACTTCAACTATTGAAAGAAATGTATGGTTTATTGTCATCAAGATTAACTTAAACAACGATTACTTTATTTTAGCAGGAGTTTACCATTCACCAAATCATTCACACGCAGAATTTATAAATATTTTGGAAAATTGGTTTAATGAAAATGTAGTAAATATATCGCACACTTTTTTAATGTTTGGAGATTTTAATATTAACTGGAATTTTAATACAGGGCATAGTAATCACTTAAAAAATGTAATAAATGATTTTGGTCTAAAGCAAATGGTCGACTCCTACACACATATGTTTGGAACTGGTGGTAGTATTATTGATTTAGTCATAACTAATAGCCAAAATATAGAAGTCTCGGTTTTAGATGAACCAAATATAACTGATCACAATATTATAGAAATTAATCTACCTAAAGTAAACAAACGTAGAACTCGTATAATTAGTTGTAGACTTAAAGATATAGGCCCATTTCAAGATGAAATTTCTAATTTTATAAATAACTTTAATTATAGAAATAATATCAACGAAAAATATGATTCATTTTCGAGGAATATCATAGAAATAGTGGATAATTTTATGATTAAGAAAGAAGTTATGTTACATGGGTCAGATAAAGAGTGGTTTAATGAAACTGTCCTTAATGCTACAAGACAAAGGGAAGAAAGTTATAAAATTTATAAGTTAACAGGTAATCAAAATGATTGGAAACAGTATAAGTGGAAACGAAATAAGGTAGTGAATGTTGTGAGAACTGAGAAGTGTAGGTTTTTTGAAAGTAAAATTGATTTCTGTAGATGCGACCCAAAAATAATGTGGAAATCCTTAAAAGAAATCATATCTAGTAAAAATAGGGAGACCATTAGTGAGGTGTCGTTTGGTAATCAGTTATTAAAGGATATGAATGATATCGTTGAAAGATTTAATGAATTTTACATAAATAGTGTACTGAAATTGTGAATGAAATCCCAGATAATAATAGACTTCACCAAATAATGCATAACCCCAATAAGTTTTCAGACTTTCAGTTATTGGATAAAAATGAACTTAAAACGATAATTTTTTCATTAGCAAATAAAAGCAGCCCTGACGATATTGGAATGTCCTTTTATAAAGACTTCTTTGACGTGATAGCTGACCCACTCCTTAACATTATTAACACTTCGTTGCAGATAGGTATTGTTCCTGATGCATTGAAAATTTCAACCATCGTTACAATAAGAAAAGTTGCCAAAACCATTAAATCGGAGGAATTTCGTCCAATAAATATGCTTGCAGCATTTGAAAAGGTACTAGAAAAAGTTGTGTATGTGCAAATATTACGATTCGTTGTAGAAAACGAATTAATATGTAAGTTTCAATCTGGCTTTAGAGAAGGTCATAGCTGTGAAGGTGCGTTGCAGTATGTGATTAACGAATGGAAGGAAGCAAGTGACTCAGGTAGTCACCGCTATAGTTTTCTTGGATTTAAAGCGCGCATTTGAAACAATCGACAGAGAGAGATTACTGAAAAAATTAAAAGAATATGGATTGGATGAATTTGTACATATGTGGTTAAGTAGTTATTTGGATGGTGGGATGCAACGAGTAAAATATAACGAGTATATATCAACTACAAAAAAATATAAATGTTGGAATACCACAGGGAAGTATTTTGGGGCCGCTGCTGTTCATTTTATACATTAACGACATGTCAGATCTGTTTAGCAACTGTTCTTATCATTTGTTTGCAGATGATACAATTGTTTATATAACGGAGGACAGTAGTGTGTTATTGATCAATAAAATAAACAAAGTTTTGAGAGAGGCCAGTGAATGGTTAGAAGTAAACAAACTGAAGCTAAATGTGTCTAAAATAAGAGGAATTATCATAGGAAAACAGAAATTTAAAAACGAAATAAAACAGCTAAGACTAGAATTACAGGCTTGTGGGGAAGTAATTGAAGTCGTCAAAGAAATTAAATATCTGGGTGTAATCATAGACGATAAACTTAAGTTCAGTAATCACGTTAATTATATATGTAAAAAAGTAGCTAAAAAGATTAGTATTTTAAAGAGAGTTAGTTGGTATTTGTCCATCAATAGTAGAAAACTAGTATACAACACTATTATTTTACCACATTTTAATTATTGCAGTACTGTTCTATATCTCTCTAACCAGAGTGACATAGAACGTTTACAAAAATTACAGAACAGAGCTATGAGGATTATATTAAAGTGCAGTATTTATACTAGAGTAAATGACAAGCTGGAAGTTTTAGAATGGATGAATGTGCATATGTTACCTCCCTATCTGCAAGAAAATGTACAAACGTTTGAGGATTTTCACAACTATAATACTAGAGGTAGAATAAATTTTGTACTGCAAAGAGCATACACAACAGCTGCACAGAGGTCGATTTTCTTCAAGGGTCTAATTGCATATAATAGCCTTACTAGGGAAGCTAAGCAGGCACGTAACACAGCTTCTTTCAAAAGAATAGTTAGAGATAATTACAAATGAGTTTCCTCATATATGTTAATTTAGCTAATAGTTGAGCTGACTAATTATTGATTGATCGATATTGATTGATATATTATGATAGGTGTATAGGTATGTATAAGTATAGGTATGTGTAGGTGTAAGTGCTAAATAAAGGACTGTTATTATAGAAGTAACAACGCTTCGTAAAAAAAAAAAATATATGAAAAATATTCATCATCTGATACAGGTCCTGCGGCATCCTCTATGATATAACGTGATGTAATACGTAAATTATTGTTTCTTAGAATAAAAAGCTCCTCTAGTAAATTTGGTGAAGATCAATCAAGAGTTTGTTGAGTTATTGCAGAAAAAAACGAAAAATAATTTGAACTTTGACACCCTGTATCTTTTTCCACAGTAATATTTTACTAAAGCATATTTGGTTATATCCTCATATTTTAGCACAAAGAATCTACCTCTGAACTATGGCCTATTATTAATGGTCCACCCTGTATACTGGCATTTCAAAAACTTTGCCAAAATTATATAATTATGTTATGGGTCTATAATTAATTATATTGGCAGGTTCACCATGTTTTAAGACTGGACACACACTTGCTTCTTCCCATTTTAAAGGAAATGTAGACATCTTTATAGCAAGATTGAATATCACTTTCTACGGATAAGACAACACATGTGCACAGTCCTTAATAAGGAAGCTAGGAATTTGATCGAGTCCGCGGGTCGGTTTATCTTTGAGTTTCTTCATTGAAATAATAATTTCATCCTCAGTAAAACAGTTAATATTAATGTTAGACAAATTACACGGACCTAGATTAGCTAGCTATTTATTTTTGATACAGTTTAATTTCAGCAGAAACATTAAAAACCAGCCAGAAATTCTGGAGTGAACTGGATTAATAAAGCCGCTTTTGTCAGTATACAAGCACGCAAATATTTCAAATACTTAGGACAGTAAAATAACCCGAATATTCCGGCTCTGAAATAAAAACAACGTAAAAATGCTTGTGACTACTTTTATCGGGAAATTTTTTGTTAAAGAGAATGCAATTCCAAACATATTTGATCAAATCTGCTGTCTTCAAATTAATAAAAGCACTATACACGCGTTCATACAAAACAACCATTTCAAAAACTAATAAGGGTTTCGATTTGTTGTAAAGATTTAATAAAATTTAACGCTGCGGCGCTGAATGCTTTTATAATCCTTTACTGGTATTTTCTAATATAAAAGCAATATATTCTGGCAAAAATGTATGCATTTGCTCTGGTTGCTACATTAACGTTTCCATGTTGGCATAATATTGCATTATTGTATTATGCATGTTTCGCATTGCCAATATGTTTAACATCGAATATCGAACATATGTTTCATATACATAATTAATTAATATATTGTTGGGTAAAGTCCCAGGATGATATAAAATGCTGTTAGTTCCAATTATTATTTTGCACACTCCATAAAGTTATTAGCTAATTTGTATATAGTTAAAGGCTCCAATGAAGTAGTAATCCAGTTAAATAGAGATTCAATCTCGGAATGAAAAATAATAAGCTATAAATCTTTGTATTGACATTTTATAAATTAGCTCAAAAATGCCATAGAATCTATTTTACGCGAGTCAAAATATTCAAGGTCAAAGGTGCTTTGCTCTAAATGACATTTGGAGTTTAGAAGATCACAAAATTCTCTATAAATGTCTTAGGCAATATTTTATACAATTAACCATTCTCAAGATAGAGGGCGGAGAGTGGGAAGCGCTTAGCCGTATGTATGATGACGATAGGTCAACTGTGGAATCCAATACATAGTACGGTTTATAAAGTTGATTATTTACTAAAAATATAATTATTAACACGTTCACTGCGTCACCTGATATTTGCGTTTTGCTATGGAAGTGATACGGGTCTATAGGATCCCGTAGTCATGCGTGCCATCTAGCGATACGAGTTACATATGTCCCGTACCTGTTTAATTCAAAATAGCCTCTATTAATGGCATCTATTAGTCAATTTCAAAATTAGTTCTAGAAAGCTGTACTCAAACATATGTTTGTTACTGGGCTTTGATAGCCCAGGATGCATTTAACCCGTATCGCCAGGACAGGAGAATAAAGAGATTAACGTATTTACAACAAATATATTTGTAAAATACTTTTATTATTATTATATATACATCACTTTCTGCCTCAGAGTAATCGCTGCTATCACTACCGGGAACATAGTATTTATCTGTTATGGAGTTGTCAGAATCAAAGTCCAAATTATCCGAATCCTCGTCGTCAAATTGAGCTAATGCCAAGTCTACTAATTTTTTACCTCTATTTGACATATTGATAATACTACACAAACAACCACTTCACTCCTAGGTAAACAAAATGCTTGACGGGACTATTACGATTGAAAACAATAACAAGACTGAGCCTGTCATGTGACCTCCTGCCACTAATTCCAAAGAAATTAGCAAACCAGGTGACACGGGAAACACCCCGTATCGCCAGATTGAATGAATTAGATCCAAATGAGCGATACGGGGCGCATTGGACCCGTGTAGTTTTATAAGACAAATTGCTTGTATGTAATGTGTCAAACGGAAAGCTATGAGTTTTTTTGAAAAATATCAATATATAAGAAAAATACCTTGCGCGCCATATGAGCTAGATGTGTCTAACCAATTGCCGCCAGATACCATAGTGCGACACGGGAACATATGTCCCGCATCGCAACGAACGTGTTAAGAACCTTAGTTATTTACTAATTAATAAATGATATTGTTACGTATTTACAATCTCCAGTAAACACTCTGTATATAGGTTCAATAAATTTTCAACAAGAATCTTCATAAACCACTACTTTATTATTCACTAAATTATAATAATTAAGTCCTTATACACATTAGTACACACTAATTACAAGTTCCTTTTAAATCTCCGCTATAATTTACTTGATATTGTTCCTTATTTCATCTTAACACTTGCTTATCTAATATAAAACTGCCCCAGTGTGCTTATCCAGTCCATATATATACCCGCGTCGAGTGTACCTGAATTTCCTAGATTAATCCAGCGTTGTCACCGCTATTTTTCTCTCCCTTCACGTATTTTCTATATATTCCAGAGGCGTAGGCGTGCACATAACAATATCTATAAATACTGTTCATAAATAAGACATTCGTTTAATAATATTTAGTTAATTTATCTTAATAGTAATATATTAAAAGCGTAAGTATTGAGCCGGTCCTTACCTTACCTTACCAGACCTTAGGTTTTAAACATATATTAATATATATAGTTAGCTTTTTTTGTTTACAATTTTGTATTGATAACAGACAGAGATCTGATGTACATATTTCGATATGCGATGTAGCGATGTAAAACTATTTAAAATCAAAAATTTTAAACTCCACGTTTAGGCCAGCCCTGCGCAGCCCTTCATTGGAATATCTCGCGGAAGGCACCTTGTTTAAGTTGTGGTGCTAGTGTCCAAATCGAAAATTAAAAACAGTGTGAACTTCGCGAGTGGTTTAAAAATTGTGTTTTTGTTAATTTTAATTAAGCTTTTTACCAAGCAATGTTCAATATTATTACCTTCTTTTATTTTTGCTAAAAAGGAGTGTAGGTTTAGTTCTTGTTCAATTTGTCGTTTTCGCCGAACCAGGCCTGTCCCGCCTGATCCTGCAATCCGCCACTGCGATAACACTGTGATTGCACGAACGGTTCCGGACCAGGACCTGGGGAGGCAACTGTCTGTAATGTTGTTAATTTAAATAAAGTTATTTTGAATTGAATTGATATGCGATGTAAAGCAACGTTAAGCGCGGTTAGTACTTAGATAGGTGACCATTCCAAGTGTTATAGTAGGTTTCATAAACGATATAGTCAAGGTCAAAAGTACTTTAATTTGCAAAATAAATTGATCTTCCAGGTTATCTTATCAATACACAACAAAAAAGTCCTGCAGACACTCAAAATAGTCAAAAACCACAAATTTTTAAAAATAATTCTGAGAAAATTCATACCATATCGATAATTCACAATTAACCCAAATTTATCAATAGAATCATTCAAATATCTAAATTAACCAATTTATAGCAAAAATTTTACAAACGACTGCTTAAAAAATACCGCCCCCCATTATCTGGATCACTTCAAAACATTACTTTACGGGTCCAAATCAATTTTATCATTTTATTTAGAGAGTTATAGCTCATATTTCAAAAACTAATTTAGATCCAAATTTCATTTATATATCAAAAAATCCCATTTTCCATTGTCATATTTATGATATATTTTTCAGTCTTGAATTCAAATTTTTCAAAACAGTTGCGCAATATTTCCCAATATCGAACCCCATTGACTAACTGGGGACGTATCTAGCTCTATCCAGACTTTGAAAAGTCTCCATCGTACCGTACAAATAGAAGAGCATAACGAGCTCAAAGCAAATCAGTTTTGGTGTACCTCAAGTTAGTTTCTGTGCTACGCGAGCAAAGTCTCTAAACTAAACAGTGTTTAATTCTTTACCGGTTAACCTTAAATTTCAACAAATCGAGTGGCCGTTATACTTCCTTGGGCAATCCAGATAGAAATATTAATCTAATTAAACTGCCATTGTGCATAAAATAACACAGTGAATTTTTTAAAATTAAAAAAATGTAAATAAAACAAAATTAAATTAAAATTGTATCTAAGGCAAAACTTCAAATATCGATAAGTTAAATATTATACTTCGTATAAACCAATTTTAAATTAAGTGTAATAAAATAATCAACTCTGTTCTTACGCTTAATAAATAATTTTTTAATCATTGTTTAATTTCAAGAAAAGCATATACCAGAGCTCTTTACCCTGCCATAAAATTCAAATTTAAGTAAAGTGCTAGTCAGACTCTAAATAATAAACCCATGTGAACTACAGCTCTGAAACATATACAGGGTGAAGCATTTGGCCCGTTACAACCATTTAAGAACTAACCACCCCAACTTCAAATAAATCATAATTAGGTGGACTCTGTTCTATTCTACCCTGTTTTATCCTGTTCCATTCTTCTATTCTATTCTATCCTATCCTATCATATTCCATTATATTCTATTACATTGCATTCCATTCTATTCTATTCTATAAAATGAATCCTTTTCATTGCCTGAACCTGGTTTGTGGAAAAAATACTGAGTTCATTTGAATTTAGTTGATGCAGAAGTACTAGAAACTCAATATTATGATCCACGACGACGACAGTTTTATCATCGTGTTTTGCTAATCCATTTGTAGCATTTATAATTAATGCGTCAGCGTCTTCGGGGCTTGCTTGCACAAACATCCCTCCGATCGTAGTTTATCTAACACAGTTTTTATTGAATTTTTCTATCACGTTTATATGTATAAAACTTAAAAGATTTTTATTAATTTGTTATTTATTTAAAAGTTTCAGGATGGTTTCCCCCATTTTCTTCAGATAAATTCAGTCAACGTTAGCAATATTACATTGAAGTAAATTCTGTCATTAAAAACAAATGGATTCCATTATTTACATAATTAATAAGAAAAATTGAAAATAATAAAAATATTGAAAAATTCGTGATTCAAAGTCATTTTTTTGGTTTTTCTCAATTTTAAGAAGTTCCGTGAAAAATAAACCATCAGCATATATGCAGACTATTTTAAAGTAGACATTTAACGGTTAAAATTAGCCCGGATAGAATATTTACATAATAAGAAAATACCAATGAAGATGTTGTTTTTGTTTCTCGAAAAATGAAAATATCTCGGAAATTACTTGTTTCACAGATCCCAAAAAATCACGCTTTTTCAATGCAAGAAAAGGTATACTTTCACATAATTTCAAGTAAATTGAATTATTTTTACGAGAGAAAAAATAAAAAAGCGATAAATCGGTTTTCCGCCATTTTCTCGAAAAATGAGTTCTGTTGAAGAGTGCCTTATATACAAACTTTAGATTTTTTTATTATCTACTGCTACGATTTACAAGTACATAAACAAATAACTACTTTGGATATTAATGGTTATGAGATATTACATAAAGAAGTCACTTGGACTACTGTAGCGTAGCACATATCGCAAACACAACTTAACCTGGATAAGTGATGTAACGTGCCCATGATAAAATTTCTCTAGCTCAGACTATCTCAGGGCGTTAAGCCCAAGTTTACTTAAACTATGACAAATTATTAGTTTACTTACTTACAGAAATCACTGAGGCTTCCATACGTAGTGGTCGCAGACGAAATAATGACACTTTCTTTAAACATCAAATGCACTATATTACAGAATTTACAAATACTGGTTCTCTAGCATGTAACCTAGCAGTGTTCAAAAAATGTGACAAATTTTTTGATCAATAAGTTACAACATTAATAAAATGCCTCGTGTAGCTACACATCGGTTTACAACGTGAGGATAAATGGTAATGAATTCGGCCACAATGGGTCTGATTTAGAGAACCTCCTTAAATAAATATAAATGCATAAAATCTTTAAATATGTACAAGTTACAATACAAAAGTAAGTATGAATGGAATATAACCGTGCAGAACCACTGAAGGTGGTCCCCGGTAAATAAAAATAACACACTTATCTAGGGTGGTACGATACCGACTTCGACGTTGAAGAAACTGTAGCCCTACGGTGGTATCTTCGGGACGAAAGAATTGACCCGAGGATGGGGTTGATTATAGCCTCTCCAGCCCTGGAACTTTCTACTGTGTGTGGATGCCCCGTCCGTGGAACTTCACTACTGTGTGTGGAAGCCCCGTCCGTGGAACCCTAAAGATATCACGATTTAATTTGCATGGTCGGAAATGCACGAGAAGCGTGCCTCATGAGAGCAATTTAAACCTGACATAACCTACAAAAGAAATATAATTTACCTCATTGAACAATCCACCAATGTTCCTAGAAAGCCACAGTTGGATGAATGGGGTCGTGTGCGTCTTTCAAGTCGACACGATACTTCCAAAGGAAGCCTGTAAATTTATGAAACACGTGGGTAGAGAACGGGTAAGATGGCGTGAAGAGGTTAGCTTACCTTGCATACTTAAATATCCTGCTTCCGCAGTTAAAATTTACTCACAACAACAATATATTCCGCTAAACGGAACAACAACAAATGGAGAAAATATTCCTGTGTTGACAATCCCAAAATCCACCAGGATGCCACGGATAAAACGAGTTTTGTAGGATTATCAACCATATACCGCCAACAAAAATGTCTCTCTGCTTTTCACGAGCCGGAAGTATATCGCCCTCCCGTGGACAATAGCGAAACTCTGCTACGGAAGTAGCGGTTGTTATTGTGCGGCCCACAAAACGTTAAGGCGTATGGTGGGTCGCATACACTAGAGGTCCGCAACATTACAACTTTTGTGAAAGACATTTTCCGTTAGGAGGTCAGGTTTCGCCGAAAATAGCAGAAAATCACTTTCAACCCCTAACAGCAGCCCCATTTTAAAATTTCACTTTATCTCGTGTTTAATTTTTGCTTTTTCTCTTAATTATAACCTTAAATTAATTTTCCGGCTGATCCTATTAATGTATTTTTGTAGCCTCCAAAATCCTCTTATGACTGACTGACCTTTATGACTGTATTATAATAAATTTATATAATGGTGGGTTTAAATTTGATAGATCGAGTTCTACGATTGTCAGATTAAAAAAAATACGAGTATATTACATACAAAAAATCTATAACTGTAAATTATTTTCGAATATGCAGGGTGAACCAAGACGATTTTACAAGATCAAGTGTCATTTTTGTAAATGGAATGCTATAAATATCAGTACATCTTTAGAAGCCTCTTTCTAGACTCCATTCATTTCTATATCATTTATTGACTATGTTCCAACGATTTGGATGTAGTAATTTGTTGTGTTAAAATAATGCTATCTGCAGATGCATTTAGAAAAGATTATTGCTGTCACCATTATGGACTTTAAGAAAAAAATTTGTAAATACCAGTCATGAGACATCTATGTGATGTCTTTGAGACATTTTCACTTCCTAAGAATATCAAGATGGCCAAAAATGATTTTACAATTTAAAACTTTTGAATTGTATCTTATCAATTTTTGCAAATGGAACAACTGCTTCTTGGTATATTTTTTCTTTGTTTTTTTTTTCAATTTTATAGTTACTCACTGATATGACTCCGTTTTGGATTATAAACATTGGTTTTGGGTGATGAAGGCAGACAACAAAAATCAAATATCGCAGCCCTTTGTTCCCACAAGCTCGGTCAAATTATGTCGATAAAGGAACACTGGACCGAAAAGTTCACATATGTGGCACAGAAACTGTCGCTTCTGCTGAAACAACAGTCAACGCGTTAGCCAGACGTTAACTCTTTAAAATCGAATCGATACAAATCAACGTTGAAAAACAATGTTATATTTGGCAATCCTCGTTTATTTGATTAAAATGCTTGTTACCTGCGAGTGTGAAGTCCTCGTTCAGGAAACCGGTATCAGATTGAAAGAATTTTGTGAGAAAATACTTTTGATTTCTCTCTTATAAATCAATATGTTTCGTCTGAAATTAAACTGGTAGGGAAATCTACCGCAATTAACAGAACTTATTTAGCATTAGATTGACGTTAATGTTAATATTACATAAAGGGGACCCTACAGTGATACCAGTGACACGTCTCTCTCAATCGAATAAGGGTCTCTCAATGTCGAGATCAATTAGTGTCGTATACTGGCATGTACACTTCAAATACATCTTCCGTCTAGAGTATTCAGTGGTGTGTCTATATTCAGTATTCCATTGCTCAATTCACTCCAATTAATGGCGGCACTCATAAGTGACGTTGATTATTTATTTGATAATAATGCCACTTTTACTCAAGAATTGCTGTTAAAGATAACGTACTGTTAGTTAGTTCATAACTTTATTTATATAAAAAGTACGAATTTTCCAGGAATATAGCATTACATTAAATTACAAATAATCAACTTCTGAAGCATACATCAAATTTCGAGAGAAAATAATTATATGTTTGTTCCTAAAATATGTGTCCCTAATTTGTTACATATGGAACATATCTTTGTTGGGTTTAAAGAAAATTCAAGCTTTGTTTGTAATAAATATTTTTGTTGTTTCTAAAAAATGGCGGAGGAGCTGGTGTTTCTCAAAACCTAATGGTACTTAATTTTTTCTTCCGGAATTCAAATCTCCTTTGCGCGGTTCGATTTCTTGTTCAATTCTCTACAGTGGTATTTTAAGAGGTCGTCAAACGAAAAGATGCAGAAAACGTGTAAATTGAAAATTCTGAAAAAATTGAAATGTTCCATAGGGAGCCCAAAATTTCGGCGAGTACGTATTTTGGTTCGAATACCGTAAGGGGCAGGTGTCTATTGCGCTCGGGTTTAAAGATATTCTCTACGGAACCATACGGATAAGAGAGATTTTTATCTTCCGGCAAATTTATTGACTCGTATCTCGGAAACTGTAAGAGATACGAAACTCCGGTTTGTGCGGTTCGATTTCTCATTCAGTTATCTACAATAAAATGTAAAGAGGTTGTCAAACGAAATGATGCCGGAATCATGTAAATTTTTCTATATATTTTTATTTGAAAATTAAAAAAAAATTGAAATGTTCCATAAACGGCTCAAAATTTCGGCGAGTAAGTATTTTAGGAAATATTATTTTTGTCAAACGAAATTTTTCTATAGCCGGCACTTTGAATTATTGGAGTTGTGAGGATCACAGATACATCTATTTAGTCACAATAATATGCTGATAAATATGTAGTTCAGTTGTAAACGGTTTTTCCATAGGAATCAAATTATAGATATGAATTTGATTGAAACCTTTTTAGCTTTTACTGAAATACGAGAGTTAAAAAAAGTTAATGTCTGAAAGTTATTTGTGGCATTCTACGAATATTCTTTCCTTTTATTTGGGTTTTCTACCACATGTATTGTCCTCTTCAAAAACAAATCACCGAATCTACAAAATAATAGAATTATTGAAAAAAAAAACCTGCGCCTATGACGTTTACGTGAAAGGAACAGACAGAGGTTATTTTTTACAAATAATATAAATTGGAATAAACACAGAAATAATGTATTTTGCTGACGTTTCGTAAAGTATCTCTTTCCGTTTTGAAAGGTTTTTTTTCGAAGAACACTTATTTGCTGTGTATGTCAAATACACAGCTTTAAGATTCTGTTTATGTTATTTCCATAGATACTTACTATTTACACAGAACTGTTGTTATTTTCTTTTAGATAATGTTGAGTTTGTTAAGTTCTTCTTTTAACATCGGTAGCCAGGTTGTACAAATATCTACAGAACAATCCCAGAGTCCCAGTTTATTCTATGTTCGTTTTCCCAAGCATGTTCACAAATCTTTCATTTCTGAATTTCATTCTTTGTAATATAATTTTTTGTTCTTCCAACCGCACACTGAAAGGTCTGGATGATTCACCCACAGAACATTTATCACGTTTACACGGGATATTGTAAATACAGTTTTTGGAATTCTGCTCCCGATTTATCGGTTTTGTTTTTGTTAAAATAGGTCTCAAAGTGTTCTCCGCTTGAAATACGTCCTAACATCAAATTTGTCACCCATATGGCTTAGCTTTTCCGATAGTCCGTATACATAAGGAATTGATGCTATATCGACACCCCCAACGAACAAGGCAGTATCTCATTTTAAGCAATTTTACAGGAGATGCAATTAAGCCAAATTTTAAATTTCGTTTTTTTTTTTGAAAAGTTTGAAAGTTAATAAGCCACTAATTTCAAAAGATAATATAATAAAATATGTCGTCTATTGTTTATTATAATCACGATAACTCAAAAGTTGCTCGAAATCACAATTAGGTTGACTTACGGCCAAGCAAAATAAGCAATTTTTCAAAGAACAAGGTGGTAATTATATATAATACATTTTTACAGCTCAAACAATTGTACTTACCTGTTATTAACCCATAATAACGACGCAACTTGAGTACCTTAAAATCTATAGTGTTGATTCTTAAATAAAAGGTCAAAGAAAATTCTATAGTAGCATGTTTAAATAATACAGTAAAAGTATGTTTTATTTATAAAAATGAAACGGTTGTGTTAAATTAGAACTACAATAATGTGGTAAAACTTAGTAAAAGTAAGTTTTGCTTAAAAATTAAAATGGTTATGCTAAATGGAAACTACAGTAACAGTTGCTTAATAATTAATAATCGTAATTATTCTGAAACTGAATGATTTTCTTGGGCCTCGCCGTATCTGAGATTATTGTAGTAGTCATGGTAAATTTTCGGAATGACTTTTGATGTACAGAGGTTGTTTAATCCTACGTATTTCTTTTTTAATATGGGTAGGGGGCCACTGTATGCAAGGGGTATACCTATAAAATTCGAATTGTTTGAATTCGCAACTTTCGTGTTACGAGTTTTCCTTTTTGTGTTACTATTGGGTTTCGTCTCTATGTTAATTTCACAGTAGGATTCTGATATTAAATCGTAATGTAATCTTATCATGTTCGGATTATCTTTTGTAATTTTCACACATTTCACTTTATTCCAAGTAACGTTCTTATTATAATTGTCTAGTTTCCAATTTTCTGTTTGTTCCATATAATGCTTGGCGTTTAATATAGATTCTTGGTTTAATTCCGTAACATTGTATGGTTTTCCAGTAGTTTTAGCACAGCATGCTAGCGTAATCCATTGATCAGGAACATAAATAACTTGATTTTTCTTTCGCCTTTCAATGATGGCATGCATTTTGGGTATGTCCAACTTCGAAAAAAACGTGGGTAATATCGATTTTAAAAGTAGATGCTGCATAGTAATACATAGAAAACACTATACGATTTCTATTTTGTATTTTGTAAACGGAAGTCCTTAAAACCTTGTTTGGCTATTGTTTCAATAAAATAACACAACGAACTACTTATTTCATTGGATCCCTTTTTCGCAATGGTTTCATTTCACATCTAGCAAAATCCTTCCTTTGTCACAATGTCAAAAAGTAGATAAGATTTTCTGTAAGTCATAGCACGCTACAATCATATTTTTAGATTTCTGAGTCGTAGCTATGTTTATGTCAATTGTCTTTAATTCTCGAGAAGTGAATTTATTACCAAGATGTAAAGCATAGTCTACACTGAAGTTCTCTTTTTCTTCTTAGGAAACCTGAATATATATGGCGCATGTAGGACATTGGTCCTTGTTAGGCTTAAAAAAAAATCTATATTATACACTGTATAAAAAATATCTCCATATTGCCTCTCTGTAGCTTTGTGCATATTAGGGTGGTTGCTTTCCATCCACTCAGTATATAGCTTGTATAATATTCTTCCTCTACTCATTTTGCACACTTTGTTTAAAGTTTTTATCACTTAAAAATGTTAAAATCTAATATCTTGGCAGCAGAGAAAACAATAATACTGTCTGAAACAACGCAGCAACTTTATGTGCGTAATTTCATCATAGTGATTTTGGATGAAATATAAAGAGTAACTTAAATTACCACTATGTTACCTTCGATTAAAATAAAATTGGAAATTTTCTCGTGGGGAACAAGGAAGTAACTTGATTTGCAACAAAAGATATACAGTTTTCATTTGTGTAAAAAAGAAGTAACTTGAATTACTCTGATGTTACAGTCGAACACATCAAAAATTCTCAAAAATTTTCCCGGGAACATGGTGACATATTGAGTAACTGCCTTTTTCTTCTCCCTATATTGAGAATTGCTAATAATAAAATAGACGTAAACTGAGATACCACTTTATTTAGGTAAAATTGATGAAAGTTGCTTTAAATACGTCTTTGTTCTTCTCGAATATTTATGGATTCATGGGTCTCAGAGATACGTCAATAATACAGAAAAAATCGTCTTTTTTTGCTGAGTACGCGTATGTGAATATCACAAAAAGGGCGTATCTACAGTTACTGCCTTGTTCGTTGGGGGTGTCGATATGACGTTCAGGTTTTTGTCATACCTGATTGTCCCTTTTTCAACATTTATGAAAACTCTATCATCAGAGGCTACAGGGTATTGATTTTGTACTAGAACCTCTTTGATACATTTTTTCTCGTTATTTAATATTTCATTATTAGATGAAATTATTCTGGCCCTATCGTATAAACATTTTACAACACCCCTTTTAACATTTATTGATTGATCTGAGTTAAAATTTAGATATCTATTAGTATGTGTTGGTGTTCTACAAACGCTTGTTTCAATTGTATTATTTACCCTTTAATTAAAACATCTAAGAACGGTACTTCATTCCTACTTTCTATTTCTAATGTGAATTTAATAGACGGTTCCCTACTATTTATATTTTCTAAAAAAAACTATCTAGTACCATCTGTACCATGAGGCAAAATTGCAAAGATGTCGTCAACATATCTCCACCGGACAACCGGTTTGTATATACAATTTTGAACATGTGTGTTCTCAAAGTTCTCCTTAAATATGTTGCTTAAAATTGGTGATAATGGAGACCCCATGGCCATACCAAAATCCTGCTGATAGAACTCATTTTCCAATTGAGAAGAGATTGTTTTTATACACATTATTAAGAGTTCCATTATGCTATTTATACTTAATTTAGTTCTAGTTTCCAAATTACTATCATTGAGCAACCTATCTTTAACTATTTTTAAGGTTTTATCTACCGGAACATTGGTAAAAAGACTAACTACATCAAAACTAACCATCAGGTCTGATTCATGAATAACATTTTCATACATTTTTCCTATAAAATGTTTACTATTTTTAATATACAAATCGGTATTTCCAGATAACGGATCAATAATTTTAAGTAAAAATTTTGCCAAATTATGATATGGTGAATTAATATAGAACTAACAATTAGCCTTAAAGGAATATTTTGTTTTTGTGTCTTTGGTAAGCCACAATGAGGAGGCTTACTATAATGTGGCGTAAGGTTCCTTCGTCCACAATAATTAAATTTGTGTTTGAATTTAAACAGAGTTCTGTAAATTTTGCTCTCTATTGCTTTTGTTGGATCTTTGTTTAGTTTTGAGTAGGTTCCCTCATTTACAAGAGTCATGATTTTTGTGTCATATATATCTTTATCTATAATGACTGGAATTACCTTTGTCTGCTGTCAATATTTTTATACTTTCATCGCGTTTTAAAGAATTTATCGATAGCTTTTCTTCTGGAATTACATTATCTTTAATTTTGTATTGCTTCTCTAAAGCAATTTTTGCCCGTATGCGATATTCATTCCCATTATCTATTGGTACATTTTGAACCGTTTTTTCTATTGCCGCTACTATATCAAATTTTGGAGCAGATTTCGAGTTTATTGCAAAATTTAAACCTTTAAAAGTTAGAGTGCGCTTTTAAATTTTTAAGTGTTAAAATAAATAATTAATGAATTAACAACTTCGAAACTATAACAGATACAAGAAAAATCAGTAACAAAACTTTTGTAGTTTATAAAATACCTTCTAATTTGAGCCCTAGCTTGTCGCATCATCATAAGAATTGACACAGTTGTGATTCTTTAAAGTTTATCAAAATTTCAGCACTTTTTGGATGCACGCACATCACGCTAATATTTCGCTTATACCTAAAAATACTATACTTAGATAAATTGCTTAAATAATTTTCTAAAGAAAATTTAATTGTCTTTCGTTCCAGAGGTCAATCGTTTCATCACTATTATTATTATTTATATTTATTAATATTATTATCCTTAAAAGCAACGAAATATGACAAATTGTTTACAATTAACTGTCAATGAAATAATATATGTGACTTTTTTTTACTTTGCATTGAAATATGGTGTTAGAGGTATACAAAAAAATTTAAATACACGGTTTCAACCACGACTAGCTACCACTATAAACGGCAGTTAGTGCGCCTTGCTTTCTCTTTGAGTATACCTAGCGAAGTGGTTTGGATTCCACTATATGCTGTGGGAGCCCGTCTCCTTTACTCTGACAATTATAGATCTCCTAGACTTAAGAAGGTCATTCAGGTGTGGTTAAAACATTTACATTTGCGTTTGAAATATCATTTCTTAGTTAAAACTGTTATTTTTGCCACGTTTTATAATATTTTCTAAATAATAAAATATCTGTTTTTTATACAACTTTTAGTAGTGTAGTGTATAAAATATTATTAATTTCTGAGCTATAGTCTTCTTGAATATAAATACCAATGAACCTTTACGAGACAGTTATTTCAATTCCTTATCGCGATTGCAGCAAAATATTTTGAAATAAAAATAACGTTCATATAAACGTTTGCAATTTATCCGTGCAGATAAAAAACGCAATAAAACTTTACGACCTCATTAAAATGTCTTTACACTCTGTACTATTCCGCTGGCGAACTGAATCATTTACCTTTGTAGATTATTAATGTACGTCGACTTGCTTGATGATACCATACCGAATGGTTCACTTGCGTTAATGATGAGCTTGTAAAGTTTTTGTTGCATTTTCATCTGTTCAGTAAAATTGAAGACCACCATACCACTGTTAAAAACCCAACTTTAATTAATAAACATACTTGCAAAACTGAAAATGAAATGAAATTTACACCAACCATCAGGAAGCAGAAATGGGGCGAGCGTAGGTGCGTCTTTACTATGTACATACTTCGGTATGCGATGTAAAGCAACGACAGGCGCAGTTACTACTTGGATGGGTGACCATTCCAACGGAAACCGCGTTCTCGCCTCACACATCTTCCAGCGGCTTGTATATCAGTGTATGCGCGGAAGCTATATAACCTTAGGCGAGGGTTGTTTAGGAGATATACCATCCTTCGGAGGGGATGTAAAGCCGTCGGTCCCTTGTCTATTAAATGTTAGGCAAGTAAAAAATCCCTACCCTTCTTAAGGGAAGAGGTTCGGCAAAATTCCTGGTTGGGGGTAGCTCGTCTACAGGCGTCGGTGTTAGGCCTCAGTAGCGGAAATAGGCCGACGTTAAATAAATGTATAAAAAAAAAGGAAGCTGAAATAAATTTGCTTTATCATCATGTACACTCTTATAAAAATAACACAATCATAACTTTTCCTTTGCAAATATATTACGAGCATTTTAATGGGAAAATATAAAAAGTATAACGGGAATATAAATAATCACGTTTTCATACTATTTCTTGCCCGTTTTTTCGCAAAAAATCTTTTATTTTCAGTGATAACAACAACAATACAATTAAAAAGTATCAGAAATAATTTTCTATATAAAATACAACAAAGTTAAACACAAAGTTAAATTTTCTTACGTTTATGATATCTGAAAAACCAACAAACCAACAAAAGCTCAATTGTATAGAGATTAGGAGTGAAGAGTTCTGATAGCGATACTGATGAGCGTTTCGCTAACCAAGCTGGCATCGGCAAGAGATAATTAACGTTACAAATAAGCAATAAAAAATTAACTTATTTTCAATAAATGTTCAACAATGATATAATAAACTGTCATTGAGTGTAAAAATTTGTACATCTAGTATCAATTACAAAAATAAAATATATATTTGTATCCATAAGTTATTCGTAATGGTAACTATTTTATAAATGCCTGTTATAGAGAGAGTTAAGAGTAAGAGATAAACATGGAAAGTAATTTAACGATTTGTGTGAGTCAGAGACCAGCTGACGTTCGAAAAAAACAATCCTACTACGTTTTTCAGGAAATCCTATATCAATATTTGTTTTTACCTTGGTCGTGTAAACACATTTTTTTTCTTCTAGACGTTTTATTTGTAGAAAAAATTAAATTTACTCATTAAATTTGTAACGGTGTACGTAATTCCTTAGAAAAATACAACATTTTATTTATCTCATATAAAAAGATATTTTTCAGGTGTATTGATTGAATGAAGCAAAAGATACCGCAATTGCTTTATTTCATATATCCCAGGAGGGATCCTTAATAACTTTTAAATTATTTATTAGTCTATAGAAAATGTTTATAAAAAATATCGATGTAATTTTTCATTAGTGTTACAATAATTATAATAACAATATAGAGTGATAGCAGAATTTTAAATGAATAGAAGAATATTTTAATCGCCATAGAACTATAGTAAGTACAGATTGCAGTGTCCATATTCATAGTTGTGTTCTGTGTGCTTTTGTGTATTTTATTTTACATTTATTGTATAACATCGTAGAACTCAAGTTAACTATACGTTATACAGGTTTCATAGCAAATCTTACGAGTTCAATTTCTTGACTTTTCTAAGCCTTTCCACGACTTTCTTATAGATCTTCGCTTCCTTTATATATTCGTTTATAACTAGTTACTCTATTAGCTACGAAAAATGTTTATTGGGATATACAGGGTATCCCGTAATAACGTGCAAAAGATTTAACTGTATATTCCCGGTCAAAAATCAAGACGATTTCTTCGTCTTGAGAAAATTTCGTAAAATCGTCCATTTTTGAGAAAAAAATAAACTACAAATACCTAAGTCATCAATCAAAGAGATCAGCACAAATTATAATAGTATAAAATACTAAACATAGGGTGATCTCAAATTAATTTCACAATATTACGTTGTTTCTTGCCTTTATATAATAAGATAATATATAAGGATATAATAAGATAATCATTCCTTAAACTTAATACTTAATGCTAATAGTTTTCTAAGAGGATTTTAAAATTCATAGTTTTAGTAATGAGGAATGTGCAGACATATATTTAATTTATGGTTAATATAAAGGATATGCTTCAGCGGCAAAAGAACGATATCGTCGTAAGTGCCCTACTCGTACTGTGCCAAATAATGTTCGTACTTTTTCTAATATTCACCTGAGGTTGTTAAGAGAAATGGAGTATTTTAAAAAAGGAAGTCATGATTGTGATCGTCGGAGACAAATAGGAGATGCAATAGGGACACAAATATTACATTATTTTGTTGAAAATCCTGAATATAGTATTAGACAGGCTGCACTTCAATTCAACATAACAAGAATATCAGTATGGAGGATTTTAAAAAAGCAATGACTTTACCCCTATCATCTGCATGGAATACAAGAGCTCTCGCGACTATCCAGTAAGACTTGATTTTTGTACAATTATATTTAGGCCGTTAGATTTTACAAAGAAAGTACTATTCACAGATGAGTGCTGCTTTACTCGACAAGGAATTTTGTTACGGTGGAAGTTATACTGTTATGTGTCAGCTATAATGCGCAAACATCATTAAGCCGTTAAGTTAGTTAATTTACATGAATATCAAAACTTTAAAATGCTTCTACATTTGAATTAGTGTGTTAAGTTCGTGTTTTCACAACCAATAGATAAGATTTAAAAAACTATATATGTTTTGAACGTCAAGTAGATATTGAATGAAGATCTATGGAAGTGAGGTTATGTCAGATCCCAAACTTGTCGCCGCGAAGGCCTCTTCAGCCGGTTTCACACAGGGGCGCATCCTTATTACCCTCTAATTTTCAAATAGTGTGGGAAATAGACATATAATCGCGATAATAATGGACAAGTAGAATATTCTTTATTATTCTACATTCCAAATATGCCGCGAAAGTACAAGCCAAAGAATGAAATGGTAAAATATGGCCAAAATATTTTACATATTGCCTTAGCAGAAGTTAAACGTGGATCTACATTATGAGATGTTGCTGAGAGGTACGGTTTCCAAAATCAACTTTAGAAAAGTAAAGCAAAGTTCTAGACGTTTTAGAAGTCAAAGTTGGTGGTGGCAGGAAAACAAAGATTTCAAAGGAAGATGAAGCTTCCCTCACCAAATATTTATATGAGAGTGGCAAATATGGATACGGTTTAACTCAGACGAAGTTGCTAACATTGGTGAAGGAATTTTGTGAAGCAAATGAAAAAGTTTGGAATTAAAAAAGCCCTGGAAGAGAGTGATACGAGGGATTTATGAGATGGCATCCTCAGCTTTCAGTTCGAAGAGGAGAAACTTTAAGTTCTCAACATTTAAGGGGAGCAGATCCCTATTCAAAAACCGCTTGTAGAAACAATTAAATACTTTGTATAAGAATAGCAAGATTACAGCATTAGATGGTAACCTTGTATGTAATTGTGATGAGTCAGGTTTTTCCTATGATACCAAAGATGTAAGACTCATTGCACCGAAAGAACAAAAACGCGTTTCTAAAAATATCGCTGGCTCTGGCAAGAAAATACCACAGTGTTAGCTTGCGGAAATGCCGCAGGCGAAAAACTGCCGCCATTTATAATTTATCGTAGCAAATATCTCTGGCAGAATTGAATGCCCAAAGATGACTATCCAGGTACCGTTTACACAGCCCAAAACAAGGGCTAAATGGAAGTGACCTTTTTTTCAAATGGTTCAAGGACATTTTATTAATACACCCCTTGTCAAAACTAGAAGAGGTAAGAAAAAAGTTATTCTCATCTACGATGGAACAAGAATCTTTCCATACTAGTTTTTTCATATCTAAATTAGCAGTTGATAATGGAGTAATTTGATTAAAATTACCTGCTAATGCTACTCATTATATGCAACCCTTCGATAAATGTATCTTTAAACCAGTCAAGACAATGTGGAATAAGGAAATGATAAACTATAACAGAGACTGGTGAACTTATTACCTAATGATGAGTTTTCCACAAGAATTAAGAAGATATGAGAAGAAGTCCTACAGCCAGAACTTATAAAGTCCGGATTTCTAGCTACTAGACTTTACTTCCCAGTAAACTCACCTAGAATTCCTGAAGAGGCATATGACGTAATAAAACTGAAAAAATTTAAAAACAAAGAGGATTAAAACAATAACGAAGAACCGGTCGCTGTTCCCCAATCTGTTCATGTACCTGTACCTCCCCTGAGCCTGTAGATACACACCTGAGCCTGTAGATGCACCTGAGCCTGTAGATGCAGCTAAACGTGTTGCTGTCCCTATACCTACTATTGTCCCTACTAACCAACAACCTAGGCTAAGCAAATTCGAATAATTCATACGACTAAAACTGACAGAAAATCTAAACAAGAAAGCACCCGAAGCAAAAAAGAGAAAGCGAGTAACGGACAATGTGAGCGATATTCTGACTTCATGGATTGCACTAAAGATTCTTAAAGAAAAAGAAGAGGCTGAATGTGCTAAAAAGAAAGCAAATACGGTAAAAAGAAAGAGAGGGAAAATTCATATCTCATTGAAGATAATAGCACTGCGCAGATAAACACGGAAATTAGAAAGTACAATTTATCTCCTTCATCGTCCTCCGAATCAGACACAGAAATACTTTTGGAGAGCGAATCTGAAAATGAGGAACTCGATACAAGTGAATCTGAGGGATTAGAAGAAATTGTAAGAATTGATGAATATGCAGCTGCATCTCACGAAGATAAACAGAAAATTGAAAAAGAACACTAATTACAATAAATACAAGATTTAAACTAGGATATATATAAAAGATAATTTAAAAGAATAAAAATGTGTGATTAAAATACACATACCGCAAACCTCTAGTTAGATGTTTACCAAATTAATATATCGCCTACATTCTACATTTCATACTTTTACTATAAATATTCAAAATACAAGAATAATTTTACTTATATATGCTTTGCTCTGCAAGTATTTATATTCTCCTGATTAAAGTAAAATAAAAATTAGAGGTTAGGATTAATTTAAGAAATATACAAAAAACAAATACTTCAAGTGTTTAGGTGTACATTTAAAATAAGATATAATATTATCATATATATGGTATGATTTATTTTGCATTTTTAACATTAATTGTACATGTAAAATATTAAACTATTATACAGCCACGAATTAAAAATTTTAAATCGAAATTCTTATGTACAGACCCAATTGATGATGAATAAATTTGAATATGAAATCAATATTAAAATCACTTGCGTTCGCATAGAGTTTATTTTCTTCAAATATTGTCAACAGCGTTTGCTCTACTTTATTGTAATAGTCCATTATATTACCACTAGGAGGTCTATATACTAATTATTACAATTTGCTGACTTGAAGTACATTCCACAGCCGCACATTCAAAAGCACCACATTTTGATAACTTGTTTATGCTTTTTCTCATTTTGCACTTCACATCACCGCGACAGTACACTACAGCTCCTTGTTGTCCTTCAAGCCTACAAAAACTTGATACCAACTTAAAAATTTTTATCCCATATAACCCTAACTGCCACTCAATCTTCCAGTGTTCTGACACCGCCAGAAGATTGACATTTAGTGTGTTCATTTAAAAAACCTTCAACTTATTTACACTATTTAATCGATATTTTCTTTATATTTTTTTTACTACTTCTTGTTTTATCTGTGATCTCTGCTTTCTTTGAAGATAAAATTAAATTTCCTTATCATAGAATCTTTCGGCCAAAAATTTGCATTATTTGCCTCTTCTTTCAGTTCTAAAGGTATTCCAACTTTAAAGGAATTTTGATAGTCATGGAAAAGTTTTTGTTTCTCTACTACGAGTTCAGCATTGGGACATTTTTCGCAAGTCTTGCTAATAAGCCCTGTTCTGATATTTCCTGATTTAATCTGGATACAAAAAACATGTTCTCTGACTAATTCTTCGGTCGGTGTTCCAAAGAAAAGAGGTTTTTTAGATTACGCACGGTAATTTCTTCTTGGACGTTGGGTTTGCTATTTTTCTTCTCCTCACTCTTTCTCCTCTATTTGTTCATCATGTTTTCTTTCTTGTATTGGTCATTTGTAACTGGATTTCTGTTTTTCATTTCTTGTTTGCGAAGTCGAAGTTTCTTGCCGTGTTGAGAACTGTGACGCGTTTTTCTCCACCTCGCACGTTGACGTGGAAAAAAGGCGCGGCCATTCTTTGACACACGAGCTTCGGAAACAAATTTTCGAATTACTCGGGCGCCAGTCCTAGTTTAAGTGATAGGGCACACTACTCTCAAGCCGAGTATGCGAGGCTGAGCAGCTCAAGTGGAGAAAGTTTAATCCAGTGGGTCAATGTATGGGAAATTAGACGTTCACGCACAGACAGTAAAACTCAGAGTATTTCAATAAAGTCAGTATATTACCATAAACCTATATGTACAAAGCTACTTCAACTACTAAAATCTATAAATTGCTTAGGCCGGGAGGAGCAAGCAAAGTTCTAGTACCAAATGACCCAGGTGGCAGGGACAGCAAGCACAAAAATACTATTACATTATTAGCATCAAGCAGCAAAGCGTTAGCACAAAGTGAGCGGGATCACGTGGGCAATTATTAAAGCGATAACAAGATGCAGATTACATACGGATACCAGGCAAATGAAGCAAGACCACAATGATATACGGTAATAAAATGGAAAAAAGAAAAAACTACAGTGCAATAGTTTATAGAATACTTGGGTAGTGTTGTAATTAATGTGTCCTGAAAAGATAAGGTATGATTACTACAGTTATACTGCAACATTTCAGTACCCTGAGAACTCCAGCGGGTGGTATCGAGAGCACCTACAAGATGCAGTTCCTCCTGGCAGCGGCTGAAAAGACAAGGTACTCTGAGAACCCCAGCGGGTGGTATCGAGAGTACCTACAAAATGCAGTTCCTCCTGGCGGCGGCTGAAAAGACAAGGTATGGTTATTAAACACAAATGCAACTTTTTAGTACTCTGAGAAACCCAGCGGGTGGTATCGAGCGTATCTACAAGATGCGAAATGGCTGAAAAAGACAAGGTATGATTACTAAACGCAAATTCAACTTTTCAGTACTCTGAGAACCTCAGCGGGTGGCATCGAGAGTACCGACAAGATGCAGTTCCTCCTGGCAGCGGCTGAAAAGACAAGATATGATTAGTAAACACAGTTTGCACTAGCCAAGTTTTCCTACTCCATTGACACTCTTCTCTTTGGTCTTACTTACTTCTTGGTCTAGACTCTGGCACGTCTGCTTGCGGGAACGGTCAGAGCGGACTGACACACTTGCTTGGTGTACCGGGACTTTTCTATAATGAAACAACTTGAAGAAGAAGAAGAAGAAGAAATGCGCCAAACAGATGCGTAGTTTATGCAATAACAAAATATGGAATTCCACGGTTCGGAATTAATATGTGTCAAGTATTATTACCTGGAGTTTGATTTTCAGTGGAAACACGTCTGCTTGCTTTTGAGTCAATCAGGCTGACTGCCTATATACGTTATGAATTTAATTACTTCCTTCAGATAGGAAGGAGTGGGAGAAACAGCAGAAAACAGATGCGTGATGGATCACGGTGACGTCAGACGGACTTGACAAAATATTTGAAAGATTTTGGGGACTTAGACATATAATTAAGAATCAGGTTTGGACTGTTTTGGACAGATTTCGGAATATTTCGCGACTTAGAAAAATAATTCAAATATGTATTTGTGGACTTACTATATTTTTGTTGAAACGCCGGAGCAAGCAGCAAACACGTGTACCTCGTAGGACGGCAGCCAGAAAACTAAATGCGGAATAATTAAATTATTCCCGTGTACTGAAGAAGTGACGTCGCATAGGTGATGTCGAACGGACTTGTAAAATATTTTCAGACTTAGAAAAATAATGAGATACAGAATTTATGGACTTAGAAAAATTACCTTACTCTTGTGGAAACACTTTGCGCGATTTTATTTTCAGGAACGCACACAACCGTCTCGTGTGCGTGTCGACAGACTACCACCGTGTCCGCTGGTAGTTCGCGAGCCTATACTCCTTCCTCTCGCCGCGCTATTCCTTTAGCCTGAGTGCATCTGCACCTTACAACTTAAATATTTTTATGTGGTATTTATTAATTACTTTTCAGTTAATTCGCTGTCAGCGGTATAATGTATACATGATAATAAAAAACTAAATATAAAAGAACAATTCCAATAAAATATTTAAGAAATTAAATGAAATTTTAAGCATATTTCAGTAACGAAAAATACTTCGTTACAGAACTGCTGGCTTTCTATCTTATCTGCTCTCTGTTGATGTGTATTTTTTGTCACTATATTTTTTTGAGATTATTTACTTGCTACCACACTGTACATTTTCACTGCCTCTTTTATTTTTTCATGTATAAGCTCATAGTTTTCATTGAATTCTCTGTTATTTTCTTCTGCCAGTTTTTTATTTTCCTTTAATAATACATACTTTCATCTTGCCCGCTGATGATTCTTTTCAATAATTCGATTTCTTGCATAAGTTTTTCAATAATGCCTTGCTATTCAACCTGTTCATGTACACAAATATTGTTCTTACATTTATTAGCTGATATCAAACAACTTGGATGGAAATTCAATTTACATTTTTTACATTGCACCTTATTTTCACAGGCATATTGCTTTCAATAAATTCACTTCCATTAGATGCATCATTTAAACTGGACTCCTCAATCGACGCCATTTTGAAGGAAATTGATCAATAGATGAGAAAGTAAAAAGTAAATAAATATGTAATCCAAATGAAAAGTTTTGTAACTTAGCTTGCTAATTAAATATTCTTTATCTGAAGCTTCCTGGATGGATTTGTTGATTAAGCTGGATGATTAAAAGTGAGTTTTAAAAAATATAACATGTATACCTCGTAGAAAAAGCCCCATTTTCAGACTCTGTGTAGCTTGTATCGGCTTGCGCCTCGACAACGGTCCGGTCGTCCAGAAAAGGTCTTTCCTAGTGGATATACAGCATACCATCCCTGTAATTTCACACAAATGAAGTGAACCATATCACCAAATATTTGAGTTTGTTCGAAGAGACTGAATTACAGTTAGCAAATTCAAATAATTTATATGTAAATGTTACTAAAAGTATTCAAATACAGGCAAGATTTAATTGCGATTTTATTTTTCTTCGCTGTATTTATTTTAATAGTCTGTGCAAATTTACAGTAAATTTCTCTTGGGAAAAAAGGGTTATTTTAATACAAAATTTTCATACACCATTACATACTTTTTGCTAAACAACGTAGCCTACAAAATTTGCTTTAACCGTTAGCGAGAGAAGGCTATTAAGATCATATCTGAACCTGTTTCTTTTGTACTTTATATAAGAACGTAAAAGAGAATATTTTGCACGTACTGTTAAAACTTGAATTATAAAATATAAAAACAGAAATGAATGTCGATAGGAAAATATTTACAAACTTTTCCCTTAGTATATGACTAAAGTTGAGATAAAAACGAAGCTAAGAGATATGGCATTGTTGTCAGTTTGATATCGGATATGGAATTTTCAACGACATCGTGCTTCAAATTATAAATTATTAAATAAGTAATAATATATATAATATAATAAATTTTTAGTTATTTTCTACAAACCATAAAATTTTACAAGACAAATTAAATGTGGAACGATTCAAATGTTGACAGCTTCTCTAATCAACAGGCACAGTAAATGTGACACGCTTTCAGTAAAGACGTTGAACAGGATATTATCTAACCCTACGTTTTACATCTATGGAAAAAGTTATTTGAGCAATCTCAACACCTGACAATATTTATACCAAAGCATTGGAATAAGAATTGCACAAAGAACTGTTAAACGCGTAGTCGTTGTGGGAATTTTCGACTAAAATATATTTGTCAATATCGAATTTCTTTTGCCTTAGTAAAGTCAAGAAACTATTTTCTAATTCTGTTATAAATACCTCGAGGGTCTGTCATATGCTCCATTAATTTCCTTTGTATCATAAATGGCCCTCTGTATAAATGTCGTATAGATGCAAAGTTTAAATTTAAGTATTATTCAATCGATCTGTCAAATTCGGAGAATGGTAGAAGGTTGTTTATGGCATTGCAACAAAAAGAGTATAAATCAAGACGCCATCATGATACTAACAACTTTGTATGTACCAGTAACTGTAATATACGTACCACTATTACCAAATGCTATAAAATGACTGGAAATATAACCCCAAGCATGAGTTTCAATGTTACTATTAATTAATTTTAAAAATAAAAATTAGCTGATAAATTGGTTGTATTGATTTTTTGAACTTGTAAAGCATTTTATTGTTGGAGTAGTAGCTGACAAAGTATATAGTCCAGGGAAGTTAGGAAAAATAGCGGAAATTTTTAGGCACAGCAGATATCGAGATGCGGTTTTCTGCATTGTGTTCTGGAAGGTCCCAGGAAACGACTCTACATAGTCTGGTTTAGCCACTTTTTGAAAAATGCCTTCTGGGCCGGAAAATGCATTTTCCAATTGCATCATTACTTGCACCATTATAGGAACAATTGGAAACTCGGAAAAATCGCTCGGAAATCATTACGCGGGGGGTTTTGGGGCTGCCGAACTCGATTCTGGTATTAGAATCACCCGGGGGTGCACGGGGTGGCTCTGTGGGGGTGCGCGGGGGGTGAATTGAGGGAGAAATGGCAGCGTGCATGAAAATCGCTCCAAACTCGTTACTCGGAGGTTTTCCGGGATGCCGAATTCAATTCTGGCATTGGAATTACCCGGGGGCGGCTCTGCGGGGGTATCCGGGGGCCATTCTGGGGGGGAAATTGCATAGTCCATGAAAATCGCTCCAAACTCGTTACTCGGGGGTTTTCGGGGATGCCAAATTCATTTCCAGCATTAGATTTCCCCGGGGGCGCTCGGGGGTCCCTCTGTGGGGTCGTCTGGGGGTCATTCTGGGGGGGGGGAAATAGCATAGTCCATGGGAAGCGCTCCAAACTCGTCACTCGGGGGTTTTCGGGGATGCCGAATTCAATTCTGGCATTAGACTTCCCCGGGGGTATGAATAATAAAAATTTAGATTGAATATTAAATAAATAAATATTACACATATTATAAAAACAATTGCTTTGGAAGTTCACAAGGTCAAGACGAGACCTTAGATCCGTTGGAATGGGGGGTGGGAATTGGTGGAACTTGTGAAACCGACTGTGGCACGAGGTGCGGGTGCCGCCGAAGTGGGTTGGAGTGCTCACTTGCATGCAAGCATTGCGATGGCAATTGCTCAAACCAAAAAGGCACTTCCAACGGGGCCGAGAATAGTGACGAGGAGGAAGATGAAGAAGGGGGAGAAGATGAAGAAGGGGAAGAAGAAGAAGAGTTTGAACAAGATGTTTAGTATTTAAGTTAAAAATTGAAGTTTATAATGAATAATTCAACATTAATAAAAACTCCTATTTGTTATTTGAATAAAGTATTATTTTCATAATTTGTGATTTTTCACTTTCTCCTTTACCATTTCCCACAGAGCCACCCCCGAGCACCCCTGGGGAAGTCTAATGCCGGAATTGAAATCGGCATCCCCGAAAACCCCCGAGTATCGATTTTGGAGAAATTTTCATGGACGCTGCCATTTCCCCCCCAATCACCCCCAGACAACTCCACAGAGGGATCCCGGACGCCCCCGGGGAAAACTAATGCTAGAATTGAATTCGGCATCACCGAAAACCCCCGAGTAACGAGTTTGGAGCGCTTCCCATGGACTATGCTATTTCCCCCCCCCCAGAATGACCCCCAGGCAACCCCACAGAGGGACCCCCGAGCGCCCCCGGGGAAATCTAATGCTAGAATTGAATTCGGCATCACCGAAAACCCCCAAATAACGAGTTTGGAGCGCTTCCCATGGACTATGCCATTTCCCCCCCAGAATGACCCCCAGACAACCCCACAGAGGGACCCCCGAGCGCCCCCGGGTAATTCCAATGCCAGAATTGAATTCGGCATCCCCGAAAACCCCCGAGTAACGAGTTTGGAGCGATTTTCATGGACTATGCAATTTCCCCCCCAGAATGGCCCCCGAGCGCCCCCGGGTAATTCCAATGCCAGAATCGAGTTCGGCAGCCCCGAAAACCTCCGAGTAACGATTTCCGAGCGATTTTTCCGAGCTTCCAGTCGTTTCTATAATGGTGCAAGTAATGATGCAATTGGAAAATGCATTTTCCGGCCCAGAAGGCATTTTTCAAAAAATGGCTAAACCAGACTATGTAGAGTCGTTTCCTGGGACCTTCCTGAACACAATGCAGAAAACCGCATCTTGATATCTGCTGTGCCTAAAAATTTCCGCTATTCGGGCGATTTTGATCTAAATGCCCTGGACTAATAGTATTATATTCGTGTATAATAACTATTATGCGCTCATTGAATAATATACTATTAAAAATCAAACTAGTTCAAAGTCAAATTGAATTTTGTTTGTGAAACTATGAATATCCTTTATATAACGTTGAAGCTCTACATGTCGGCAAGCTTGTTGACATAAAATCAAGTTATATCAGATTCTCAATAATACTGTGGAATAGGCATATGAATTTTATGAATATGACGGTAACAAAAATAGTACTTTACGGAGGAAGTTTATCGTTTCTTTTTTATATTAGGCATTCATGGCGAAATATATTATTCTGATTACTTTCTCTAAGGAAGTCATTCTTAGATAGAAATATCTTTTAAGTAATGCGTACGGATAATGTCAAAATTATTTTGAATACAGACAAATTATTGCATCATAACGTCAATCAGATTGATGATAAATAGTTTTATTTTAAATTATTGGAAGACAATTACATACTACGTCATATTATTATATAGTAAACTTATGGTCGTTTATTACAAAAATGTACTATTCGCTATGCTTGATGTAAGATATGTCACATTATTAAAACGTTGCTTTTGAGCCTGATTCATTTTGATGATAATTTCAATTGGGTACGAAATAATATCTCTATAGCAACAGAAAACATAGACCTCAAACAACCGAAGAAACGTGATCATTTTCAGACGCGGATGAATGGAGGTAAGTTATTTTAGAAGAATATGAGGAATTAATAGGTAATAAAACATGGACATTGGTAGACCGCATCAAAAATCACAAAATGGTAGAGGATCGATGGATTATGCTAACTAAATTTAAAGCAAACAGATCAACTGAACGTAGAAAATAGGTAGCCAAAGGATTTACGCAAATCTTGAAAATCGATTATTTCAGTAGCGCTTACTTTACTGGAGATTTTGACGAAGAGATTTATAAGAAATTTTCAAAAAATTTTGCTTGAACATGATTTGCCAGAATGTTCAGAAAATACAATTTATTTACTGAAAAGGGTCTTCTATGGATTGAGGCAATTTAGAAGATAATGATATAAAAAAATTTCACAATAAATTTAATGTAGGTAGTGTTGAAACCACTTGATGCGGATCTAGGCGTATGTTACATATATATGGAAACAATTTATGCTGATGATGCAATTATCATATCAAACAAGTAACTTAAACTAATATTTTTAGTCGCACACTCCTCTATAAATCCTTATTTTACTATAAGGAAAGTAACCAGACTCCAACCAAAGTTACAAATCTGGCGCGTTAAGTGTAATAATTGCATATTACCATCGAAACGCTAATGCTTCGATTGCAACAAACACCAGCCGAAAGACTGATCCTACTTAAAGGAGCTCCCTTGCCAATCGTCACACACCACTTGCAGACTGCAGTTTCGAGCTGTTGGCTCTCGTCAGTGCAAGGTAGGTATGCGACGACCGACAGGAGAATCCTTTGACTATAGTACATCCCGGTATTTTTACAATAGCGACATGTAAAACAGCCAGCAGGCGCCATCTAGCGGTCCAGTGTCCGTTGCAATCGAAAAATAAATAGGATGTTACAGTGAGTCAAGAAAAGTAAATAAAAAATGTTTTAAGATGGTTTTATGCGTACAATCCCTTACGAACAGAGGTCTCTGTAGTCGTTCCCTCTTATTAGAATCTTGTCTAATTAGTCACACTAGAATTGCGGTTGGGTAATTTTAAAACACAAGAAAAAGACTATATTTAAAGTTAAAAAATATATATATTTTTCTTTTAAAAACTATTTTACCAAAATCTCAGGAAATGTATACACAATAACAATAGTCGTCTAGCCCGTGTACCACACATGGTGAGGAACGGAACGGCAAAGACAATGTCCCCAACTACCATCCAATGTTTTAGTTTATAGCAAACGATTACACAATAAGATTCAATGTAAAAATTCAATGTATATGAATAGATGGGCTTTTGCTTGCATGTCTATCTTCGTATTTTAAATTAACACAATGGTAATTTCGGGCGCTCTTCTAGAGCTTAAAAATGCTTGAATCGCAACAACTTTGAATAATAATGTGGCTTTTATATATTCATACGTTCAGGCAAGACGGTCCCATGTAGATATGAGTACCTGGTAATTAAACGTTTTTGCCACCGAATCACTAAGAAACTGGTTTAGGACAAATACGCGGAAAACACATCGTTTTTCCGCCAAAAATGGAAATGTACCCTCAAAAAATTTTGTCTTTCACGCCAAATTCGCCGTAAAATTTTGGATAGAAACTATTTAATACCTCCTCATGTTTAATAAGATGTGTGAGTTGCTGTGCAGCACAACGTCGGTTGATAAAAAGACGGTTTTCATAATAGTTTCTAAAATGTTAGTGGCCGGCGCGACGTTACGTTACGGCGCAGCGACATTTATAATAGTTTTTAAAAATACATTCCAGTCGGATTTCGTTATAGTTTCGAAAAATTTCTCGAGGGTCTGGCGCGTTTTCTAACCCTTTCGGTAACGACTTTTTTTCCTTACGTCGAAAAATTTGAAAATTGATTTATCTATAGATTGAATTTTTTCTGATTTTTTGGTGTCATTTATTTTTATTTTCGGATAGCGCCCTTTGGAACACCGATGCGGGTTCAATTGCATACATAATGACTCAAGGGTAAAAGTGATAAGAAGTCAGATCAAAAATTAAAAATGGCAATTTTATTCAAGATAAGATTCTAAGTACTAATGTTTGATATGATACTCAAGAAAACAGTTCTTAGATTCATGTAAACAAAGGTGAATATTACATTTGATGCACTGCACCCGAGATTGACTCTTACTGCCAGGATTTTTGCATCTCGAGGTAAAATCCCTCTTGTTAAATGATGGAAAATGACCTAACTGATCAAATCTAACATCATTTATAGAACGAACTTCTCTAGATGTTGTGGGAGACGTGTTGCCTGTTGGAGAGTTTTCGCGAGTTGGAGTCCATTTTAGCGATCAAGCGGGAGACGAACGATTGCATGGACGACCAATTTTTTTCGATAGCGGTTTATCCGCTTTGATCAAACTCTCTGAAATGTAGGCTCTGAATCCCAAAAGGTCAAGAACCTGTTTTGTTGAAATACCCAGAGTTTCAGCCTATCGTTTTTATTGAATCCAAGCATTGGTGCATGATATATCTATGGCGTGTGTAAACATTCGCAGGGTCCATTTTTTAGATCTTATGAACGTACGGTAAAGAGTGATGAGAAAGTAAAGCTTGTCAACTCCCCCCATTGAGTTGTTGTAGTCTTTAATCACTTCTGGTTGACTTTCATTTAGGTAATTTTTTTAAGACTTATCCCATCGTTGACAAATGTCTGCATTTCCAACGCCTTTGAAATTTGAGGCCATCACGGCGCCCTTGTTATCATACCATTTGATTATTATTATTCCATTCTTGCGGATCACTTCTTCACAGGAACCCCGGCCTTTTTTCTTCATAGCACCATCTGTGGAAAATGGCGGCGCCTTGAATCGATCCAGCCTCACTGTGCGTAGATATACCTATCCCGCAAGTATTGCAGCAAATTGTAATTGCTGAAGAAATTATCGAAGTAGTGACGGAAATTCGATTCAGAAATGCGTTGAACAAGCGTCGAAGCTATCTCACCAGCAGCCCAAAATACATCTAAATGACCAGGTGGTCAAGTTTGTTGTCAAGCCTTGATAGATAATAAAATCGTAACACAACCCACTTTGTCCACACAAAGCGTACAGCTTTATTTCCCATTTCATGGGTTTATTTTTGATATATTGCTTTACATTCAGATTACTTTTGAAAGGAATCATTTGCTCATCAATACATAAATCTGTCTCGAGATGGAGCGAAAGACATATTTCTCGTATAGTGTCGTATAAAGATCTGACTTTCCAAAATCTATCATTCTATCATCTATTCAGCGGCATGCTGTTTGAAATCAACGGAATGGCTAAACCAAGTTGCCAGTGGCACCTAATCCTCGGGTAATGGCAATTCCCCATCATAGCATGTATCACGACAAATGTCATAATTTCGTCAGTTGTGGTCGAGCGGAATTTATTGCCTTTATGAATTGCATAGAGGTTTGTACACTCAACCATACGTTCAAGGAGTTCTCTAGTAAAATATTTGTCGAAAAAATATCTTGGGCTTTCCAGTTTCTCCGAGTTACTTATTATGTTTTGTTGTTTTTCTTCGTGCCACTCAACTTGAGGGGATAAATAACTGACATTTTTCATCCTCTTTTTCGTTAGCTCATGCTTAGACATGAAATTGATTTTCAAAACCTTTTTCTCATTACTGACGGCCCTTTCCCTCTGTTTTCTCGCCGAACAACTTTCTGCCGACAGTTCCATGTAGGGAGTTGCATCCTCCATTTCCTCATCAGATTTATCCATTCCTTCTGGATCCAAAACTTCATTTTCAACCTCCGTATTTACTTCAGGGTCGGTACATTCTATTGAGACGGATTCTAGCTTTTCATGTGCATATTCATCCCCAGAATCGTCGACCCAATCCTTAGGATCAACGTCCTTATCATTCAAGAAATCGTCAGAATCACCTGTATCCAAAAGTAGGGGCAATTCCGCATCGGTTAGAGGTGATCTGTATTCATTCCGATTCATCTGTGTAGTGTAAAGAGGGAATTAGAAAGTAAAAAAATAAAAGTGAGGTTATACCCACCTTGAATCTGGAAACCTATGGATCACGATGTATTGAATTGAGACAATTGTAGAAAAATTGAGAACAAGTACCTGACAGACGGCAAGTGATGACAGCTATGCAGTTCCCCACTTTCAATTTCCTTCAGTTTCAATAACTTCCAATAGATGGCCAAATATGTATCCTAATTATGAAAAATGCTTGGCCCAACCAATACCAGGTGGTACCATTATTCACAATTGAGCCTTTTAATGACTAAAAATTCATCAATGTCAAGTACTCAATTGAATACGGTATGACTGAAAGGGTTAACAACTTCACAATATACGCCTTTATCAGGAACGAGTGATATTGACACCAACTAAAAACTGTGACAAACACAAAAATAACAGAATGGTGTCGACACAAGAGCTTCAAAAGCAAAACCACATGGACATAGCTAAGCTATAGCCTTGTATTAACTAGATATGGTTTAATCCTGCATAAATGAAAATGTAATATCGTTATATTCGTTACAACGAACAAAATTAAAAGTAAAAATACAGTATATAATAAAATATAGGTATCGCATAGCTCAGATAGCCAAAAGTTATGTAAAATATGCTTTAATAAGCTGCCACAAAATATAACTCTAACATTCACAAATAGGCAGATAGTGTAAAAAGGACGGTACTACAGTAAATTTCGTTGAGGAGCCGGTGTCCGGTGAGTTTCATCATTGCCCAATAAGGTATTATAGCAGCTGATATGTTGCAATGTGGGTTAAGTGAAAATACAAATACATGATAGTATTTATTTTCTATCTAAATCGACGTTGGTGATATTTATCTTCCTGCTATTGAATATGCCTACCAAATTCCTCATTTCAGTTGAACCCAATAAATATAACTCCTCCGAGAGGCATATATATCATCATACACAAATGTCACAAAAACTAACTAGGGTTAGGTATCATTGGTCAGCTGTTATTTGACCTTGCAGTGACGGCATGCGCAACGTGAGCTGCTGCTTCACGCTTAAGCCCCTTTTCACACTGGGCGATTTAGTAGTGCTGTTGAGTCGTGTACACCTTTTGTAAGTGATGTCCCTATACATTCACACACATTAGGTTATTTAGCAGCACGATCAGGCCTGCAGCCGCAGGTAGCCGCGACGACTCACCCGGCTCGTGTCTTCAGATTAGAGCCGCGCGACCTAGTCGCATATCCTCTCACTCAGCCGCACTACTGAATCGCGCTGCTAAATCGTCTAGTGTGAAAAGGGGCTAACTCTCTAGATGGCGTTGAGGTTTACCTTGTAGGCGGATTTAAAAAATAAATTCCTTTGTGTCCAGAAAAAATTGCTTCACGTGCCAATGATTTTGCACAACTATGCGATAATGGACCAAATTCAAATACTCCAAGGTCCAATAGACGTTTAAGTTTTGCCAAAAAGATTATTCCAGCAAGACAAAATTATCCACGACAAATAATCATAATTAAATAATCCGTAGTGAATTTAAATTGGTAGTACGGTCGTGAGCAAAAAAAATAGGGCAAGTCTTATAACGGTATTTTGCTAAAATCTAGTTGTGTACATCTAACTTTAATTTTTGTGACATTGTCAGTTAGTTGTCATAATTTATTGCAATTGTGCAAGAAACTAATATGCCTCATATAAGCGATTTAGTTAAATCTGGAGTTATTGCTAAAGCAGAAGATGGATGGTCAATGAGACATATTGCACTGCGTTATAATATTGGCAAAAATTCGGTGTGTAACATTTTAAGAAGAAAGTAGAGAATAAACGGTACGATTAGTAGAAATTCTGGATCAGGGTGATGAAGGATATCAATTCAACAACTAGATTTGCAATTGGTAAATGCTTTAGTAGAAAATCCATTTTACTCAGTTATTCAGGCTGCTGAAGAAACGAATTTTCCTGGATCGAGTAGTACTGGTCGCCGGCGAGTAAGAGAATTGGAGCTATGCTGTCATGCAGCAGCACAGAAATACTTACTTAAAGCTGAATATAAAAAAGCTCTAGTAGGATTTGCGCTTGAATTTTTAGCGCATGATGTAAATTTTTGGAACCATGTAATCTTTACAGACGAAAAACTTTCCACTCAACATACAGCGGTCGTATTCGTGTTTACCGCCCTCCGAATACTCGATTCGATGAGAAATATATATCTAACAATGATAAAAGTGTAGATTTTCCATCAATATGTGGGCTTGAATATCGGCACGTGGTTCTGGTGTTTTGTAGCATATTGAGGAACGATCTAATAGTGAAACGTATATTAGGATTTTAGACAAGACAATTGTTCCGTTCATACTTCTCATACCGTAACTAACTGGTTTCAAGATAACAACATCAATGTTCTTGACTGGCCTAGTCATAGTCCAGATCTTAACCCTGTGGAAGAAGTATGGGGACTACTCGTGAGAAATATCTGAAAACAAAATGTGAGACCACGGAATGCCGAAGAATTACTGGAAATAGTAAATAATGCATGGGAAAATATTATTACTAATGATTATTGTATAAGATTATTTAATTCTATGCCAAACAGACTTAAAGAAGTTATAAATAGAAATTGTGCAATAACGAAATATTAATAGTTAGTTTCTTGCTAAGTAGGATATCCTTTGTCCTTTGATCCAAGATTTCTACCAATCGTATCGTTTATTCTCCACTTTCTTAAAATGTTACACACCAAATTTTTGTTAATGTTATAACGCAGTGCAATTTGTCTCATTAACCATCCATCATTTACTATAGCAGTAACTACAGAATTAAAAAAAAAAATTAAAAGCCATATCTGTTTTATTTCGGCTACTCATTACATATTCAAATAGAGATAGATTCACATTAGAAAAAAAAAGTTGTCTTATTTTTTTCTGCTCACGACAGTACCAGATAAGCTCAGTTAAAATGTCACATGAACGTAGAGATAAAACTAATAATTGCGAATAACTAGAATAATGCTTCCAGATAACTAATATAATAATAATTCCAGATAACTAATAAAATTAGTGCAGATAATATAATTCAGTTAGAATGTCACGTGGGCGATCTCCAAAAAAGCAATTGAATTAAAGTTGCTCAGACGATTTGCAACCGCATAACTCGAAGTTCTCAATGAAAAAAAAAAGAACGTTGAACGCTCGGTTCAATCGGAAGACCAGTAACGGCGACATGCGTAATACGAATTGATGTCTTGAACCATAAATACAAAAATTTACATGAACGGTAACTCGGCGAGCTGTTATTCAAATGTTTCCTCATATGAAATTTTGACACAAATAAGACTAAATAAAATTACAAAATGAGGAATATATGGAAATTCTATTGACAGTAGAACGCCACGTACATACGTAATTGTGAAGAATTCGGATTGGTTGATTCGTTGAGCCGCTAACATATCAAAATTTAAAACGCTGTAACCGAGATACGATTAGCTCGTTACAACACGTTGTGTAATGCAATTAGGTCAAATATGGGATAGAGCTGTTGTTTTAAATAATTTTACTCAAAATTATTCGGCAAGATTTTATATCATTAATACTGAATATGTATCGAACTGCGACATTTAGAACTAAGTGTTTTAAAATATATATATGTTGTATATAAATCATCCTCAAAGTGGCCTATGAGAACATTGCAGTAAAATAATTATGCTTAATCTTCTATAAACTGGTTACTCTTTGAATGTTAAAATTTGTTGAACTTTAGAAGCGCTTCTTGCAAAACTTTGTCGAGCATTATCATGAAATGCGAAGTGTCTTCAAAAATTACAGGGTCAATTTACATACAATAGAAACTTCGACATTAGGACACTTGATAGAATCCCCAAACTTGTTAACCATTCCCTCTCAGAAGCATTCCAGGGAGAATCCCAGTTATAGCATCAAAAACTAATTACCTAATTTGTAATTTGTTAATTAATACCTCTAACTCAAGGAGCTTGCCGGAACTCTAACTATGCCTGGTCTACCGCTGAATTACATTGTTAATTATATGGTACTGTATTGCAATTTATACCCTACATACGGTTGTTTTCGACAATTCCATTAAGAAGGGCATTTTATTAACGAGCTTAGAATAAAGTATTAAACACAAACTCTCACACACAGATCAGTATTTTGTGAGAGGAAAATGTTGTCATAAGGATTTTCTGTCATCCACAAAATATTAAAGTATTTGCAGTTGGAGGTTGAAGACGCCTATTTTTATTTTATGTAAAAAATATTTAAATATCAAAGTCAGGAGACTAGTAGCATAAAAATGCCGTGGAAAATAAATAAACAATTGTCGTTTAATGTAACCATTTGCAACGAGAATTTATGCTGTTACTAAAAAAATCATGTTTTTTAAATCACGTATGGAGAAGGGAGAAGACATTCCCGATGCACTTTTCCACTCTGAACAATTTTTATTTTAGAAATTTTTGATTTGCAAAAAGTTGTTTCTGAGCCGTCTCTGAAGCCGCATCTGTTAATGTCAAAGAACCTACCAAACATATCTAAACTCATCACACTTGAAATCAGCAAAAAATCTCATCGAAGAAATTTTGCGTAACTATACAGAAATCTGAATAATATTTTGCATGAACAGCGTGCGATACCTAAACACATCGTCAGAAGATGTTTTCGGAAGTACAAGGAAAACGGATAATATTTTTCTATTTTTTGTGTAACTGCACCGAAAACTCAATAAATTGCAAATTATCATAAAAGACAATCCGAGAGAAGAATTATAGTAACAGCAATAAACGACATCCCGTGGATGAAAGTTTTTCAATTTGTACAAAATTTTTATTTTTGCGGAACTGTAATAAAAGTTACAATTTTGTAAACCATTGAAAAACTTCGATCTGGGAACGTAATTATTTAAGTGAAATAAATTCCGTCCCGTGGAGATATGTTTTTCGATTTTATAATAAAATTTTAATTTTTTCACAACTGCAATAAACATTTAACTTTGAGAACTATCATAAAAATCGCTCCACTGAGCGTTATTTACATTGTAGCATTTTAAATTACTACTGTTAATTTATGAGGCCATTGCGTATGCAGCCAGGTGTACCCTCAAGTGTACATAGTGTCGCATTACCCATAAAACGTCAAAATCAACCTATAAAAGTTTCATAACAATTAATTTTATTTCACCTTGTTTATTTCTTTAGTTTCATTAAATTTTTTTTGGCAGTAAGGGTTGACTTTCTCTTTTATATAAATATATTTTCTCGTTGGTTGGCTGCAGAAAGTCTTTTGAGACAAAATGTTGGCAGCACTGGAAGGGAAGCTTTTTTTTCGTTTTGCTCAACCCAGATTAATTTTGAGCATTTTGAGAGCCAAAATTCAGCGTTTCTTTTGTGTGAAAGCTTGGTCAGCTGTCGCATGAAAATTTTATGTCCGAAAAGCCTCCTGATTTTTTTGGTATTCTTTGTGGAATTCATGTGCTACTCTCTACTTATAGAAGTGAGTTTCACTTTTGTGTTTTGTTAGGTTGTTCTTATACTTGTAAAAACTTACAGAGTGTTTGGGACTGGCTATTTTTTGGAGAATTAATCTCCGTTGAAGTCAATTCTTATGATCTGCCTATGTACCAGCCAGCAACTGGGGTTATGAATTCACAGGCAGCCAGCGGAGCACCAGCTATAGTTATCAGGGACAACAGGGTAGTATCCTTGTTTGATGTCATGAAGACGACCAGGTTCATATCGTACCGAAGGGAGATTCTAGCTATGCTGCAGATGGGTTGGATCAGTGCTGGAGCAGTTTTTTCACCGTTTTTCTTTTCCATTTTACTGGAGCAAGCTTAGCTTATCGATGGAGTAGGTTTTTTTCTATTTTGGCGGAGGGGAAATCCTACATGGACACCCGGGGCTTGGGTCTGCCGCACCGGGTAGTGTCGGAATCCTACCGACTAGAACCCCTCCTGGATCAGTGTTTCGATGTAACCTGGAACTGCGTTCGCTTTCCATCAGGCCACAGGCGTGTATTGGTGTTAGTAAAACTTCCCATTTTCTCTTACATCCCCTATCTATTAAAACGATTAGGGATTCAAGGGCTTCTGTCCTCGTCCTTTGTCCTCATTATTCGAATCCATTTATCCATCTCGATTTTATAGCTGAGGTCTCCATCCTCTTTCTTCCATTTCGTATATCATGCCCCTGTATTTTGAGGGAAGTTCTCAGACGCTCATTGAGAATTTAGTAGTTCGTAGTTCGTGGTCTCTATCGGAATCTCCGTTTGCAAATGTCTTGTCATATTAGACGTTGCCAAGAGAAATTGAGTTCAGGTAGATTTTAAGTTCAACCAAATTGTTGTACACGGTTAAAAATATATTTAGGATATGGGATTATGAGAAAGGACAGTCGAGGTGCATCCATCTGAGACCGATTTTTTTCAGAGTGCTCCTAGAGAAATAAATTATATTGTTACATGTTTTTCTCCACCCCAAACGGTGGAGTGGTGAAAAAGAGCCACTCTTTGACACGAGAGCTCCGGATACGAGTTTTCGGTTTGCTCGGGAGCCAGTCCTAGTTTACGTGATGGAACACACTACCCTGAAGCGGACTACGCGGTGCTGAGTAGCTGAAGTGGAGAAAGTATACTCCAGTGGGTCAGTTTGAGAAATTAGACGTTCACAAACAAACAGTAAAACTCAGAATTTTTCAATAATACCAGTATATTCAATTAAACCTACTATATACAAATCTATGGGTTTACTAATTGATTACCTCGACCAAACTTTACAGGTTCCAAATACAGGGATGAGGGCAAGCGACGCAACGAAAAGTATAGTACCAGGTGACTCAGATGCCAGGGATAGCAAGTTGCAAAATAGTAACACAACAAAAAATACGCGCTAAAGCATTAGCACAGAATAAGCGATGATACAGGGCAAAGTTATATACAGTACTTAACTAGTACATCAGTTTACGGCTCGCCAGGCCCTTTTCTGAAAATGAATCAACTTACTATCGGATTGGGGTTAGACGCCACATGGATGCGCTGCTGATCGATGACTTTGTACGAATTTTGTCAATATTCTGCTACTCGAAGTATATAACGCTAACTATACCTGGGTTCGTTCCTCGGAGTGGACACGTCTGCTGCCGATGAATCGCTCTGGCTGACTGCCAACACGGAATGAATTTAATTATTTCCTTCCAGTATTTACAAGTAGGAGAAACAGCGGTAACGGTAACGGTAACGGACTTATTCGCGGCTAAAAATAATTCAGTCACCTGGATTTTGGAACTTAGAATATTTTCTTCGTAGACCGGAACAAGCAGCAGGACACCTGTTTCGCGTGCGAAGGCAGCCAGGGAACTGACTGTCGGAGATATTCAATTATTCCCTTTTTCGAAAGGATGATGTTGCGCGGGTGACATCAGATTAGAAATATATTCATTACCTTATTTTGAGACTTTTTGAGTAAATTGGCGCAGAACCGAGAATTTTACACGCCCACTTCACGTGACTATTGACCGGCTACTAAAATATTTCCTATGGGTTCGCACGTCTATACAAGTTCCCCTCATATGGCATTCTCTTTACCTTAGTGCATCTGTATTTTGCAACTGGTGTGTTTATTCGGTGTTTCTACAAATTAAAATTTTTATTAATTTTAAACTAATTCGCTTATGGCGGTACAATATATATACAATAATCAAAACAAAAGTATAATTCCTATAATATAATATTAACAGATATAATTTTCCTGTCCAGTTTGCGGTAACGAAAAACACTTCGTTACGATATATTTTTTGTTTGTCTGGTCGTTCCCCATTGCCGTTTTTACACTCTGTATATTAGTATTATTTTATGATCTAAAGAAAACTCCTGCTTAATATTATTCATTATAAATCAAGTTGTGTACATTTACTACGTATATATTTATTTTAGTGGCAATATAAGTTTGTCTAGTTGTTCTTTTACACATGAATATAAGGACCGATGTTTATCACGCAAGACTTGATAGCAGCAATAAAGGAAACTTTTAGAGTTTCGCAATTGCTTCATGATCATAATAGGAACAAGAGGTTTCAATTGCATTATGACCTAAAAGCAATTTAATCGAACCACGTATACCAACTTTATTGATTGTTCAAAGAGTGCTTAAAGTTTAAAGCGCAAGAAGTTTAATATTTTAAGTTTAGCAGGAGAAATGGATTCTCTTAAATAAAAATAATGTAAGCTTAATGGATTGGTATTAACCAGATATTTAAGTAAAATTTACTGATTACTTATTGATGTGCGAGTTTATTACATTAAATGGTCGATTTATCTCAAGCATTTTAATCTTATCTAATGGTCCAACACTGATAAAACCGTAACCTCTACATTGTGTTTATTAATCCACATAATTTTAATATCTTTAAAAATCACAGTCCTTTACTGATTTAACAGCTACGAGTTGCATAGAATTTCTAGTTGAAAAATCCATAAAATTTCTTTGTACAGATAATTATTGTTGCAATCTTTTATATAGCTCACTATCTCTGTTTTTTTTTCTCTAGATCAAATTGTATTCGACTTTCACCCACTCTCCGTGTACCTAGAGCTTTGATATTTGGCAGAATGATGATTCATCATTTATAAGGATTTTATATTATATTTGCAACCTATTCAACATGTTCAAATACACACTAATTGTTGAGGATTTGTGAAATGTGAATGTTGATCTCATATCAATGGTTTCAATCCTGTTCCTTTTATTATTACAGCAAATACATCCCTTTTGATTCGTTTGATATTGTCCTCGCATTGGACAAAACTATAAAAATTAATACTGTTCAAATCCTGTCCGTTACATTTATCGTTGTGCTCTATGTAAATATTAAAATTGAAATGCAAAATAATACAATTGTTTATATTAATATTTTATGTACAAGGATTTAATTTAGCCCAATATAGACAAAAACAAGTAAATTTCATATTTTACATTTGTTTGCAATTTTCTGTTTGATTTAATCAGTTTTTAAATTTTGTTGTATTATATACTCACCAAATGTCCATGTTTCACTATGGTGTTCCTAACGTTCCAGCATTTCACTGTTTTTTATGGAACAAAACCAAACGATTCAAAGCCATTTAAAATTTGTTGATATAGCCCGCTGTATTTTAAATATAAATAAAGTAGAGATTATTAAAAAAAAGTCCTCGACTGCAATAAAATGTGCAACAGAGAAAGTTGCAGCATTGAACCATCTTTCTCCGCTGTAAACAAATCTAAGGCAAGAAAGTATCCACCCTCTATTGAATGTTCTTGTCAAGTACACGAAATTGAATGGAGAGAACCAACCCAAGATATTCTTAGAATCATAGGTACGGATGAAGTAATTCTTAACTTCTTACAATTACGAAATTTTATGTGTACATTTAACTAAAAGTATACAGTTGAAAAAATTGTTCATGACCTGGTTTATAGGTTTATAAATACAAAAAATTTGAGCGCGTTAGGCTTTTTTTTAATTATGAAACTATACAAGTCCGGATATGAGCAAAATATCACGTGACATCAAGTAGTTTGTAAAGCGAAGAAAAATACACCCTCCTGTTACATTATGTCTCTCTCTTCCTCAGATACACGGTACAGATAGAATACTAGAACTATACTTATTTTGCTCTCTCTGCGAGGGACGCCCACTGGATGTTTTCTTTAATAATAATAATAATAAGTTACGTTGATGGCCGTAACAACCTTGTTTTTAAAAACAATTTACAATTTGTAGGGCTAAGTTTAGCCCACAAAGAATGATGCAAGTTGAATTTAAATTGACTTTATTATAACGAAATTACAATGAAAAGTAAATCTTATTCTACTCTCACATATATTTATAACATTTTATAATCTTCGCTGAATAAGAGCTTCCTTATCCTCATTGGAACTAGGTCGCTGCTAACTCCTCCGGCGCCAAACTTGAGCATAGCTTCCTTCATGCTATGCGAAAGGGTACATCTCTTGTTGGGGTAGTTTCTTGGTGTCTTTCCTGTTGATTCTTACTTGAAGTCATTTTCAAATACAATAATTTCAGTCTAGGGAACATAACATAAATTATTATCAAAACAATCACAAGATAAATAATAAGGGTTTTAAAATCAAAGCTCGACATCTCTTCAGTTTCTATGTTTTTTACAAGTTGTTTGTTTAAATTTAATTCATCGTTTAGTTTGTTTATATCATCTAAGTTAATATGTGAGATTTCTAATGCTTTATTTTCGAAAAATAACTTGTCAACATTGTTTTGTATGTATGACAAAAAGCTGCTAATTTGATTTATTTTTAAATCAGTTTTGTATATTTTTATTATATGATGATCAAACTGAATAAAGCAATCTGGTGAAAGCGAGATAATATAAGTTCCAAGAACGTCTTTAGTTTGCAAGTGATTGTTACAGTTTATTTTTAACACATTTCTCGTAGGAGAAATAATTATGTATTGGTCTTTGTCAATTTCTTGCACTTTAGATTCAATAAGTTTTATTTTATTTTGACTACAATTTAAACTTTGTTCTTTGAGTATAATTTGAATTTCACAAATTTTGTTATTTACGTTATGCAATTTTGATAATTTACAAAAATAATTTTCGTTACTTATTTCTATACAGGGTTCATCAGATAATGCGTATGATTGCTCGGATAGAACTAGGAATTTGGATTTTGGGATTATGAGATTGAAGTTGTTGTCAGACGTTAGCGTAGGTAAAGCCCATAAATGAAAAACATTATATATCTCGTTCTGGGTGATAGGAATTTCAATGATAAATTTTATTACGTTGTCCTTCTGATAGGCTTTAATTTCCATGATTTTTTCGAATGAAGTCACATTGTTCATGGGGAATGGCAGTTTATACGGTTCATCAATTAGTTCTGTTATTTTTTGTAATTCATATTTTAGGTCATCTGGATCGATTATAGCGGGATGCATTAATCCTATTCTGGCGAAGGTAATTGATGTTTCTATTTCTTCTAAGGCTCTTATAATTTCGTTCATGGCAAGAATTAGTTGGTTGTGTGTAGTGTGTAACAATGATATCGCTCTATTTTCAGTCGCGTAGATATCTTGTTTTTCCATATGTGCCTGAATTTGTATTATTAGCTCATTATTTTCCAGAGTATTTATAGACTTATTGAATGTTTTAATGGTATTTTCCAATATTGAAATTTGATTTGAACTCATATGCGATAATTTATTTTGACTTTCCTGCAATTTTAGTATTTCTTTCTCGTAACGTTCGCCATCATCAGCATCTAAGTTTCCTGAGATCAATTTTATTCCTTTTCCTAGAATATTGAGAAGTCCTCGTTTTGTTCTTTTGTGAATTAATAACTGCTTGAATTTTTGTTCTGCTACATCTAACATATGTTGACTAGTGGCTAAATATATTTTATTTTCTGATATATACGTTTTTCCATATTGGGTGTTATTATAGGCGCCTTCCAGTTTATTGTACATTTTTCTAAGTGTGACATAGTTGGCGTACAAGGAGTCTAGCTTATTTCTTTAATCAGGGTCCATTTGGATTTTTGAATTTGGGCGGTGCCAATATGTTGTAGGTAGAGTCCCGCTTTGTCGGTGTATTTTTCAATTTTTAGTTCTCCGATTCCTCCGCTGATGACTCGTCCGATTCCGTATCTGGAATAAGATAGGAATGTTTTAGTTTATCCATATGAATTTTTCTGGTATGTTTTGTCTGATTGTTTAATAAAACACAAGTTTTGTCTGGGTTAATTTCTTGAATTATATAGGGGCCTATGAATGGGTTTGTCGTTTTAGATCTCCCGCGGGGGTTTCGCATATAAACTTTATCTCCAACTTTATATTGACTTGCTGAATCTTGATTTTTTCTTAGATCAATTTGATATGCTGCCTGTTTTGTTTTTATTAAATTTTGTTTTACTAGTTCGTACTGAGCTTGGGTGGTCTTTTTCAATTCGTCGACGAAAACTTGATAGTTTCTATGCTGAACATTTATAGAATAAGGGTTGGCTGCGTTAGTTTGTCCTAATAGTAATTTTTGTGGTGTAAAATTCGTTGCGGAATGTATGGTGTTATTGTAGGCGATTATACATTGTTTTATTCTGACGATGGGTCTCATGTTAGGGCTTGTTAATTTGGCTACCCTATAATGCTCGATTAGGGTTGAGTGAAGCCTTTCTATGGCTCCGTTTGATCTGGGATTGTAAGGTGTGGTTAAGTGATGGTCTATTTCGTATAGCGTGGTTAGATCTTTAACTAGGCCGTTTTCAAAGTCGGTTCCGCTATCTGTGGTTATTTTTCTTGGTATTCCATAATGCATAAAATAGTCTAACAGAGCGTCGCAGACTTCCGTTGCGTTCTTGGTCTCTATTTCATAAACAACAGCATATTTCGTAAAAGAGTCTAATAAAGTTACAAATTTGAGTTTTTCAATTACAAAAGTGTCTATAAACACATGATCCAATGGTTTGCTCGGTGTAGGCGTCAAATTGATGTTTGCTGCAGGCGGTATTCGGTCATATTTGGCCCTATTACAAATCTCACAATTTTTTATATAGTCTGAAATCGTTTTGTCCATCAATGGCCAGTAGTAGCTTCTTTTAATTTGTAGTAAAGTAGGTAAGATTCCACGATGGTTTAGATTTTCATGTATTCTTTTTGTAATGTTTAATTTTTCATTGTCTTGTAGTATATATGTCTTGTGACCCATACATCTAATTAATTTCGGTTTATAGCTCATGAAAATACTTAAATAGGCTTGGCATAATGTGGGATAGAACTCGTCGGTACAATTAACATAGTATGTTTCTTTTGGTACCAGATATTCTTTTAACCAGTTTTGTATTTGTAACTGATCGTTTGCAATGAAGGTCAGATAGACCTTTTTCTTGTCAAATTGCACAATTTTTGTGGTATACTCGCTCGGGTCTTGGGTTGTGTTAAACCATATTTGTTTATTTTTTGTTTCTATGGCGTCATCTGCTAGGGGTATACTAGGCGTATTATCTTCCTGGGAATGTATAGTTACATTTTCTTCTACTTGAGCGGGCATTTGAAGATCGATATCGGGTATTTCTAGGTCAATCCCGGGTATTTCTAAATCGGCGTCTATTCGATTTGGTTGGTCGTTTCCACTTCGTAAGATATCATTTATTTCACTAGGTGTTGGTGTATTTAGGTCTCTTGAGGTTCCAGCAGTGGCAGCGATTGAATGTTCTATGGGGTAGATTTTTATCCTTGATAGGGCGTCAGCGTTTAAGTTGTGTTTTCCTTTCTTATGTACAATTTCGTAATCAAATTTCTCTAATCGTAATTTCCAGCGTGTTAGTCGAGGGTTACATTCTTTAAGGTTCATCAGCCACTGTAAGGGTTTGTGGTCTGTTACTATCTTTATCTTCCTGCCGAATATGTATGATCTAAAAATTTTCGTTGCGAAAATAACGCTCATCAGCTCTCTTTCGCACGTGCTATATTTTCTCTCGGTTTCATTTAAAGTTTTTGAAGCATAGCATATAGGTAAATCGTTTCCTGACTTCATTTGCGAGAGCACCGCGCCGAGTGTAATATCTGAAGCATCCGTAGTTATTACGAATGTCTTATTGAAGTGCAGGTATTGTAGTATGGGTGCATTACTCAAAATTTCTTTGCACTTTTCAAAAGCTTCAACAAATTTTTTATCATGAATTATTTTTGAATTTTTCTTTAGGCATTTCGTCAATGGTTTGGTTAAATGTGCAAAATCCTTAATAAATTTCCTGTAGTAACCTACGAGGCCAAGGAACTGCTTTATTTCTTTCGTAGTGGTTGGTATTGGAAATTTCGTAATCGCTCATACCTTGTCGGGATTGGGATGTACTCCATCTGGTGTGATAACGTGACCTAAGTATTCGGCTTCGTGTCTCACAAATTCAGATTTATCCAATTGAATCTTTAGGTTCGCATCCCTAAGTCTTTCAAATATTTTGTCTAAACGTGAAATATGTTCGTCCAAAGATGAGGAAAAGACGACAATGTCATCCATGTAGACTAAGCATATCTCATTCTGCAATCCTCTAAGTATGTGGTCCATTACAGATTGGAAAGTCGCTGGGGCATTTTTTAGTCCAAAGGCCATCCTTTTAAACACATAGTGTCCATTCTCAGTTGAAAATGCAGTTTTTTCTATGTCATCTGGAGCCATTTCTATTTGATAAAACCCGTTGGCTAAGTCTAAAGTTGTAAAATAAGTGCTGTTTCCTAGTTTGCTTAATAAGTCGTCTATATTTGGAATAGGATATTTGTTATCAATAGTTTTTTCATTGAGCCGTCGGTAGTCTACAACTATACTCCATTTTGCTTTTCCACTTGCATCTTGTTTCTTAGGCGTAATATAGGCGATGACCAGGGTGATATACTATGTTGTATGATGTCATCTTTCAGCATCTTGTCCATTTGGTTTCTAACTTCCTCTCTGTGTACTTGGGGGTAGCGATAGCTTTTTGTGTAAATCGGTTCGTTGTCTTTTGTTTTAATATGATGTTTAATTTTGCTTGTGAATGTAAGTGGCATATCTTCGTGGTAAAATATGTCTCTGTATTTCAGACACAGTTGTTGTATTTTTTCTTTTTCCTCTGTATTCATATGGTTTGTTCTTAAGTTTTTCTCTAAGTTTTCTACCAGTTTCATATCTATTTGTGAGTTATCGTATGTTTCAGGAGTGTCCATCTCGATGTTGTTTATTTCCATAAAATCTTGTACCTTAATTGGTTTGTCCAGTTTAAAATTTTGTGGTTCGTCTGAATTATTTTTTATTGTTGTAATAATATAATTATTTTCTATGGTGACTATTGATGGTGGAATTTCAAAATCTTTTTTGAATTTATGTTGAGAAACTAGTCCCTGTTTTAATTTTGTTTTCTCTACCGGTAATTTGACTATTACCTCTGTTCTAGGTGGAATTACTTTTGCATTTTCCTCCTGTTCGGTTTCGGTGCAAATTAAGTTCAATGGAATTGTAGTTCTCTTTGTAATTAATAAGTTTTTATATGTATTAATTTGTGCTTTAGTTTCTCGTAATAGGTCCATGCCTAGTAGTCCTCCAAATTCATTATTAAAATTGAATAAGTAGAATTTATATGGTGTTGAATACTTTAATGTTTTCGGTAAACTGGCCATAATACTTCCTGTATGTACTGTACGTCCATGGGCAGTTTGGATTAAAAAAATTTCTGGTTTGATATTATTCTTGAAATATTTCATGGCTAATTCGGGTTTTATGAGGCTTTTTGCTGAACCAGCATCAATCAGAAAATTTGCTTGAAATTCCGGTATGTAAATATAGGGTAAATGTGTATCGATTTGCGCATTAATATATACTAAGTTTTCTTCTTGTCCGGGCTGGTATCCTGAAAATTTGTCGCTTTATCGAATAATGGTTCACAGGGTGGTTGCTCAGTATTTGTGTTTTCTTGGTAGGCTTCTTCGAAATATTGAGGGGTGCATTGGTATTGATTTGTGTCTGTTGGATAATATTCACATTGTGCTTGATACTGATCTTCGTAGTTTTCAAAATATTCTTCAGGTTGATCATAAAAATCGTTTATGTTGATATAGTGTAGTTCATTAGAGGCGAAATTTGGTTTTCTAAAAGTAGCGTTACCAGAAGAAGTGTCCATTGGTGTAGGTTTATAAAAATTCTGTCTTGCGCTAGGTTGAAAACGGGGTTGAAATACATTAGTCGGTGGTCTCTGCTGTTGAATATTATTTCTATTAAATGCTTGTGTATTATTTTGTTGCCAATTTCTTGGTTGGAAATTATTTTGTTGTGAATTATTTGCTTGCCAATTTGGTTGCCAGTTATTTTGTCTAACGAATGGTTGTTGATATCGATTATTTTGGTTAAAATTTTGATATCGATTAGGTGGTATGAAACTTTGCTGAGGTCTGGCGAATGGTACAGGCCTTCTTATTTGGGGAAACTGCGTTTGTGGAAATGGTGCTTGCGGCACGTTTCTAGCAGGAAATTGACTTGTTTTTCTTATATAATTTAAGTTGTCCTCGTCGGTAATTATACTTATGCCTTCTTCTATTGTTTTGGGTTCTCTGCAGCGCACGATAAGGCTATATGGTTCTTTTAAGCCTTTCATAAATGTTTTTATGGTCATATTGTTATACAATTTAATTTTTTCTTGTTTTATTGTTTCATCATTTTCAGTCGAATTTACTTTCGACATTAATAGGCTATTTATATCTTGGCATTTTTCTCCGAACTTTATTGCTGATTCGTTGTTTTCTTGTTTAATCATCAGAAGGTCGCGTATAAGTGAATCTTCGTCACGTAGATCTCCAAAAGTTAGCTGAATCGCTTCTTTTAAAGTAGGCCAAGTTAAAATATTTCTTACTGCAATCAGCTGTGCTGCACGGCCAACTAATTTGCTGCGAATATGGGCCATTAAAAATGAATTGAACACATTGTCTTCAGCTCGTCCTAGTGCATTTATTACGTTTTCGCATGCCAAAGTAAAATTCGATATTGTTACTGGATTGCCATCGAATCTCGGGATGGTTTCTAGCTGGTCTCTAATTGTCGGTTGTTGATACTGTTGTTGGGGTTGGGGTTGCTGCTGCTGTTGTTGTGTTGCCATTTTAAATTTATTTTTGGATATATTTAAGTTCGAAAATTCTTCTAATATATTATCAATTTTGTTTTAATATTTTTGATATTGTACAGATAAATATAATGTTTATTTTGCTCGATAGGACGTCGAGACTTATAGAATAATTTTATTGCGGAATAATAAAAAGGGTCAAAAATAGGGTAAGGGTTAATTTGATTTTACAAGCAGGAATGAGCAATCGTACTTACAAAAATAGCATCACTAGAGATGATTTCATTTTTCGACACGTTGGCGAGGGAGGTATAACGATACGAGTGACCTTTCTAGCTATGTAGAAACCGTAGCCTGCCTCGTATTTCCCTCCGTTTTTTTGCTCGCTTGGGTTCCTTTGATGTACCTGGGATGAGTAGGGGTTGAATGTAGATGAATGGATGAATGTAGGGAAATTTTCAAAAACTTGAAATTTCTTTGCTTGAACTTCTTTCTTGAATCCTTCTTTCTTGAATTCTTCTTTCTTGAAATCTTCTTAATTAAGGACTACTGTTCGCTGTCGTCGGTCTCTTGCCCTCGGCTACTATCTTCGTCCCTCAGGGTGGATTCTGCTTCGGCAAATGGTTGAAACCAACGTTTTCTTTAATTTTCGAAAGAAAACTCTTCACAAAATCACACTTCTGACACCAGTTACGTTGATGGCCGTAACAACCTTGTTTTTAAAAACAATTTACAATTTGTAGGGCTAAGTTTAGCCCACAAAGAATGATGCAAGTTGAATTTAAATTGACTTTATTATAACGAAATTACAATGAAAAGTAAATCTTATTCTACTCTCACATATATTTATAACATTTTATAATCTTCGCTGAATAAGAGCTTCCTTATCCTCATTGGAACTAGGTCGCTGCTAACTCGGGGAATACCCTGCAGCTTTTTTTATTGCACATTTTATTGCGGTTGAGGAATTTTTACATAATCTCTACTATACTACATATATACACATAGTATAGTCATATGAGCGAGAGTTCTCAGGTCCTAGTATAAATTGTGCTACTGAAGCACTAAGCCTTATAGTGAAGCGGTCGAAACATTAACTATGAAGTACAGCACTGGCACTTTGTTCACAATTTATTTCTATTGCTTCGTGACTATAGTAGAAATCTACAAGCAACTGTCCAATGACAAGAGCAGAAATTGCATAACAGAGTACCAAACCTATAGCTTCGAGTCGAACTATAGAATTCTACAATGAAACAGAGAGCCACTGCAGGTTTTACAGAATTATCGTAAGCGTAATGCTCCTGAGCATAGTAGTATTCCGAATTCTTAGACGAGCACAACGCATAGTCCTTCAGGACAGCTCTGTGATCCACCACATTTCATAAGTTACTAACAATAAAACATTTTTAGTGAATATACATCATTATTTCATTGAAGTTCAACATTAGTTATAATAGGATATTGAAATAGAACAATTTATATAAAATTAGCTTTTAACCATCCACGGAAAGGTAAATAAACTTAGATTACTCTGCACAACATGTACAACAAATGCGTAAAATTAAGACTGAGTGTACCAAAACACTTCGTGGCAAATGATATACCCAGACAGGATGATTGATGATGAACTTGGCCTATAAATGTTCGTAAGTTAAAAGTTATTTATTATATTACAATTTTTATATAAATTACGACATCTATGAGATTCAGGATTGGGTACGTTATAAAAGGAAATATTTATGTGTAAGAAACTGAGAATTATCGTCATGAAAATTAAAAGGTTTGTAAGAAAAAGAAATGATCGAATAATACTTTCGCATTCGTTGCACCTATTAAAGTGTTTATTACACAATAGATAGAGGGATATTATAACGATATGATATTATATCTGTAGTAGTCACATGTTGAAATATGGCTTTTCGGGAAAAGCCTAGGCAGTTAATTTAAATTTAAAAATAGTGCCAATCTTCATATTTTTTTTAAACATTTATTTAACGTCGGCATATTTCCGCTACTGAGGCCTAACACCGACGCCTGTAGACGAGCTACCCCCAACCAGGAATTTTGCCGAACCTCTTCCCTTAAGAAGAGTAGGGATCTTTTACTTGCCTAACATTTAATAGACAAGGGACCGACGGCTTTGCATCCCCTCCGAAGGATGGCATATCTCCTATACAACCCTCGCCTAAGGTTGTATAGCTTCCGCGCATACACTGATATACAAGCCGCTGGAAGATGTGTGAGGCGAGGACGCGGTTTCCGTTGGAATGGTCACCCATCCAAGTAGTAACTGCGCCTGTCGTTGCTTTATATCGCATACCGAAGTATATACATAATAAAGACGCACCTACGCTCGCCCCCAATCTTTATATCTTGTAGTTTTAAATTAAGTAATTTTGCAAACAACTGAAATTATTGAGTGAAAATTGATATCATTACACCTGACATAGTTCGACTTAGGTGGAGTTATACTTTTTTACCAACATATATATTAAAAAAAAGTTATGGCCAAAAGCAATAATATAAATATTTCCTTATCGGATCTCTCTCTTGTATATGACAGTTCATTTGTATGCTTGATAGAGGTGTTAAGTTTAGGTTTAGTTACTCCAGTTAGTATGTCAAAATTCTCCATATTAACTTTGCAAGTCACCTGACGCCGATGATCTTTTGGGGGCTTGTTGGGGGACTACAGGAAGGTATGATGCCGTGTTGTCGGGATGTTCGAGTGGTGGGGTTCGCCGCCATATTAGAAAGTGTGTCGCCGGCGGTATTATTTGAACAACTCGGTAACCGTCCAAAATTTTAAAAAACGTTTTCAAAAGTAGTACAACTTTATTTGTGAGCATTTTTCTCGTGCGAATAAAGTTTTAATTTTGCTCCGAAATTGTTTTTTTTGGTAATAAAGTTGTAGCTCTTGAAAAACACCTTTGCTTGTCTCGCGCCAATGTCTCAGCACATATCGCGTCCAGAAAAGCCGGTCACATCACCCCGGAGGAATAATCTTTGGCACGTTTTCATTTTTACGAGAGGTCCCCAGAAGGTATATGGGAGCGATTCTGGGTTCTGGATCCACACAACTTTATAACACTCATTTTAAATATCACTTATTTGCTTTATTAAGCATTTTTACTTAGAAATACCAATAAATGATCAATTAACTATATACCTTTACACATACAAAATAATCTCCCCAAACCAACATAACTATGCTAAAAATAAAAATACGGATACAGCCGTAACTAATTTTGTTTCTGAAATTGTTAGAGCAGTCGACAATAAGATTCCAACGTTAGGGCTCTATGTATTTTACTAAAGCATTCTACCAAGTATAGAATGCTGGCAATATTTTTTTAGGTATGGTATTAGGGGGTAAATCTACCATTGCTCAAATTATATCTTCAGGGACGCACTCAGCAAGTTCGCCTGCCAAATTGCAAGACAAGCCCCAACCGGAATGCATCCCTTAGGGATCGATTCTAGGTCCTACTCTGTTTCCAATTTTAGCAAACTAACTAAATTTTCGGCAAATTTACATACTAAAAGTTATTGGTATCTACATCTATAAATTTCAGCTGCAACCTGACTCTCACTCTACCTCATTACATCAAAGGAGCATTCTATACAGTGGCTGTAGATTATTGAACTTTTTACCTCTGAAAATTAAGGAATCTGCAAGTCAGTATATTTTCAAAAGATTGCTCAAAAGATACTTAATAGACAGAAACTGTTACATATTGAATAATTTTTTCTCCACGTAATGTTTTAACCTCTCCACAATAAAATTGTGAGAGGTTACTAAAATTGGTTCAAAAACGAAAATTGAGATAACATCAAATCTTTACGTTTTGAGGTCCTAGGAACCCAAAAAAGTGGTTTTTGAAAAATGTCTGTGTGTGTGTGTGTGTGTGTGTGTGTATGTGTGTATGTGTGTTAGCACGATAGCGCCGAAACTACTGAACGGATTTGAATGAAATTTTGCGTGTGCGTTTCTTTAGTGTCCCAGAAGATCTGAAAAGGTTCTGGTTGAGATCGGATTACGTTTAGTGTCATTTTGACGCAACAAGTTGTTTATTTTATAATTACTTTTAATTTGCAATGGAACCATTGAAAAGCAGTTAAAATTTTGATTTCAACGATATATCACACTTCCACCCTTTCGATTTAGTTTCCGTGAAAAAAATTAAAAACAAGGCAAATATGGCATAGATCGCATTTCGCATGACATGATCGATACGCGTAGCCGTTACATCGTGAAACTCGTCACATCACGTGTCAATTCACGTGCGAGGGTTTCTTCACTGCTCTAGAAGTAGGGCGGATTACGTTTAGTGCCGTTTTTAAATATATATATATATATACAGACAAATCGAAGAATTAAACTACAAATATTCCTCTAAAATCTAGTAAAATTACTGAAATGCTAATGTTTCATTTAACAAAGACAGCCGCGAGCGATCGGATAGCAATGAGCAAATTTTGACAATTGTTATTGTCATCGTTTGTCATCCGATAACGTCGGTGTCATGTCATGTTAATAAGATATCGGCATATTTGTAACTTTTAGTGGATTGTCACAAACTTTAAAGGTAGATGTAACAATATCAATATCATATGCTTTCTGTACCTTCGTTGGTGAATTTATTATAGATTATCACTTTACCAATTTTCAGTTTGTTGCTTTACAAATCTGTAGTATTTAGGATAACTAACTAGATTTTCTTAGTCGTTCAAGTGATGTTAAAGTTGTTAATATCCTAATAGTATATTATTCAACGAGCGATAATGTAGGTAATAACTCGCATAGATGTTTGTAAATTCATTAAGTTGAGGGTTTTTTTAGTGCCCCAGAAGATCTGAAAAGGTTTTGGATGAGATCGGATTACGTTTAGTGCCGTTTTGTCACACAATTTAATGCTCTTTTAGGCTTCAAAGATCCACCGAGTGGGGAGGTTCCAGCCGCTTCCAGTAGCTGCCGATTTTTTATATTGTATTTTGTTTATTTATATTGTATTTAATTATCAAGCAAGTACATAACTTGCTAGTTTTATTATTACTGTTTGTGAAGTGTATTTAAAAATATTTGTTACATATCCCTTCAAATATATTGTACAATCGTTCTGATATATATGTATCTGATGAAATAAATAATCTGCCTATCTACAAAGTAATGGTCAGTTTACAATAGTTACAAGCGAAGTGTATTGTAGCTGTTCAAAGATGATACTGATTAAATAAACGTAGCCGTATGTTGACTGTACTTGTATATGGTGTCTTCTTCACACCATCTAGGCAGCTCTGGTATATTTTCGTAATTTTCACCGCTGTAGTTTTGGCAGATGCCGCTTTTCAGCAGCCGAGAGCCTGTCCACAATTTTCCTTGCACTTGAATCCAATTAGTTTCGAAAATGTATCTGGTACTGTTTTTCCTGTAATAATAATCGGTTCAAGTCTACTCCGCCTTCTTTTCTAGCCCCATTTTTCAGGATCAAGTTAGTTCTCAAGCGACGCTTGCACTTATAGATACGTTCGGAAACTGTGGTATTTTGCCGTTATTGAGACAAATTTAAAAGTTTTCCACAGGGCGAGCGTAGGTGCATCTTTACTATGTACATACTTCGATATGCGATGTAAATCAACGTTCCAACGAAGACCGCGTCCTCGCCTCACACATCTTCCAGCGGCTTGTATATCAATGTAGGCGCGGAAGCTATACAGCCTTAGGCGAGGGTTGTATAGGAGATATACCATCCTTCGGAGGGTATGCAAAGCCGTCGGTCCCATATGCGACCCACCATACGCTTTAGCGTTTTGTGGGCCGCATTATAACAACTGCTACACGCCCGTAACACATTTCGCTATTCTCCACTGGAGGGCGACACATTTGTGACACGTGATCAGCAGAGGAAACGGAAGCAACCATTGTTTTCGGTGTGGTTGTTGATTGGCATGCTGGCTTGGCAGTAGTTGATAATTCTACCAACCTCGGTTTTATCCAAGGCATCCTGGTGGATTTTAGAATTATCAACACAAGAAAATTTCCTCAATCTGTTGTTGTTCCGTTTAGCGGAAATCGTGATATCTTTAGGGTTCTACGGACGGGGCTTCTACACACGTCAGCGAGAGTTCCACGGACGGGGCATCCACACACAGTGGAAGGTTCCAGGGCTGGTGAGGCTACGATCAACCCCATCCTTGGGTCCATTTCTTGTGTCCCGAAGGCATCTCTGTAGGGCTTCAGTTCTTCCACGTCCGGACTCGGTATCGTACCACCCTAAATAAGTGTTGTGTTATTTGTTTTACTTACCGGGGACCACCTTCAGTGGTTCCGCTGGACATCAATTCATACTTTTGGCATTTTAACCTGTACATATTTAGAGATTTTATGCATATATTTACATATACTTAAGGAGGTTCTTTAAATCAAACCTTTGTGGCAGAATCTATGGCAATTTTATGATCATATTGTAAACCGATGTGTAGCTACACGAGGCATTTTATGAATGTGTTGTAACTGATTAATCGTGAAATATTGGCCACAACTGTGAACATCGCCAGGTTATATGCTAGAGAACCAATTTTGTAAATTGAATAATATAGTGCATTTCATTTTTAAAGAAAGTGTCATTATTTCGTCTGCGACCACTACATAGGGAAACCTCAATGAGTTGTTAAGTAAGTAAACTAATAATTTATCATAGTTTATGTAAACTTGGGCTTAACGCCCTGAGATAATCTGAGCTAGAGAAATTTTATCGTAGGCACGTACATTACTTTCCGGGTAAGTCAGTGCCTACGATATCTGCTACGCTACAGTAGCCCAAGTGATTTCGTTACGTAATATCTGATAATCATTAAGATCCAACGTATCTATTTGTTCATGTACGTGAAACTCGTAGCAGGTTCTGCAAAATTCCTGGTTGGGGGTTGCTCGTCTACAGGCGTCGGTGTTAGGTCTCAGTAACGGAAATAGGCCGACGTTAAATAAATGTATAAAAAAAAAGTTTTCCAAAATAATTAAAAAACTACTCACCATATGGAAAAAGTGCTCATAAACAAAGTTGTAGTACTTTAGAAAACATTTAAGATGCTTTTTAAGCCTATGTTCTGGCTTGAATGGTTGCCGAGTTCTTAAGATAAAACCGCCGGCAACTTTCCAATATGGCGGCGAACTCCACTACCTAAACTACCCGACAACTCATCATTATATCCTCCAATAGTTCCACAATAAGCCCTCAAAAGATTGCCAACGTCGGGCGACTTGTAAAGTAAAATGGTATATCGACTGGACTAATCTCTAACTTTGGCGTAAAGAATTGTTTTAAGAATAATTAAATTTCACTGTAATTATTTTTTCTATGTTAATTTAATATTAATAGATACATTTTTAGTAAATAACTATTTTCTGAACAAAAGATAGATTCATGCATTTGAGGGGCAAATTATTTTCTTTAAAATATACTTTTTTGTATTAATGGAAAACATTGCAACATCATATATGCAAGTTAAAAACAATGATGAGTTTAACGATTTGAATCGCCCATAGTAATAAACAAAAATCAATTTTTTACTGCTCTGAATTCATTCATTGTGACCAGGGCGCGACGAAACCCAGTAAAAAAATATTTTATTTCAACGACATAATCTGTTGTTTTTTATAGAGTTCAATTCATTGTCCACGTATTAAAAGGATAAATCCAATTATGCTTTTTGTTTAAAATCATACATATACGAAACAATTCAACTAGTTTAATCGCATTTTCGAGGCGCGCATGCAAAATACAGAATTCAATTTGAATTTTTACAATTTTCATTTATTTTCAAGCTCTCTTCTATTGAATTTAATATTGCTTTTCCATAAAGATGGATTTGAAAACATTCGCTAGTTACAAATACGAAGAGGAAAGTTATGTAAAAGAATATAGAGGGTAAATCGAAAATAAATCTTCTAATCATTTGTTAAGGGTCAAGGTACTTATTAAAGAGTAATTAATTATATTTGGAACGGAACACCCCATGAAATTATTTAGCTCATATTAAATATTACTTATATAAAGTGTTTGGATCACCGACGTATAGTTGAAAGGAGGTGGTAGGAGAGATGAATTATTGTAACTTATCTTACTTGTCGTCTTGCATCCATCCACATCAGGTATATTATTTCTCAAAAATTCTTCATAATTCTCGTCGAATAAATTATTTGGAAAAAATATGCCACCTGCCAACGCATCTACGCTAAAAGGACAAATAATATACCAAAACGATGGATATTCTACCCATTGCCGGATAACTGTAAGACATTTTTTAAATGGCGTACTTTCTGATAGGTGAACTGTTAGGCACTTATACGTGTACCATGTAGTGGGCTGCAAGTGCGCAACCACGTTCCGGAGCTCACAGGAGCAAGGTGTGGTTCGATTTTTTTCTTAATCAGTCCTAGGACGCCACGGGCTTCTACGCCGATTGAAGCCAGAAAACCGCCCAGATTTAATAGGAACCCACTATTACCTGGTGATCCCCACTCCACCAAATGACACGTTATTAAAAGTAATAAAGTATAGTTACGGAGAAAGTAAGTATAAAATTATAGATACAAATATATAATAAACAAACAAAAGGATAATTATAGTAAGATGCAAATAACACGAACAATATCTTATGACATATATATGTATAGTAGACAAATTGGTACCAAACGTGACGTCACGGACGGCGTACAAACAACACTTAGGAATTATATAACTTATACAACATATATATCAAAAAATCTGTTATACAAAAAAATTCATAAATATCCAGATAACATTATTATATGCAATGAATATAAGGTGTTTAGAAATAAAATAAATGAGACAATTAAAACAACAAAAACATATTATTATAAAGAACAAATAAATGCAAATAAAAACTGTTCAAAAAGTTTGTGGAAATGTGTTAATGCAATTCAAAATAATGATACTAAAAATCAACAACAAGTTAAAACTATAAAGAATCATAGTAGAGAGATAGTAACTGATAGTACAGACATGGCGAACACATTTTGTAAATATTTTTGTAATGTAGGAAAAAATTTAGCAAGCAAAATTGCAGATAAAAGAAACAATACGTTGCCTAAGACCAGGAACGAATATTCATTATTCCTTGCACCCACAAATGAATTAGAAATAGGTAAAAACTAAAACATCACTTGGTGTAGATAATATAAATGCATATACCTTGAAAGAAATTGCTTAATATATTGTGGAACCATTAACATATAGTAAATAGGTCTCTAGAAGAAGGTAACTTTCCGTCGGCTCTAAAAGGTGCCGTCATTAAGCCTATTTATAAGTCTGGAGATAAAGCTGAGGTCACCAATTACAGACCAATATCACTGTTATCAAATATCTCGAAAATATTTGAAAAAATAATAAAAACTAGAATCATGGGATATATAAAAAAATACAATTTAATTTCAATCAAACAATACAGGTTTAGGGAAGCTAGGTCAATGCAAGGTGCTATGGCACACCTCATTGCTGAAGTGTACAAGGCCATGGGTAATACAGAACCATCATTATGTATATTCGTTGACTTAGCTAAAGCGTTTGATACGGTGAGTCACTCAGAATTGCTAGACACCTTAGAGAACATCGGTATTCGAGGTACAGCTTTGAAATTGATGGCAAGTTACGTAACTGGGAGACAACAATGTGTTAGTATTAATAATAAAATAGGAAACACATTAACATTTAGTTATGGTGTCCCACAAGGATCTGTATTCATTTTCTATGTCAACGACTTGTTTAAATTACCTTTTAGTTGGGATATTTTACTGGGGATACTGCTATTTTTTATAAAGATAAATCGGGGAATGAATTAAAGAATAAAGTGGAAAAAGATTTTAAAACGGTGATAGACTTCTTTAATATGAAATTGTTATCTATTAATGTTAAAAAATTCACTTCACATTAAAGAATAAAGTGGAAAAAGATTTTAAAACGGTGATAGACTTCTTTAATATGAAATTGTTATCTATTAATGTTAAAAAATTCACTTCCTACCCTTTACTTGTTATCCTAAATGTTTGCCTGGCATTGAAACTCTACAAATAGCCTGTGAAGACTAAACTATTATGATATCCTCTGTTAAAAGTGTTAAGTATCTTGGGGTTATAATCGACAGCCATCTGAAATGGGACCTGCAAATAAATGCTCTCGTGAGTAAATTGAGATATTTCATTATAAAGTTTAAGTTTTTGAAATAGTTACTAGAGGTGCCTTTCCTAAAATGCATGTACTATGCCTTGGTGCAATCTCACCTTACCTACGGGGTTATCGCTTGGGGGGGTGTCACCAATGCCTACCTAAAAAAATTAGAAATTATTCAGAAATGGATTCTTAAAATTGTACTAGGTAAAGGTTATACTTACCCTAGCGATGACCTTTATAGACAAGCTACATTTTTGATCTGAGGCAATTGTATTGTCAAAGTATGTTAATATATCAATACAAAAATAAAACTGACTTCAAAAACATTGAACACATTTATAACACCCGACATAAAGAACAAGGTATACAAGTACCAAGAACTGACAAAACGATTATTATATTGGACCAAGAACATACATTAAACTACCAATGGAAATAAAAAAAATTAATTCTATAAATATATATAAAACTAAAATAAAGCATTGGATTATGAACAAACCAAGATTATTTTTTCATCAAATAGTGGACAAAAAAATAGTTACCATATTTATGAACCCATGAACATAAAAATATCTGTGTTATATACCATAGCTATAATATAATGCATGAACATCAGTATAATTTGTCACAAGTATGTTACAAAGTGTATATTAAAAAAATAATAATAACTGCGTAGCTATTCTCTTTTTAATAATTTAACCTTTTTCTATATCTTGAGTACAAGGTTCTTAGAAATCTTTTTCCAGTATTTTATGTTTATTGTAACTAAGTTGTTTATGCAAAATGTAATGTAATTTTCACTACAAATTGCCAATAAACATTATTGTTGCTATTATTATTATTTGTGACCACCTGTATAGGATATATTCTATTGAATCGGTGAGCCGATACCCAACCCCTTTACTTACTAACTACGGTACTGTAATTTTCCACCAATCCGGACTGGCTCCTCGACAACTCCCAACATACACAAGAATATTGGTGCGTTCAACACTCAGCGATATACTAGGGTTACACCATGGACATAACTCAAACTGGGAAATCGTTGAAAAAAGATAGTGTACCACCAAAGTTGTTAATTTTAAGTAAATACTACATACAAAATGATCTGGATGGAAACACGCTAGAATAATGCTAGATGAGTCTCAAGCAGTATATGAAAAATTCAATCTACTTACAGGACAGACGAAAGTAACCTCTCAGCTACGAACAAATTTTCTATGTTCTGTGTAAGTAGTAAGTATCTATGGAAATAACATAAACAGAATCTTAAAGCTGTGTATTTGACATACACAGCAAAATAAGAGTTCTTCAAAAAATAGCTTTGAAAACGGAAAGAGATTACTTTCCGAAACGTCAGCAAAATATATTATTTTTGTGTTTATTCCGATTTATATTATTTGCAAAACATAGCCTCTGACTTTTCCTTTGGCGTAAAGGTCACGGGCGCAGAGGCCTTTTTTCCAATAATTCTATTATTTTGTAGATTCGGTGATTTGTTTTGAAGAGGATAATAGTACATGTGGTAGAAAACTCAAATAATAGGAAAGAATATACAAATTTTACCAAATCTGACGATGGACCCCTAAAATATGTAACCCATACAATAATCGAAATCAATGCGCTTTAAAATCACTTGGCTACCATTCCCATGTATCCTCATGCACCAGATATTCTGTGTTCGCTTCCAGTTACGCTATCCTATCAAAAGACAATTTAAGATGTCGACCAATCAAAATCCGGAAATCCGCAGTGACAGTACTGCCACTAATTTGGTACACCTGACAAAACGACATGAAGTCGTCTGCACTGGTACTGGTAGTTCATTTGGAGTTATCACTTTCAGCTGTCGAATGGACGTTTGTTTATCACATCATACTTCAATGAGAGACTATAATTAATATTTAATGGTGGTACAGCTCTATAAGTCCTCAAACAGCAGAATAACCTATTATTACCTACACCGCCCAGGGACAAGTACGGTGAGACCATCACTCGTGAAATAAGAAGCCCCTGACTAACTTCAACATTTTAGGTACTAGCTTAAGCAACTAAATCAACCTCTGTCCAACGTTTTATAAGGAAAATTCATCCGTTTATATGAATAACAAGTGGCTACTTATCGAGACTTCCCTATGTTTCATAAATAACTAGCCTACATATTACATGCGGTTTACTGAAGCCAATTGCAGACACCATCTAGAGGATTTACGCTTGCATTCTGAATCTAATATACCCAAGGGTAGGACAAGGTGATTCAGTAATAGTTAGATGTTTTGTTAACCCTAAATGCTGTTTCCTTTTAGCGTTGTTGAGGCAAGGGCCTGTTATGTTCACCGAGGTCTGCGCTACCAATTCCTATAACTCATAGCCTCAGCTTAGCTCCACCATAAAGCGACTAATTCTATAAGAGGCAAAATAAGTTCACCGATAGAGCGGAAGCTGGCTATACCTAGGATATCGTGAAGATGGAAGGTTGTTAACGGGGACCCTAGGATTTATTATACAACAAAGTGTACTTGTCCTTTTCCTAGTATAAACTATAGTTTACATTGTTGGTTATTTCTTGGTTAGTCACCAGATATACCGTAACTTGGTGGATCGGAAAATCCAAACCGTAACATGACAAGGCGACATCGGCCAATACTGTACCGTGTCGGATCTCCAGACTTGGCCCATGTCGATTATCATGCTTGGAGAGCCTTGAAGGATCTGTATAAAAAGAATAAATTAATTAAGAAAATTAAATATTCTTGAGAAAGACTTTTTTAAGAATATTTCGTACCTGGATTGTCCTCCATTATGCTATATAATTGTTACAATAGATTATTTAGAAAACACTAGCCCCTCTTAATAATATTCTGTGTTATGATAATTTTCAATTTATCTTTAGAGCAAACAAGTTTAGGAAGTTAAATTCTCAAAGTAGCAAAATCCATTGTAATGTAGTTCTGAGAAGAGTAAAGTTGTCAGAATACTCAATATTCGCTTTCTTTTCTTAATTAAGTTTAAAAATACTTAGTTGCAGTTTGTTTCAGTGATTTTAAAGGTGGACTTAAATAAATTTCTTGGATTGCACACGCGGGGAGAAGGAAAGATTTAGATTTCTTTTTGTTTAACAATTTATTGCCCATTATCTTATCTTAACTTCACTATAGATAGCTTTAGCTGGTAAATAACATATTATGGCGAAACTCATGGAAATTCTCCACCGTGAATCGCTCGACCAATTCTTGGATTTCAGACATAACTCTGGTAGTAGAAAGTACCAAACTAAGTCCTTATATAACAGTGTTTTAAGAAATTTTTGTTTAAAATAAAGAAACTGTTTCCACCATTTTATGACATAATAAATCAATATACCTCACAAATAAAGATCTAGCTAGAATATATTTTTCCTACAACGCTAAAGTCCAACTTCCTGTATGATGAACGTACGGTCCTCATGGCTTAATTAGCATATGGCCACATGGAGAATCTTCAAATATTGACATTAAGATGGAAACTGGGCAAGAGGAAGTTTTGCCATTTATTGATTATTGATGAAACGTTAAGCCTACAAGATAAAAACACACAGGCCCATGGTTACTTCAACGTTCCATCCAACCACTGCTTTATCCATAGCAGAAAAAGTTGTTCCACAGAACACAATATGAGATGAACTCAAGAATATTCGACAAGTTTTAGAGAACGTCGCTACGAACAAAGAGATATATAATGACAGAGAAAGATGACTGAAGAACACGAGAAATTTGTAACATATATATACTTACTGTTAAGAAAAATAGTTTCCGAGTTGTGAAGAAAATACAACAGCTTCTTCTTTCAAATGACAGCCACCACATTTCTAAACTATAGAACGGTGTTTATCAATTGGAGTTCATATGTGGTCATAAGAGTTATCTTGGAAGTGATTCCCAAGTATTTTTTGTTGCAAGGGAAAAATATTTGGCAAGAGTAAATGTAATAAATTGCTTCAAACTTTTGTATCTTGCCTTATTTTAGTAAAGATCAAAGAAATTTTCGAACTTCAACGTTGTACTACAAACAGTTGTCATGAATTTCGTCTCATATAGAAGTTAACGAATCAGCTGACCATCAAATCAAGATGCGATAAATTATGATAGTGCCGCAGTTGAAATGCATCATGCGGTTAAATGATGTGAGGGCATAAAATGTTAATCGATATAATCCCCCAAGGAGATATCTCAGTTAACAGCTCCCGCTGATTGCTACCCATGAACATCTACTGAAATAAGAATAAAAAAGCAAATGTTTCGTGCGACCTCGCAGTGATTAGGCTTTCCAAGCAAATGTTCCAAACTTGCAGTAATATAAACACGCTTTAAAGAAGATAAGTTATAACTGACATAGTTTCCATAAAGACTAAAACACTTGAACACTATACTCAAATACACTACTGGACGTGAGTTACGCTAACCATAGCAGCTTCATCGGAAAGCGAATAACAAAATATTGTTACGTGTTTACAATATCCAGTAAACTCTCTGTATGTAGGTTCAATAAATCGCAACAAGAATCTTCACAAACTACTGATTTATTAATCACGTAATTTTCCAATAATTAATCCTTAAAAATACAAAACTAATTATACTTTAATCTAATATAAATTCACTACTTTAAGTCACAATTTGATACTGCTTTTTCTTTCATCTTATCACTTGCTTGTCTCATATAAAAACTGTTCTCCGTGCACAAAATTCATTTCATATATACACGCGTCGAAGGTACCTGAGTTCTCTGGAATAATCTACCGTTGTTCGCGGTGTTTCTCGCCGTTCGCGTATTTTCTATAAGGCAGTGGCGTAGGCTTGTACATAACATAACATACTAAATAACGTATGATGTGATATCCTACCATGAAATTGTAATATAATATCTACTGTAATATCTAATACTCCTGGTGGTAATGTTTGGTAAATAAATAAGCTATTTTTATTTTAAAGTTAACATCCATAATATAAACAAAGACAATAATGGACCCATTTTATTGTGCATATATACCAATCATTCCCTTAATTGTACAACCTTCTAACTTCTCGGGATACGTTTTACAAGACCAGCGCTTTTCCACAAACATCTGTTACTCACTTTTGAAGTAAGCTGTTCCAAAATATCCTTTTTACTTAAAAAGTGGAGTTGGATGATTTAGAATTAAGGAAACGTCATGTTTCTTCTCGAACTTGGATAATTCATTTTATTTTTCCGAAATAATTTTTCACTGTTTATATCATTTTTATCATACATTCTACTAGGTATCTATTATCAGTGTCTATCTATAGTAACTATTTTGGTCGCATGTGTCCCATAAATAGCTTCCAACAAGGATTAAAATAACATGAAATCTTTGTGGTCATATGGAAATTCAAAGAAAACCACTCGTGTAATGCTTAAATTGCCACTTGCAATGGCATTAAATCAACGAATGGACTATAAATTGTCGAAATGTTTGATGATTACTTTAAATCGGTCTATACAATATGTTTATCTCAGTGGGAAATAAACTTGTTAAAAGTTAACTATCTATAGTAATCACATTATTGAGGCTATTGAAGGAGTGATGCAGCTAGACTTAATATATACGAAATTTAGAAAAGCTCTTGATCGGGCAGATCACACTATTTCATTACACGAATGCAAATGTATAGGTCTAACTGGATCCCTTCTTCAGCGACTCCGTAGTTACTTAATTCGTTGATAGAACTCTTATGGTTAAAATAGAAAATTATAATTCATTGTCATTTTGTCCTTCGTCTGGAGTCCCACAGGGGTCCGACCTAAGGCCATTTTTATTTTTTATTTTTATGAATGATATTTTAACAGAACTGGAATATAAAGCATTATTATTTGCGGATGACTTAAAGGTTTTCATTAAGGATAAAAATGACAATTATTGTCAAAAATTGTAAAATGACTTAAATACACAATTATCCTGGCGTTATAAAAATGGAATGGAATTTAAAGCAGACAAATGCAAAACACTAACTTTCTTGAAATAAAAAATTCAATTTTATTTAACTACAACATAAATGGTGCAAATATAGCTCACGTAGGTCGTATTGAAGACTTAGGAGTTATATTCACTAGCGATTTTACTTTTAATCGACATAGAGACGCGAACATTAAAAAGGCATTCAAAATGTGCGGATTTATTCCTAGACAGTGTAAAGATTTTAACAACATAAATGTGATTCTACTATATAAACTGGTACTTAGCGGTCTTGATTACTGCTCAGTGATTTGGGACCTGGAAATGTTCAAAATTTTGTCAAGTTCATTTTACATAAGCTAACCATTAATCATGCTGAACTTAATTACGATGAAAGAATAAAAACGGTAGAGGTAGATTCTTTACAAAAACGAAGATTTATAAATAAATGAAATATATTTTTCGTTCAAGGTTTTTGTTTCTTTTTTAAAATGTTTTCTTAACCGCCTCTCAAGTTACCGAAGTAACCCCCTGGAAGATCTCAAGGATCTTGTGCTAGGTTAACCTAAACTCTAGGGCCTCGTCTCTCTTTAGAGAGATTTACATTACCCATTACATTATTTACATTAACTCTAGGGCCTCGTCTCTCTTTAGAGAGACGAGGCCCTAGAGTGTAACGTGGACTCCGAACCACAATAAATAATATTGTACGCAGCAACCGAATTGAGAGAATTCTTTCCATTACGTGTAGCATCTTAAACTACAAGAAATCAACAACACAATGACACATCGTTTGAGGCAAAGTCTAAACTACATATTATCTCGAGAAATAGAAATATTTAATATTACGCTTGATGGTGGCAAGTTGGGCAACTTGGTGGTGTTTCAAGAGAGGTGTGTGTGGCCTATCCGCCTATTCTCGAGTTAGCACCACCTGCTTGTTAGTTTACAAGGCATTGTCCACTTTTTTATATTTCCTTTTATAGCTTTTAGCTTGGTATCAGCTCTATCCCATTCTGTTTGCCAATTATTAACATTGTGCCAAACAGTGTTAGTAAATCCGAGTGTCTAATAGCAATGTCACCAACAATGTTGTCAGTTGCTTCACAGGCAGATGCACCTGCTAGTTCATTGTCTGCAATGCCCATATAATAATAATAATAAAAATGATAATGTTTATTGTCTGATAAGGAAGAGATATATACATACATAACTTACAAATATAATTTAAGTACAATAAACAAAGTGAAGTCTGAAAAGTAATAAAATACTTGTGTAGACTATACGAATACAATTTAAAAATAACTAGTGGATAAAATATTTATACCACTATACCATATATATGTATATATATATATATATATATATATATATATATATATATATATATATATATATACATATATATGGTATAGTGGTGAGAGGTAATTGAATCCTCGCATGTGGTCTAATGCTACTATACACCAGACATCATAGATGTCTCCGTGGTGCATAGCGACTTGCCATTTTGCAAGTACCGAGAGCGGCGACCTTCAGCCCTTGGTGGACTTAGCCTATACACTGTTATTATACATGATTTGCAGGAAACAACTACTCAGCGAGCAAATACCCCGACCTGCATTGAATTACACCTTACAAATCATGAAAAATTGGTAGCCAATGTCATTTGTCAACTCTCTGACCAGACATAGACCGGTTTCGAACTTATTAGTTCTCCTTAGTATGCCATAGGTCATGGAGCAGACAAATGACAGTGGCCAACCTGCTAGTCTTATACAGACTAATGTAAATGGTATAGTGGTGAGAGGTAATTGAATCCTCTCATGTGGTCTAATGCTACTATACACCAGACGTCATAGATGTCTCTGTGGTGCGTAGCGACTTGCCATTTTGCAAGTACCGAGAGCGGCGACCTGCAGCCCTTGGTGGACTTAACCTATATACTGTTATTATACAGGATTTGCAGGAAACAACTACTCAGCGGGCAAATACCCCGACCTGCATTGAATTACACCTTACAAATCATGAAAAATTGGTAGCCAATGTCATTTGTAAACTCTCTGATCAGACATAGACCGGTTTCGAACTTATTAGTTCTCCTCAGTATGCCATAGGTATTTGCCCGCTGAGTAGTTGTTTCCTGCAAATCATGTATAATAACAATATATAGGTTAAGTCCACCAATGGCTGAAGGTCGCCGCTCTCGGTACTTGCAAAATGGCAAGTCGCTATGCACCACGGAGACATCTATGATGTCTGGTGTATAGTAGCATTATACCACATGAGAGGATTCAATTACCACTATACCATTTACATTAGTCTGTATAAGACTAGCAGGTTGGCCTTTTAAATACATATAGGTTTTTTGCATTCTTAATTGCTAATGGTAAATAATTGTATAGTTTTGGTCCTAGAAAATAATAACTTTTTTGACGAATGGTATTAACCATAAAAGGAGGTAGGTAACTGTTACTTTTTTTTCTAGTATTGTAATTATGTTCATTTCTTTTTAAGGATGACCTATTTTGGTGCTATCTTATATAACAGTGGACAAAAAAGAGTTGATGTGGATCCATATGGCCTGGTGACCATACAAATACTATTTATTTGCCCATTCTAGTTAACCAATCAAGTAATGAAAGGATATTCAAAACTAATGGATCAGCTGTCCAGCTATCTCCAATGGATTGTATAGAGCTTAATAAATGTGTACCTATAAGAAATAAATTGTGATCAAACATTTCACTATACCTCAGTGCTTGCCATATCGCGTATAGTTCTGCTGTGTATATACTGGCAGCAGGTGGCAGAGACCACGAATGGCATTCCCTGCTGACAAATGCGCCACCAGCACCATGGTCTGTTTTTGATCCATCTGTGTATATTTTTATTGTATCTGTATATTATTAATGTAGTTACTTGTTTGTAATTATTTACTATTCTTATTGTAATGGCGAGCCAGATCTCCTCCTATTAGACTGAACAAATCCATTATTTTAAATCAGTAATAAGTATATTAACAAAATAATACCAGAGAAAGCCTGTATGTTATAGTCCAAATTGGTAAAAAATATCTACAATAATTATATGATTCACAAGACAATATCAAATCACCCTTTCGAATAATGTAAGTCGACAAGGAGTACTTCAATACCATTACATTGTTGAGATATCACAACGATCCTCTGTAAGCATCTGTATTTGCGATGATCAACAATAAGTGATTGATGACATAATTTCCAATTTTATTTTTATGAAATTCGCGTCCCTTGCAATAATTAAAAACAGCGAATATAATCGCTAATACATAATCAGTAATTTATATCTCATAAAATACACATTAGCGAGACTAATTAAGCGAAAGTGGGTCGGATGATTGCATATTGGGACAACAAACATTGGGATATACTAAATTGTTTACTTTAAAACCGTGAAATTAGCATCTACATCTAATATAATTGAGCTATAGTGAACAAATGACCTGCATGATTCCTTATAACTATATTGTTTATAAATAGAAATATTTTGTACATAGTTTTACTTTCCTTTAATAATTAATTAAGAAAATATAAAAGTCTGCTATTTTGAATGTCATTAAAATTTTATTCTTCGGCCATAAATTGCTCCTTTGGTGCTCAATTGTTTGTATCTCAGCGGTATGGGATTTCTCGAAAAACGTCGCGTCAAAAAAAAAAAACTGAGCGCGGTCTCATTAAATGAAATCGCGTATTTCGCTATTTAGAATTTTTTTAATTCTGAAACTATAGAAGTCCGGGTCTGGGAAAAATTCCACCAGCAACATCAAGCAATTTGTAAAGCAATACAAAATACACCCTCATATTACATTATGTATTTCTCCTCCTCAGGTAAAGGGTAAAAGATAGAACACTAGGACTAGTGATTTATTATTTTACTCTCTGTGAGGGGGTCTACTGGATATTCTTTTTAATAAGATTGTTGCTTTTGATTTGCATGAAGACGGAGAGCACCCTGTAGCATTCTTTCTTGAACGTTTTATTGCCGTCGAGGACTTTTTAAATAACCTCTACTATATAAGCATAAAATCCATGAAACTGCTCAATTCTGGGTTAGTTCTTGCGTTGACATGAAAGGCTTTTGTATAATAATGAGACCAATGCATGTGCACTGACTTGTTATAATTGTCTAATGCGCCCGTCATCTCATGATGGTGCTGCATTCACCTGCTGAATGCCAACACGTCAAACTGCGTTGTGAAAAAATTCCCACCCCATGAAACTAGAAATATTCTGGTAATATGGTTTATTGTTCCTAATCAAACATGCACAGAGAGCAACTGAGCATGCAAAGTTTACTCTTGCGAACAATTTATACGTAATTAATATTTATAGTATATTAATAGCCACGCCGAAGGCTCAGATTTTTCAAATAGATTCAATTTACTATCAGGTTTAGTGGTTCATGATTTTTTTCAGCGATAAAACGTACTGGTTGGGGTAAATCTAAACAAGCTCTAGGATACGTAGAATGTTAATATTCATTAGAAAATTCGTAGACACATAATATTTCGATACCGAATGAATATTTTTTTTACAAACATCATTGAAAACGTTGTTTTTAATTTAGTGGAGTTAAATTAGGGCTTGAAAAATATGAAATGCAAATTGTCTGGTTAGGGCTGTTTTTTATTTTACCTTGTTCGGGGGCAAGTTGTGTTCACGGTTCTGTATTGCAATTCCGGCGAGGTCGGAGTATTGTTTGTTTAAACAATAAAATTTTTAGAGCGTGTTTCCATCGGTTTCTTAAAAATATCTCGATATCTATAAGTACTACGAGATATTAAAAATGTCAGTTATGGGTTGTACAATAAATATGCTGATGACGAGGAGAAAAAGGGCCACTCTTTGACACTTGAGGTTCGGAAATGGGTTTTCGATATGATACGGTTTTAGCTGGGGCGCCAGTTCTAGTTAGGATAACAATATCCACAAGCCGGATACGCGAGATTGAGTAGCTCAAGTGGAGAAATGGTACTCCAGTGGGTCAATTAGGGAAGTTAGACTTTCACACACAAAGCAGTGAAACTCTAAATAAAGTTTATTCAATTATTAAAAACTATTTATACAGTGTGTCTCGCTTAAGAGTGTAACAGCGTAATAATTCTTTTGATTTTTATCCGATTTATATCAAAGTGATCTCAAAAGATAGAGGTCACTAAAGTCTACTTATAATAATAATAATAATAATATAAATTTATTTAAGATAATATACAATACACAATATATAGAATGTACAATATACAATGTATAGATATAAAATACACAATATAATGATATATAAAAAGTAATATATGAATGGCGTATAAAATGTATAAACACCTAAATAAACCAGGGTAATCACAGAAGCAGCAGCAGATTGCTGCTGCTTGTGCGTGATTTTACATATACATAGCAAATAATTTAAATAGACAATAAACAGAAGCTGACGTGTAATTTTATAATGTTTTCAGTTATTTAATTAGGTATATAGAATTTTTTATTTTTTTACGATTAATATATTATATCAAATGGCATATTTTGGATAATTATTATTTTTTGCTGGGATTATTTCTCTGGTTAACTATATTTTGAAACCTAGTTCGATCAGTATTTAGAAGCCATATTTTTACATTTTTTTTGAATTTTTTGAATTTGTCCATATTTTTAATATCTGTTGGTAGAATTTCATATAGACGAGGTCCTAAGTAGTTACAGTTTCGTTGACCTATGGTTTTGTCACATCGGGGCATGATATGACTGTGTTGTTTTCCTCGTGTATTATAATTGTGACGAATAAGTTCTATGTTTATTTTATTTTTTCTTATATTCAGTAACATATTTAAACAAAACAGTTGTCGAATATCCAGAACGTTGTTTTCTTTATATAGCTTATCACTAGGGTAAGTTCGATTTTTACCAAAAATTGTTTTTAGTATCCATTTTTGTATGGAATTTAGTCTTTCCAGATGGTTATCGCTTACTCCTCCCCAGCCTACAATACCATATGAAAGCTGTGATTGGACCAACGAGTAATAAAGAATTTTTAGCTGTGGTTCGTTTATGTATTCTTTAAGAAGTTTAAATCTGGTAAGTAGTCCTCTGATTTTTTTTATAATATTCATTACTTGTAGATCCCACCTTAGATGTCTGTCTACAGTAATGCCTAGGTATTTTATAGACTCAGCTTCTGGTATTTGCACGTCTTCATTAATTTTTAGTGGGCCAATATCGGGTAATGTGTTAGTGTAGGAGGTGAACGGTAAATATTTGGTTTTGTCACAATTTAAGGTTAGTTTGTTGTACTGGAACCATATTTTTATTTTTTTAAAGTCGGTCTCTGTTTCTCTTTTTAGAGTTTCCCAGCTATTTCCTGTGTATAAAACAGCAGTATCATCAGCGAAACTTAATATTTTACCAGTGGAATTAATGGATAGTAAACTGTTGATATATATTGTAAATAGTAGTGGTCCCAATACCGTTCCTTGCGGGACTCCGAATGTTATTGTTCTGGCACTACTAATAGTACCGTCAATCTCCACATACTGTTCCCGATCGGATAAGTAACTTTTAATGAGGTTATACATTTTTCCCCGAAGTCCATAGTATTTTATTTTTTCTAAAAGTTTTTGGTGGGACACGGTGTCAAAAGCTTTAGATAGATCAACAAAGATACATAAAGCAGGTGTTTTTGAGTCTAAAGCTCTATATATTTCAGATGTTAATTTATGAATTGCATCTTCAGTTGACTTTCCCTCTCTGAAGCCATATTGGTGATCCGAGATTATATTGTGGCGATTTAAAAATTTCAGAATTCTGCATTTTAATATTTTTTCAATAATTTTGGCAATATTAGAGATAAGTGAGATTGGACCGTAGTTTATTATTTCTAGTTTGTCTCCACTTTTATAAAGTGGTTTAATGAGACCAACTTTTAGCAGTTTAGGGATGCATTAAGTTTCAAAGCATCTATTTATTAGATATGTTATTGGAGTGGCAATTTCTGTTTCTACTTTTTTTAATACTTCCGTGCGAATGACCAGGAGATTTTTTTTAATTTTAGTTCTTTGATAACTTTCCGGACTTCTGTCTCATTTGTCGGGTATAGGTACATTGTGTTTTCTATTTCGATGTTGTTTTCGGCAAAACCCTCTGGTGGATCGTTTATTTTGTTTGCATATGTTTGTCCCAAGTCGCTGTAGTGCTGATTAAATGCGTTTGCTATTTGTTGTTTATTTTCTATAATATTTTCATCTGTTAATCTAATTTTAGATATAATTGTTTTAAGTTCCAATTTGTTACAAATATTGTTTACACACTTCCAAAGAGCCTTAGTTGAGTTTTTGTTATTGTTTATCATAGAGTTAGAATAATTTTTTTTCGCCTTTTGTATCAACCGGTTTAATTTGTTCTTGTATTCTTTGTATGCGTTAGATAGGTTTATATTATTTGGATCGCTTTGTAATTTTTGGTACAATTTATTTTTTTCATTTATAGATTTTACGAGTCCAGAGGTTATCTATTGTTTCCGGTGTATATCTTTGTGATTTATTTGAATTTCTTTGGTGTTTTTTGTAATATGGTATTTTAATATTTTGATAAATATATCTGTCATCAGGTCTATATTATTTTCACGGCACATGTCATTCCATTTTTCCTGTTGTAAGTCCGATTTGAGGTTAGCATAATTTATATATTTTTTATTTTTGATGTTTTCTTTTGTAGTTGTATTATTTTTTTCTTTATTTGTGTCGATTTTGAAACTTATAGCAATAGGATAATGATCTGTAATGTCATATTCAAAGATATAAGATTTTATATTATTATCATCCATATGTAGCGAGTTTTTTATGAAGAAGTGATCTAGACATGTTTCACTTTGTGGACGAGTTGGTTCATTAATATATGATATAAAACCATGGGCACTCATTGTATTTTTATATTGTTCAACATTATCATTATTTGAGAGTAAATCTAAGTTAATGTCCCCTGTTATGATGTGCATGTCATTTTTTTCTGTTTGATACAAATAACGCAGTAGCTGGGTAGTAAAGTGTTCTGGACATGTACTAGGTGAGCGGTATATTGCAGTTACCACAACTTTTTTATTGTTTTTTAGGATGTTTAGTTGTAGGGCTTTTGTTTCCCCAATGCTAATAATAATTATAGTGTATATTTGCTTTGATAAAGATAATTACACCATCGTTCCTATTTAAATAACCCTCATTATATAAAACATTATAGCCATAGAGGTTAAATACGCTTGGATCATGTATGTAATGAGTTTCTGTCAGTACAATAATTTTAAAGTCAACAGTTAATTGATTTAAGAGTATGGTTAATTCGTCAAAATTTTTAAATATGCTTCTTATATTGAGATGTAGTATTTTGAAGTTATGCTGTGCTTGTTGACAAGTACTGTTAAATACAGATAGGTTTTTAATCACTTGTGCTTTCATAGGTTCATTATTGTAATATTTTATAAAGGGGTCCATAACCACTACTAGTTACTATAATCTGTTCTATCTCTAACATTACTTAACTGTTTTTTGAATACTGGACATTCACTATCCAGACAGGAGTGGTTTATATCGTAGTCTGTTTTGAACCTTAGGTTGGAGTTTTCGCAACTAATGCACTTTTTGACACGATTTACACAGTTTTCTGCTGAATGATTTTCTGCACAATTTGTACATACAGTCTCTTTTTTACAATCACGCATTTTGTGGTTGAAACCGTTGCACTTTAAGCATCTCAGAACACTAATGTTTTCATACACTGGGCATCTATTATATTTTATGTTTATTTTATTTGCTGTTATAAGCTTCTTAAATATGGATCCCTTGCATTCAATTATTGCCATTTTGTAGTCTCCTTTTTTTGTGTTTTTCAAAAGTTTTAGCTCGAGCTCATCATCATTTTCTCACATTCATTTTGGTAAAGTATTGCTTCAATTATTTCTTCTTCTTTAACATCTTTGTCGATGTTGGCTATTGCAACTGTAGGTTTTCTTAGTTGTGTCTCTTTTACTCTGTGTATTTGTTACCTAGACTTTTTTGAATTTCACTGATCATTTTATTGTTTGATGTACGAGAGTTGCATTTAATTATGATTCCACCATTTCTTCCATTTCTAATATTTTCTAGGCTAGGATTTACTGAGTTTTGTAGGTCTTGTTTTGTCTTTATGCAAGTCTGTTTTTCGTCTTTTGGACTTAATATTAATTGCGGGATGGTCTTTTTGTAAGACCACAAAATCACTTTCGATCTTTAAATGCAAGGCCATCTACGATGCAGACCTCCTTTAGTGTTTTCTGTGATGTATATTTTCCAATATGTCTTAACTTTTGCATTATATAATTTTGTTAATGAACAAATCAACGTATTGGCTTAAAATTTGGCCTGGTAGAAAACGCTAAAATGTTACAAGAAATTTAAAAAATTATTATTATTAAAAAAGAAGAGCGCGGGGAATAGCGCAATCCGGGCCACTTTATGAGATATACAGAGTGTTGGAAAATTTCTATCTTCTTTGGATAAAACAATACTTACTTGTAAAAATATGCGAAAAACAGTTGCTATCTACATGTGCCCAGAAACGGTTTCTAATGGAGCTAGGGCCTTTTGAATGTGGTGCCCTATAGCAAGATTTTTTTTTAATAATTCAGGATTAGTTTCTGTTATAACTATGAGATTTGTTGCGTTATTTCAGTAAGTGTTATTATTTCACGGTACTAATCAAAATAAAATTCAACCAGTGGCATACTGAGGACGGAGGTGCATTGCTTTTTAATCCAAAATATTGTTGTTCCATTTTTGTTTTAAATTTTGTTTCTGAAATGCGGTTCTCTGATGAAAATTGTAAAAAACCCTCTTTATTAAACAACGTAGGACCAACCAACCTTTATAAAAATTGATTTAAACTAGTTATTGCAGGGCAGTAACGAGTATAGATATCACTGCATTCAACAAGTTTACTTAAATTAGCCTAAATATATGCACCTGGAATATTTCAATAAGGTTAAGCCAATTTGATTCTTTCAATTTAGTTGTGATCAAATTTCAAATTCAAACAAAATCCTAAACAAGAATTTTGAATTTTTTGGGGACTATCTCTATACTTTTATAATAAAGCTGGCCATGACAGCCCAGGCGGTATTTGTTTTGGATTAGGTGAATCGAGTAGTATGGCTTAATCGCTCCTAAAAATAATAAGATATAATTTCACTATGCGTTAGTTTGAACGCTTGGGCGTAATTTTTTATTAAACAAAATGTGAAAAAAAAATTTTTCTTCCTATTTTTTTATATATCTCAGTAACTATTACTTTAAGAAAAAAGTTATAGAACTGAAAAAGTTTTGAAATTAAATTTTAAATAAGATGCAGTTGGTTGCGAATACAAGAATGAATTTTTACTATTGCAAAAATAGTAAAAATCACAAACAAAAATTTTGAAGTAGCAAGTTATTTGTGGACTTTTTTTCAAATATTTGTATTATACGTAGAAATTTCATACTTGGCTAAAGAAAGTCAATATAATAAATCTTCCCACCAAATTTCATCAAGATCAGACTTTTAGTTTTTGCATAATAATTTTGCAATCTAAACTTCGCAAAAAACAAAATGTTGCTGAGGTTAAACTAAAGCATTTAGAAAGTTGACAATTTTTTTACATATAAAAGAGGACTCAAAATTTCAAATTAATTTTTGCTTATAAGCAAATGCAAAAACTTCAAATTTCAAGGATTTTTTATTTTTAAAATATATTTTGAAAGTACTCGGAAAGAAGATTTTTTCAAAAAAGCACGACGATTCTTTTATTAGAACCGGTGTTATGATAGATCAAAGTTGAACTCAATTTACAATAAAACCATAAGGGTATAAGCTGTTTTTCGGCCAATAGTTTTATTTATCTAAGTATTTACCAGGTACAAATTGTTAAATAAAACAACTCAAACCTGCGCGAAATCCAAGAGAAATGTATGGGAGGAAGTGGTGGGAATAGCAGAGAGCGCAGTCCGCCTACCGTCTCGAACGCAAAACGTTCAAACAATCGACACGTTTAAAAATTTTAATTTTCTCAGCTTCTAGCGGACCAATTTTGATGTTTTTTTTTTTTAAATCGGTGTCTCGCAAGTTATTATGTTTAATTATCATATTTTCAAAAGGATATAATTATTTATTCTATAAATTACTTTAACAATCATGTCCACTATATTTAAATGCAAATATTGCAGCAAAACAGCACTGCTACAGAGCTCACTATCAAGTTCAACAGTGGCTTGGTAATAACTTAAATCAATTAAGGTGGGGTTGGGAGCTTACTAAGAATGGCTTACGGCCTGTACAAACGAAACACTCATTACTTCCTGAAAATTTATTAAAAATTATAAACTTCAGTTGTACAAAAAACTGCTCAATATCATGCAGCTGCGTTAAGCATGCTTTAAAATATCCTGATTATTGTACCAACTGTCAGGGTCAATTTTGTAAAAATATTGAAAATTTAAGAGCAGACATAGAGTTAGAGTACCCAGAAGATTCTTTTGAAAAGGAAAGATTTCGAGAAAGAAGAAACTATTTTTCAGTTACAGGATGAAGTTTTGGAAGATGAAGAGTCTGCTGAAGAAAATGAAATACCTCCAGTATCTAGAAAACCGGGAATCATTTAAAATATTTTAGATAACATTTATTATATTTTATAAATAAAAATTACTTTGCTTGCAATTTTTTATTGCTGCGAACAGAATATTTTTCGTTTAATTAAAATAATTGCTAGAATAATAATGTATATTCGAATCTCATCCCACAATCACTAGACCAGCTGCTGTTCGTGCTAGAGAAGTATTAAGTAAAATAAATGAATCACTTCCATCTATTCTTCCAACAAGTGTATGTGAGGTTCCCCCCTGGATAATTGGACTACCTATACTTCACTTAGAGTGCACACTTTTTAAAAAGGGAGAAACCAATAACATCCTACTTAGAAATGCTTTCTATCAAATACTTGATAAACACCAGGACTCGGTTATTTTGTACACGGATGGCTTTAAAACCCGAGAGGGTGTAGGTAGTGCATTTTCACTCGGTAATGAAATACATTCTTGGACCCTCTCCCCATCTGCAAGTATATTTACAGACGAACTTTACGCAATCTGGTAAGCCCTACATTTTTGTTTAATGTTCGATAATAAAAAAAAATTCTTATTTGCTCTGACTCTCTAAGTGCAATTCAAACATGCACAGACATTTTTTCACCAGATCCATTAATTCAACGGATCCTTGTTTTATATGACGTATTACTCCATGCTGGGAAAACAGTTAAATTTATCTGGAGCCCTGGACACATAGGAATTGAGGGTAATGAATTAACAGACAACGCAGCTCGTCAAGCCGCTGAAAACGGAATACCTGAAGATATACCTATACGCAGCCAAGATATTAAAACACACATTAAAAAAACAGTTCGTAATATCATGGCAAAATGAGTGGAACAGAAATGATAGGAAACTGAAAGTTGTCAAACCAATAGTAGAAAAATGGCTCATGCCAGTAAATCTCAAACGAGGAGAACAGGTAGCTATAACTAGAATGAGAATTGGCTATACCAATCTTACATCTCTTTACCTGTTAAGCGGAACAGAACCTCCAAATTGTGATACATGCCAAACCATAATAAATGTCAAGCACATATTGTTAGAGTGTCCAAAATATGGACGTATTCGTACCCAACTGCAACTCCCGAATAACCTAGCCAGCTGTCTTGCAAACAATATAGATTCCATAAAAATAGTCATCTCCTTTTTATATCAAACGGGTTTGATCTTAAGGATTTAACATCATTTTGTACAATGTAACGGAATGTATTATACCTAAAGGATAATGACCTAATCTGTCAATGCCATTAAAAAAGAATGTATATTTGTGAATTATTACTGTTTAAACAATTTTCAAAATTTAAAATAAATATAAATATAGTAGACATGCGTATTAAAGTAATTTATAAAATAAATTATTAGGACGTTAAATGGTCGAAAATAAATAATTATATGCATTTGAAAATATGATAATTATACGTAATAACATGCGAGACATCATTTAAAAAAAAACATCAAAATTGACCCACTGGAAGCTGAGAAAATTAAAAGTTTTAAGCGCGTCGATTGCTTGAATGCAAGATTTCAATTTCGAGATGGCAGACGTTCTGCTATCCCCACACTGCCACCAGTACATTTGTTATGAATTTCGCGCAGGCTTTAGTTAATTTATTTAACAATTTAACAAGGTTGCCCATGAGCGTAAGTGTTGAACACTTATACCTGGTAAGTTTGGTCTATAACACTGGTTCTAATAAACGAACCATCTTGCTTTTTTAAAAAAAGAAGCGTATATCCGAGTACTTTCAAAATATATTTTAAACATAAAAATCCGTTGAAAAGTTTCAAAGTTATTGCATTTGTTTGTAAGCAAAAAAATTTTCTAAATTTTTAAACAATTCCCTAGGCTCTCCTAATTAACGAAGTTTAATATCTCAAAATGGATTTGAAAATTTGAGTGCTCTTTTATATGTCAAAAATTTTCAACTTTATAAATGCTTTAGTTTAGCCTCAGCAACATTAAACATTTGCAAATTTTTTTGCAAAGTTTAAATTGCAAAATTATTTTAAAATCCACAAATAACTTGATATTTAATTTTTTGCGATTTTTACTACTTTTGCAATAGTAAAAATGAATTTTTGTATACGCAATGTTACAAAACCTATGTCCATTTAACAGTTTTATATAAAAACTAGTATATTTGTTTATACTTAGCACGATCTGTATAGCATTTTGATTCAGTTTTTGTAAGTGAAACTATTTTCAACTAGCAGAATTTTACTTGTATAACTGATAAATCATTTCACACTGTTTTATGTACATATTTTTATATAGTTCAAATGTGCTTTTAGAGGGCAGAATATTAAAACATAAACATTTTTGTTCGCAAACTCCTCTATAAAATCCTTATTTTACTCTAAGGAACGTAACCAGACTGCAACCAACAGCTACTCTCCGGGCTATGTGCCCCGCCGAGCGTTGAATTACAAGTTACAAGCCTGGCGCATTAAGTGTAATAATTGCATATTACCATCAAAACGCTAATGCTTCGATTGCAATAGGGTCAGCCTTTCGGCTGGTGTTTACCGATTTATTTATTCATGTAATATATTTTATCATTCATTTTAAACTATATTTTTATTTCTCTTACCAACAATTTCAGCCTGATCTATAGTAGACTGGTTATTCGAGAAGAATAGACAATTCTATTTATTTTTACTATAGATGGTGCCCAATTAACATCAATTTTTCTTTGTCTCCTTTTCTTGAAATAAACAGAAATCTGTCATTTATGCTGTACATTTCAAAAAGGGTAAGTTTCCCCACTCTTACGAATACTCCGGATCCACGGCTCTTTGCTCCGACTTAAACCAGCTAGTCGTCCGCATGTTGCCTCAATTCTTTCCCAAAAATAAATAATAAGGGAAAGGAGGTAACAGCAACCAACTGCATCTAATTTAAAATTTAATTACAAAACTTTTTAACTTCTATAACTTTTCTCTAAAAGCGATAGTTACTGAGATATACGAAAAATAGGAAGAAAAAGTGGAATTTTTAGAAATTTTTTCACATTTTGTTTAATAAAAAATTAAGCCCACGTTTTCAAACTAGCGCATAGTGAAATTATTATTTCTTATGATTTTTAGGAGCGATTAGGTCGAAAAAATTTGTGAGTATGACATAATCTTAATTTAAAATCATTACTTAAAAAATTTGTCTAAACATAAAGTATTTTTAATTTACCAAAGGACTCCTGAATTAAATGAGAATCTCCAGGATTTTGTTCGGCAGCATTTAAAATTAGTGATTCCACATCCAGGGTCCTCCGACAGCGTGTACGACCGCTATAATGAGTCACGGCTTAAAAATATTAATTTAAGGAAATGTTGAATAGCTCATAGCCGCATCGTAACAAAGTACAATGCTTCTCCACTCAATGTTTGTAAAATTATCTATCATTAAAAACTTTTTAACACTTAGAGATCTATCATAAACTATTGATGGATCGCTACTAACTGCTGCTTGGCGGCGGCGCACTAAAGATAGGCAACAAGTTCACAGTCTAGTATCATCACTAGTTTCTAAAATTAAATTATTAACAACTATAGTTATCGTCAAACAAGTATTTCTATGTGTACCTGTTTGAGAGTGTTCAATTATAGTTTAGTGAACTCGTATTTAAAAATTGAATATTACTACTATTTTGATTTTATTCTGAAATATTTTCTGGAATGGAAAATTTTAAATAATAATAATAATAATAAAGTTTATTTACGGCAATATACAATACAATAAGTTACGCAATAAATAACAATGTTAGTAAATAAACTGGGGAATATCACTGAAGTGGATATAACCTCCACTTGTGCGTGATTAAGGGGCGAAAATAATATGTATGAATATATATAAAGGAAGACATACCTGAACAGTAATTGTACATATTAAACACATATAAATAAATGAACTATGGAAACATACCTGAACAGTAATTGTACATATTAAACACATTTAAATAAATGAATTATGGAAGCAATATAAGTAAGGCATTTCTGAGCTTAGTAGAATGTTCTTAAATCAGGTGAGTGTCACAATAAGGCGTAGCAAGTTTAGGAAAGTATATTCTGATTGACTAGATCATGAAAGACGAACCGGGGCATTTGCATCATCCATTGCATTAATTTTTTTTTAAACAATCTTAAATTAGTTATGTTTTTAAGTTGCAATGGAAGAATGTCGTATATCCTTGGACTGAGGTATAGGTAACTTCGTTGCCCTACGGCTTTTTCGCTTCTAGGCATCTGACAACTATTCTGTCTATGTCTCGTTTCATAGTTGTGTGTGACTGTTTGGATATTTTGTTTATTTTTAAACACATTTATTAAAACATTTAAGCAAAACAGCTGCCTGATGTCCAAAATGCTCGTTTCTATGAATGAACTGTCACTGGAATAACGAAAGGGCTTACCATATATTATGTTAATTATCCATTTTTGTATTACATTGAGGTTTTCTACGTTATTGTCATTTACTCCGCCCCAGCCCAAGATACCATAAAGAGTTGTGATTGGACTAACGCATAATAAAGTACTTTAAGATGTCCGATATCTAGAATATCTTTAAGATATTTGAACCCTGGAAGCAAACCTCTCAATTTTTACTATATTTTTAGTTTGTAGATCCCATCTTAGGTGTCTATCGAGTATAATACCGAGATATTTAATTCATGTAGCTTCCGGTATAATGGTATCTTCATCTATATTTAACGGTCCCATATCAGGTAAATTATTTACGTATGAAGTAAATGGTAAGTAATACGTTTTATTGCAATTTAAGGTCAGTGTATTACTCTGGAACCAGCTTTTAATATTCTTAAAGTCGTTTTCAGCTTGGCTTTAAGCTCTTGTCAAGAATTTGCTTTGTATGTAATAGCGGTGTCATCCACAAAGCTGAGTATGGCTCCCCAGGTTTTTAGGAGTAAGAGGCTATTTATATAAATGGTAAATAGTACGGACCCAGCACCGTTTCCTGAAGGACTCGATATTTCACCGTTTTTGGATCACTAACTGTTTTATTTAGATCTGCATATTGTTTTCGATCGGCCAAGTAACTCTTTAGGAAATTAATCACATTACCTCTTAATCCATACCGTTCTAATTTGTTTAAAAGTTTTTGGTGACTTCCGTGTCAAAGGCTTTAGCTAGATTGTAGATTGTAGATTGTTTTATGGGGTCGTTTGGCTTCGAACAGCCTTACTTCACTTCGACCTAAAAGATCTTTTGTGATTAACCCTACATCTAGTTGTTGCCCAGGATTCCAAGACTTTTTACAAAGCTTGTGATTTTCCTGGGGGCTAATTTCCCTATGTCTTCAGGCGTTAATTCCGCCTGTTCTAGGAATTTTAGCCTAATGCGGACTAACACCTTGCATTCACAAAGTATATGTTCCGCAGTTTCAGTTGCAGTATTGCAATATCTGCATTTGTTGTCTACTGCCTTGCCCATATTCTTGAGATGATATCTCAAGAGGCTTTAGCTAAGTCTACAAATAAACAAAGGGTTGGAATGTTCTTATCTAAAGAACCGTATATCTGAGATGTTAGGTGACATATCGCGTCTTCTGTTGATTTTTTTTCTCTAAAACCATATTGCCTAGCAGATATTATTTTATGTTTATTTAAAAAATTTACTATTCTATATTTCAAGATTTTCTCAACTATTTTGGCAATATTGCATATAAGAGAAACTGGTCTATAATTTATTATCTCTAAGTCACTACCAAATTTATGTATAGGTTTGATAATCCCAATTTTTAATGATTTTAGAAAGCATCCTGTATCAAAACATTTGTTTGTTATATATACAAGTGGGCCAGCGATTTCGTTTTAAATTTCTTTAAGAGTTTCCGAGCGTATACTGTCGTGTCCTGGTGCTTTCTTCGGCTTTAATTGTTTAATTACATTTTTTACTTCCGATTCAGTGCTTGGGTATAGATACATTGTGCTTTCCAAAATTTCAGTGTCGTCGCTAAAGCTATTTGGCGCTACAATTTTATTTGCGTATCTTTCACCTAAAGAGCTATAATGTTCATTCGTTTTGTTAGCAATACGTGTTTTATCTGTAATTATACAACCGCTTTCTAATTTTATCTTATTTATTGTAGATTTAGGTTTTGTTTTATTGAAAATATTCTTTACAGTTGCCCATAAATTTTTTGATGAATTCTTGTTTTTATTGATAAGTGTTTTATAATAATTTACCTTAGTATTTTTTATTAGTGTAGTTAATTTGTTTCTATATAATTTGTATTCTTTTTCAAGCTCTTTGTTATTGGGTTCGCTTAATAATTGTTGATACATTTTGTTTTTTGTATTTAGAGATTTAATCAGACCTAAAGTTATCCATTGTTTTCTTTTTTTATGTTTGTTTCTCATTTTTACCTGATAAGTGTTTTTCTATGCATAATGTAAGCTTTTTAATAAATGTTTCTGTAATTAAGTCTATATTATTTTGTTCGTATACATCATTCCAGTTGCCTTCTAGTAATTTTTTTTTAGATTTTTATAATTGATGAACTTTTTAATATTATTATTATTTATTTTTGATTTATCAGTCCCTACCTTAAATAAAATAATAGTTAGAAAATGACCAGTGATATTTTGTCTTAGAATTATTGACTTTATGTCATTTTCATCTCTGTGCAGCACGCTATTTACAAAAAAATGATCTAGACATGTCTTACTTTAAATTCAGGTACATTCGATAATGTATGAAATATATCCGTATGAATTTAAGACGTTCTTATATTCCTCTACGTAGTCGGCATCTGACAAAATATTTATGTTTATATCTCCAACTATAATATGCATGTCATTTTTCTCTATTTCATTTAAATAGTTTAGTAGACCAATGCTAAAGGATTTAGGACAAGTACTGGGCGACCTATACACTGCAGTAATAATAATTGTTTTATTGGTTTTTTAAAATCTTTAATTTGAGTACTTTAATTTCATAAATGTTTATTATTTCGTAGCTATATTCTATATTTGACTTCAAATAAACTATCACACCGTCGTTTTTATTAACGTTACCTTCGTTATATAATAAATTGTACCCATATATCAAGCAATCTATTAAATAGTAACCTCGAAATTGAAAACTGTGTAATGTTATATTAAAACACATTGTATTTATAGTATGTAATTGTTTTCCATTCCTGAACATTGTAAAATAAAACTTAACTATTAAATCCATCTGCTTTGCCTTGGTTGGCACTGGATGAACGTATGAATAGCATATAACATAAAAAACGAAATATTACTTTAATAAACATCCGACTATTATGTTTTGCTGGATTATTTATATTTTACGCCACGGTCACCAATCTGTGCTGGAGATAGTTAAATGAAACTCTAATTATGCCCCGGTTGATTTACTCGCGTACCACATCATAATTGATACGGCCACGTTTATGAGGTCGTATTTTATGGGTAGGTATACGTCCTATATGAAACTGCTCTTTCCGTAACAGTTATTCATGTTTATTGACGGACCGAATAGTCTCGTCATATATGTGTCATATATGATTGATCACGTTTTGCTGAAAACTCGGATGATGAACTTATGTAGTGGATATCCACGTTTAAAAGCTGCTTCGGCTATATCAAACTAGGAATCGTAAATAGTTCAGATGTTTTCGTGCTTAAGTAATTCTAGAGAACGGGAACATCTGTATTCCATACCTTGAATGCCATCCGAGGATCTGAAGAAACTGAGCATTGAAACCTATTTAAAATAATCTGATACATCTGAATCTTAAGGTTCCGAATTAGTACGAAATTGTGAAATCAGTAAAACTGAGTGATTTTTTTGTAAAATTTGCGATTTGTGCATATTATTTTTTAACTAGCCGTATCTTTTTTATTTTACTTTATTCATTTTAAATTTTAAATAATTCTCAAATAATTCTGATGACTTGGAAATGTCTAAAGTTAAACCATTAAGACTGTTAATTGCTCTATTAATAAAAGATAAATGAGTTTGTATGGAGTAGTGGAGTACATAGGCTAAAAATTGGAATAGAACAAATGGCAGAGAAGCAATTTCTCTTATAACATATATAACCATATACGATGTGGAACAGCCAAAGGAAGAAAATTCATATCTCACGTCGATTCTGGGTTTTGAAATGACATCATGCAACGTACAAATTTCACCTCTAAATTCAACCCCCTCCGAGTGATAGTTGCAACCCAGTTTTAAATGGGGAGTAGAGGCTTGTTATACCTCATTTTTGAAATGTCTTTCCATCCTCTATTAAAAAATGCTATGTTTTTAATATGCAACAAACGAAAAACATAAAAACTTAGAGCGTTTTGTTCTTGCAGGCAACCAAAAACAATTTCAGTGTTCTTTTACATTACTCAATAAAAAGAAGACATAAAAACATCAAAATTCTTCATATCTGACATTGTTTTGTTGAAAACGCCGTAGCAATTGACATCGGTAAATAGTTGTCATAGTTGTAAATAAATAGTTGTCAGTGTTTTGTGCACTGTTCGAGTTTTGTTAACTGCAGTTTCTAAATATGGTTTAATTAAATGAAATGCATAAAATAACAATTTTACAGATGGTTGGTTACGGAGATAGAATGCGATCATAGGGAATAGTTGCTTGCCTACTTCAAGAAAAATTTCCTGATTTGCCTCCTATATCCTGTTACATGGCCTATGTCCATTTAACAGTTTTATATAGAAACTAGTGATTTGGTTATATTTAGCACGATCTGTATAACATTTTTCGATTTAGTTTTTGTAAGTGAAACTGTTTTCAACTAACAGAATTTTACTTGTATAACTGCTAAACCATTTCACACTGTTTTATGTACTTAGTTTTATATCTTAGGAACTGTCATTTTCTAAACTAATATGTATTTCCGTTCTACACAGCATCCCAGGAAACAATTAACAATTTGTCTACAAAATTAGGTACAACAGATATCTATTTTTCAATTTTTATATTTTTGTTTACTATGAAGTACATATGGTTATTTTCCTTTCCTTTTCTCATTCTATATTAGTATATCCAATAAAATGTAATACATTTACTAAGTTCACACCATAGTCAAAATACGTTTTAATATTTATTTGCATCTGTTCATATTTGTGGTTATGTATAAAATAGAAATTACAAACTGAGGTAAAAGCAAATCAGCTGGCATGGAAATTATAGATTCCTTTTATCGATTATATGTCACTAATTTAGTTGTGAGTACGGGAATCTACAAGGCAAGTTGACGCGCTTAACGCAACCATTGACAGATGGCCATACTTGTACTATTTTTATATTTTATAGGTTTCAATTTAATTAGGGATTTCAATTTCTCAAGTTTATTTTTTGGTAGCGTTATTTCCCAGTAAGCAGGACAAAAAGTTTAACTTATCAGTAAAACTCACCAGGAAGTCATTTACTTGCAGCCTTTGCACTGATTCAAACGTATATAATTTTTAACTGTGGACTTCAGTAATTGATATTACAATTTTTATATCCCAGTTAACAAGTGTTTAATATACAGTCTATGAAATCAGCTTAAATATATTTCGTGCAGCTAACTTGCTTATATTTGTACAGCTAACTTGATTAAATGCTTAGATGCTTATATTCTTAGATATTTAAATTCTGAGATACTTCTTCTACATTCCTGCATAGTTTTTGCACAGCTTATCTTCCATAGATAAAATTTCGATATCTTTTCATTAAACCACATAGTTGGTTAATTTTCCTACAACTTTCACCCCATTTCATTGAGAGACGTAAATTGCCAAGGAAACATTAAAACCCATTCTCGCAACAAGAGATAATTGTGGGCCTGGATTGCTGTCCCAGAACCAGTCACCTCAACCATAATCAATCTAGGATACTGGTATAAATTTGTTATATATATATATATACATATTTTTTTTAATTTCAATTTGTCTTTCAAACCGATTTGTCTATTTTTCATGTAATATATTTTAACATTCATTTTAAACTATCTTTTTATTTCTCTTACCAACAATTTCAGTCTGATCTATAGTAGACTGGTTATTCGAGAAAAAGAGACAATTTTGCTTATTTTACTATAGATGGTGCCCAATTTAACATCAATTTTTCTTTGTCTCCTTTTCTCGAAATAAACAGAAATCTCTCGCTTATGCTGTACATGTTAGAAAGGTTAAGTTTCTCCACTCTTACGAATGCTCTGGACCCACGGCTCTCTGCCCCGACTTAAACCAGCTAGTCATCCGCATATATTGCCTCAATTCTTTCTCAAAAATAAATAATAAGAGAAAGGAGGTAACAATCCCAAGGTACAATTAACAAAATTGAACAGCAGTTTCGCGAAAATGAACATGTACGTCTAAAAGAGAAGGTTCCAATGCGATGAGTAACGATGTCAAATTAGATATACTGCTTGAGTTTGAAGGAAACCCACATAATTCAAGTCGACTAGCAGCTTTAGCATTGAATGTTTCCCATTCCTCAATTATTCGCGTATTAAAAGAAAACAAAATGCGTCCCTATAAACTGACTACAACTCAGGAGCTTATTTTATTTTATTTTTTATGGCATTTGGACATTGTTCATACAGCCAGATACACTGTTCTATTATTTTAAAAAGCTAAATCTAATTCTAACAAGAGAAAGTTTTTAGAAGAACACAATGGGAATTAAACAAGGGCACATGCTTCTCGCCCAGGAGCCCGTCAAGGCATTTTGATTTTAAACAACACAGGTAAAGGCCTCGGATTATACATAAAATGTTTAAACACAGGAATGCCAACTCCAACCTAAATTTCTATGTCACTTTTATATAAAAAAGATATCAGATAGCCTAGAATGTCGTTATTATTAAGACATATTAAATATAGTAGGTTGAAAGGGGTTTCTATCTTTAAATTTATCAGTTGTTTATATAATTCATTACTTGCCTTTATGTGTTTGTTACAGTTAAAGAATATGTGATCTAAATCATCCTCAATGTTACATGTATCGCACAAATTTGTAGGGGAAATTCCTATTCTGAAGAGATGTGATGGGTAACAACCATGTCCAAATTTTATACTATTGATAATTGTTATGTACTTTCTAGGTAGGTTAAAATTGTCATGCCAGAATTTGGATTGTATTTCAGGATTAATTTTAGTGTACCTTGTGCGGGGTTGGTAAAAACAAATTCTTGCCACATCTTTGACCACTCTCTTTTTATTAAAAGTTTACAGGAGTTCACAGCATCATCGTAACTTAATTGTTTTGGAGATTCTAAACCGGATGAAATGCTTTGTTTAGCGATGGAGTCGACTTCTTCGTTAAAATGAATACCAATATGCGCTTTGACCCACATAAAAGCTATGCGACCCCCATTTGCGTATAACTGTCGAATGATTTTTTTAATATTAGTAATAAACGGATTTGATGGAATATTCGGCGGATAACTATGATTAAGGGATGTTAAAATTGACAATGAATCCGAGATTATAATATAGTTATTATTAATATTTGAGTGAGAGATATGCTCAATGGCTTTGTAAATGGCAGTTGCTTCTGCTGAAAAGATAGACATTTCTTGACTTAATTTAAATTTGGCGTAGATATTGTATTGGGGTATTATGAATGCTCATCCTGTTCCTTGGGCAGATTTGGATGCGTCTGTATATACTTTTGTGTAATGTGACCATTGATTTAGATTTTGTAGAAAAATTTTATAGCTGTCCAATTGATTTTCACTATAGCTGGGAATGATAGTTGGAAAATTAATGTCAAGTTCAAAAAACTCATATTCAGGTGTAGGAGGGTATACAGGTTCCATTAATTTGAAAAGGCCATAAGTATCTTTGTACGCGTCACACAAAAGCGGGGAGTTTTTTTTCTGCCAATATTTTTCTGTCAAATCTGATATACTTGTCTTGTAAATATTATTCAAGAGGTCTGAGTTTTTGGTTTTTGACTTTAGGATGAATTTCATCGCGAGATACTCTCTCCTTAGTTGCAGAGGTGGTTCTAATGATTCTACGTGCAGTGGTTCAATTGGAGTAGATAACGGAGCTCTTAAAAAAATGCGGAGGGCTTTGTTTTGTATTATATCGATTCGTTTAAGGTTTGTGTTTGAGGTGGCTCCATAGAAGATTGAGCCACAATCTATAATCGATCTAATATATGATTTATAAAATAATAGAGAGGTGTTTTGATCAGCACCCCACCACGTTTTGGTAGTGGTTTTAAGGAAATTCAGTCCTTTGTCACATTTAGATGCGATGTTATCTATAAAAGGTTTCCAGGTCAGTTTTCTGACCAAAATAACACCCAAGTATTTTACTTCATTTTTTATTGGGAAATTGAATTTGCCCAATTTTATGTTGGAAACACTTTCAATGTTGTGCCTAGTAAAGATTGTTGCAACTGATTTACTTTCTGAGATTTCAAAACCCTTGTTTAAAAGCCAAGAATAACATTTGGTGAATTCTCTATTTAATGTGCTCTTACAAATGTCAATTTTTTTATGTTCGTATGATAGAACAAAGTCATCTGCGTATTGAGTGATACTTAATTTATGGTTGAGAGAGTGGAAGTCGGCAGTATATACATTGAACAAAATAGGGCTCAGAACAGAGCCTTGAAGGATACCGGATGATGTGAAACGGGGCCCTAATTTCTCATTATTAACCTGGCGTACGTATATTGCTCTATTATTAAATAAGTTTGTTATAGTTGTAGCCATGTGAAGAGGTATGTTGAATTTGAATAGATTGTCCCTTAGTATATGAAGATTTATTGACTCATACGCACCTTTAACGTCTAAAAAGATTGCTGTATTGTAATTATTATTGGTGAAACAGTCATATATTTCAGAAACTACATTACCTACCGCATCCAATATTCTGAACTTACGTTTAAATCCAAACTGATTGTTTGAGAGTGGATACTTACATGTAAGCCTCCACTCTAGCCTGTTTTTTATCATACGTTCAAATGTTTTAAATATGTATATATGACAGAAGAGAAATGGGTCCATACGAGTCCGCTAGATTAAGGTTCTTATTAGGTTTAAGTATAGGGGCGGCAACAATTTTTTTCCAGGAACTAATGGATTCGCCTTTCACCCAGACATCATTAAAAAATTCTTTAGCATTTTGTGGTAGGTTACTAATCATAGGGTATTTGATTTCATCAAATCCAGGAGAAGTGCTATTAGACATCTTAATCGCCCAGTCGAATTCACACATGGAAAATGGGAGTGGGAGAAAATTGTTTACCTGGGGGTGGGCCTCAAGCTTATCGGGAGGATAATTAACTAAGGGTGGGGATATCTGTACAAGAAAGTCATCTAACCAATCATAGTTATCACACCTTTTACTTTGGATAGGGATTCTTTGAATTATTTTGGCCTGTTTCCATAAATCGGAGTTAGAGGTGTTTTTATTTAAGTTAGAAATCCATTTTATCCAGTTTTCCTTTTTTTTTTAATTTAAATTTTTTTTGTTTCCGCCATAGCTTTTTTACATTTAACATAATTGTCTAAGGTACTGGATTTTTTGTAAGCTTCTAGGCTTTTTTCCCGATTCGCCAGTGGAACGTCACATTCGGGGTCCTACCAAGGGGCTATTTTTTTAATTTAAATGGTTTGTTGGATGGGATTGCGATCAAGGCTGCCTCATTAATTTGGTTAACTAGAAAGGTGTATTTTTCTTCAGCATTTAGAAATTGGTTTGGAATATTGACAAAGTTAGTATTTATTAAATGTTCGTAAAGTACCCAATTAGCCCTATTAATGTTCCATTTATTTTTGGGGTATATAATGTCTTCGGGGTTATAAGAGGCATTGATTTCCATAAAGATTGGGGAGTGATCAGATCCTAATGTATTTGGGCATACCTGCCAGTTAACTTGATTGTCCACAGCAGAAGCCTGAACGTCGGAGCTGAGAATCTTGTTTTTGTACCGTTGTTTAATACCACTAGTTCTAGATCATCACTCGTTTTTATGAATTGTGATCCAGCAGAGTCGTTTTTAAATGACCCCCACATATGATTATGTGCATTAAAATCTTCACCAATAATAGAGAGAGGGTCAGCATTTTTGAAAATATTTATCCAATCAGACTGGGATGTATTGACATTCGGCGGTCTATAAATTGATAAAAAAGAAAGAGTTTCATTATAAAGTAAAATTTTGGTACCACAAACTAATATTTCATTAGTTAAATTGTTTGCTACGCTTATCTCCTTAAATGGTATATTTTTTTTATAAATATGGCTACACTTGCTTTGCCATCGTTTCTATCTTTTCTGACAATGTTGTAACCTTTAAATATATATGTAACACCGGGTTTGAACCAGGTTTCGCTTATAATTGCGACGTCTATTTGGTTTGATATTAAAAAATGATGGAGGCGAGGATAGCTAAAATGGCCAGTACGTTCTCCTGATCTTACACTCTTAGATTTTTTCTATGGGGATATGTAAAAAATATGGTATTCAAAACTAAGTCACGTGATTTAGCTGACTTAAGAAGAAGAATAATGGATATGGTTAGGTCGGTCATACCTTAGATGTTGGAAAACGACATTTTTATTGTGGCAAAAATGGTCACACATAAGATGGCTGCGGAGAAAATAACGTTAGTTGTGCCAATTGTATTGTTGCAAATGGTAAACTGAATTTAAAACTTAAGACTGATCATTCTGTATTTGATATAACACATCATGTCTCTCCTATTTGAAAAAAGTGGGAAAACAAAAACGTAAAACTAATTATAACTATAATATTAATCCCTAATAGCAATTAAATAATGTTAAACCTATCAAATTATATAGAAATTTAAAATTAAATGTTAAATGTACAAGGAATCAAAAGTAAACTGAAGCACCTCGCGGTAGTGTTTAGAGTCAATGACATGGATATTGCATGTATTTCAGAACATTTTTTAGTAAAAAATTAAATTAATAGTATCTATGTAAACGGATACTATATATTCTGTAGGAAACAATACAAAAATGGTGGTGTTGTCGTATTTTGTAAGAACAACCTTATCTCTAATTGCACTGAATTAGAGTTTCTAAAGAATATATATCTAGAGAAAAAATAATTGAAGTATGTGGAATTGAAATTAGTATAGGAAACAAAAATAAAAATAATCAATGCATATAGGTCTCCATTAGCAACAAACCTTGACAGTTTTTTTAGAATTACATTCAACGTTAACAAAATGTGTGAAAATAACAACGCAAGAATTATTCTGTGGTGATCTGAACGATGACAAACTTTTTGAAACAGACGTAAAACACGAACTGCTTAACATTCCAACTTCTCATGACGTTCTAATTTTGAGAGATGAGACTACTAGAGTAACCTTAAAGTCTTCCAACTGTATTAATTATATGTGTACTAACATTAAGGACTTTACCACTGCGTGTCTAGTTGATCATAATGGTTTATCAGACCATTCGGATCACTATTTGAAATTAAACCTAGATATCGATAATCAAATAAACTCTTGACTTTTTGTCTGCTAGAATTTTTTCCGATAACAACTATGGAACACTACTTTATCATGTTAGCAAAGAAACCTGGGAAGATATTTATAATACTCATACAGTAGATGCTGGTTTGATGATTTTATCAACATTCTAAAATACTATATAAACATAGCGTTCCCTATCATAACAACCAAAAATGTCAAAAAAAGAAGTACATGGTTTACAAAAGGTATTCGCATATTATCTAATAAATGGAAAATTGTTTTTACAGTCTTGACGAATATTTTAGTTATTAGTAGTAGTATTAGTTATTCTTAATATCATTTTGTGCGATACCTATATTCTACCTATTCGATACTTGCATGTATATATAGTGTATACGACCAGAATTGAAACCGTATAAAAACTAAAAGCCGGCAAAAACAGCCGGCATCGCTTGCGGAGGTAAATAGAAATGCTTGTCATAAGAAAAACAATAAAGAGATGCCGATTATTTTTGCCCGCTTTTAGTTGTTATACGGTTTCAATTCTGGTCCTATACACTATACGTGTGTATTGCTATGTATTCGCATATTGGACGATTACGAAGATTGCATGTTTGTGTTATTTGCTGAATCAGGGTTTGAATTTGTTTGTTTCCTTTAGATGGTTTTCAAAATTTATTTAAATTAGCTAAAAATTCGAAAGGTATATGTTTTAGAATGTTAATACTTGTTTAGAGTTGTTTTAATAGTTTTTAAATTTTTATTTGATGTCAACAGTAAGTTTGATACTGACATCTATGTTAGTGGTTATTAAGTTGTAGTTGAAATAATTTCTGACATTTAAGTCATTATGACATTTCTTTTAAGTAGGAAATTTTATTTTTATAGTTGGTAAATGTTTTCCTGGAGAAAGACAAAGAGGTTTAAGTTAGGTAATGTTTGGAATGAAATTAATCAAAATTCATATGGTGTTTTGTTTATTTTGGGTTCTTTGATATTTAGTGAGATAGAAAAAAACAACAGATAAAAGTGAAGTTGTAAAATTGGAAAAAAAAATTCAAAAGAAAAAGAGAACAAGTGAAAATTAGGGAGTGAAGGAGAAAAATAAAAACAAGAATGAATAATTTGAAATTGAATTAAAAAGTCAGAAATTGTGGAGATCAGCGAAGAAGAGTACAAATAGACTGTAAATAAGAAGGATAAAGTGTTATTGTGGATAGGAATTGCAGAGGAGATAAGGACGAGATAAGGTGAAGAATTAATGAAAGGAGAATTGTTGGATTTGGAAAGAGAAGAATGTAGCTACGAAGAAGGAAGGTTTTGTGTGTTTAATTTTGGACAAGGTTGTATATTAAAATTTAAATATTTATAAATTTGAACTTGCTCCTGAAGGAAAAGATAAGCTAGCCGGCCCATTAAATAAATTTGACATACTTTCGGATCAAAATGTAAGAGATTTTAATTTGATTTTTTTGGTTTTAAAGTTTTTTTTTTGGGTTTATCAATTGGAAATAAACAAGTTAAAGTTTGATTAGTACTGAAAATTATTAAGTTCAATAATAGTAAAACAGTACAGTATAGATTGTTTTATGTATATTTTGTTTCAGTGCTTAATATATAGTCTCTTAATTTTATAATATTTGTGTTCTTTTCCACGTTCAGGAACCATTTTTTACTTGCTACTTTTATATCTAATATTTAGAATGTGGACTCACTTACAGTGGATTTCACCTTTTGAAGAATCCTATGCTTCTTTTGTACTATTTTGTACTGGTCTAATAGAACATAAAATCATTATTTACGATTAGGATGATGCCAAGACGTTGAAGGAACTCATTTTGAATATTTACCACATTGAAATTAAGTTGTTATTAGTTTGTTGTTGTGAATTACATCAAGCACATACATTAATTTTATTACTGGTAATGTTTGCAATAAATATTAAAACCAGAGCATTTTTGAATAGAGAATGAAAAGACCTTCCTGATGAGGTATCACAAGTCCCTACTTCCCATTTAAAAACTTAGGGGTTCCAATTGCCACTCGAAGGGATTTCAATTTAGGGATGAAATTTGTAAGTTAGAGGATGTCATTTCAAAATCCAAAGTCGACGTGTAATAATTTTAAATCAATTTTTTTTAAGCCGGTTTATATTGATAATTTCGAGCGTTAACTAATTTAAACAATTGATTCTCGCGGTTTAAACTACTTGCAATCAGTCTGTAATTAAAACTTTACCTGGTTACTAAAAATAACCAAATATAATCGTCCCCGGTTTGGTAAAAATAAATATATATTATTTCAGATACAAAGTTCAAAAGTTCCTGAAATACGTCTCCGAAAGAGAGACTTTTTTTTATAAATATCTACAATAATTGACATACTGAATTTATTCCACTTGGCTGTTTCACACTATAGAGCGAAAGAGAAGACAAGGTATCAAAATCAAGAGCTACTGAATTTTTCAATGAACATTTGAGTATCTTCTTAAACTTTTATGGTGCGTAGTCCTGTTTAAGAAAACAACCCTACACTGTTTCCGGATTTTTTACAAATCAATATCTTTGGTATTTGAAAACCACTTTTACAAAATGACAAAATATTTTAGCACTTCACTCGAATACGCGCGTATCGCTAATCATGTTACCATCATCAAGAAATTATTAAAACTAAAAACTATTCTCTTATTCATCTCCCGCTCCAATCACATCATTCTCGTTGAAAGACAACATTAAATAAGTTATTTTTACAAAATTAAATCATTTATTTGTGCGTGAGTAGTGTGAATCAAAGAAAAGAAAATGCTTGGTGTACAGTTGCCAAATTATACAACATAATTTTGAAACTCAATGTACACAAGAGAATTAGACACTCGATCGAATGTTTCTTGCGGCAATCGTTTCTAAGTGTATTAGGAAATTGATGTATATTATCTTCTAACTCTTTCGTACACCATCAGCGGTAGTGCACCCTGATATTTAATTCCTCCATATTGCGAGAGACTGAATTATTCATTATATATAATTCGATACTTTGAAGCATCCTTAGTATACCTAATTATGAAATGGAGTACCACTTTAAAAAATTTAATAAGAAGTTTATAACTCTTCTATTCCAAATTTATTATTTATACTTATATTATAAATTTTATACTATGCCACTCTTTTAAATTAAAACTATCTACATCTACATCAAAGGCTGTTATATGCCTTAATTAAATATTTATGCTCAAATGATTCAAACAATGAAGTGCACTTTTCTTATTTCCATCCAGCATTTCAACTTCTTTGGTGTTTAACTGCCGAAATGAAAATAAACTAAGTTGCATTTTTTGTCTGTGTCTTGTTTTGTTAAACTGACTAATTTAACTTTGACTCAACGTCCCTCATAATTAAATGATGCTCATTAGCGTAAGTCCTTCGCAATCTTTATTTTCTCATTTCATTAAGCTTTGAGATTTTAATAGGGGCCCTAAATTTATTCAACCAACTATTCTCGTCATTTCACAAACTTCGTCTAAGTTTCATTCACACAAACATTAATATTTACTGCTTACCAAAAAGTTTGCTGTGAATGCGGCACAGTTTTGTAATAAAACCAAAAATAAATCTCATCTCAAGTGTCAATATTTTAAAAGAACTCAATGCTTAATGAAATTCTACGCGATGCTTTGCCCATACGAAAGACGATAACTGTATTATATAGCAGTTAATACTAATTATACAGTAGTAGAAATTCCACATGAATTAATTTCTTCCTGATGATATTATTGTTAGCCTATGTTAAGTAATGGATATCAGGTTAATAAAGGCGATGTAAGAACGCTATAACCCCGATATACTTTTCGACGTTGTAACAAAATCCGACTTAGGAAATACTTCGTAAGAAAAGCGTGCTTCACGTAAAAACGCCGTGGAGGAGGTTTTTAATTCTTGGAAATATATTTTTTGCTCTTCGGAGCATTTTTTATGCCAAATTATCGCTAACTCTTCAAGGAGCGTTAATTTAGAAAGTGTAGTAAATGTCGCTGCACAGGGACGTAATGTCGCCCCGACCACCCAATTTTAGAAAGTATACTAAAATTGGACTTGAACTTCCAAATTTCCAAGATTAAAAACCCTTTTACGAATCCACGTTGTCAAGCACTGCAACTCTTACGAGGTATTGAATATGAGGACAAGTTAATCCAACGACTATTCAAAGTATATCGGAAGTTATAGCGAAAATAGCCCTTAGCGACATGGGACCCCCATCATTTCCTAGCAGTCGGATTTGACGGGGAAATGATGTATTTTGACGGGGTTTGCCCTAAACCGGTTCCTCAGTGATTCGGAGTCAAAATCTATACCATGTACTCACACGTGCATGGGATCTGCCTTGCCTGAACGTAAAATTTGTTATTGCATAATACAAACGAAGTAGATACGCTTCAAGCAATTTTAAGCTCCGAGGAGCGACCAAAATTTATGTGAATTAATAAATACCTTTATAAGACAGGCAAGCATAAGCCCACCAAAATTTCAGTTACATGAAACTTTCCTTGAATCTTTTTGTGCATCGTTAGCTTATCAAACTGCATATTGGATGGTAGTTGGTACCGTATGAATCGTTCCGTTCCTCACCATGTGTTGTACACGGGTCAGACCATTGTTTGTTAACATTTTCTCTGAAGAAGTTGTTGTAAAAAAACATAAATTTTTTAAAAGATTTAATATACATATTTTGAACTTTATATTGTCTTTTAGTTGAGTTTTCTAACAAAATTCCCTTTCAGATTTAATTTTAAGAGAGTGTGAAACAGACAGTGTTAGATTTATAGTGTTACGACGTCTTCCAATTGATACCATCAGAGCCGCAGTTAAGCATAAACGACAGTAAGTATGATTTATCCATTAATCTCCGTCTGAAACAGTCACGTTGAACCCTAAAAATTTTGTGAACGTAATATTATTGTTTAGAATTTAAGAAAAGGTTGAGGAAAAAGAAAATTAATTTTTTCTTTTTTCTATTTTTTTTTTTTTAATTTTTCTAAGTTTTTCGAGCAGAAAATACGTCCTTCAGACTTCCATCAAAGCATGGATCGTTCACATGGCGCCCGAGCAGGGACCATGCCGTCCCCAAACCCAACAAATCCTTTCTCATTCATGGCGGAAGACTCCGAGGGGTCGACCCCAAGAGAATTTTACGAGCGAGTCACCGCACCGCTCGTCGACGACGGTTCTAGAGGGATAGAACCACAACGACTGTTTCCAGAGGGAAATAATGTAAATTTATCTGCTTCACAGCCACAAACTGCTAATTCGATGGAAAGTATGTTTCTGAAAATGGCAGAGGGCTTCGTGCAGGCGATACAGAACGTGTCGACCTGTACGCCCCATGAGAGACAAAGATGTCCGAACGTGACGTTCCATGGGCTTGATCATGAAGATCCAGAAGCTTTTCTGAAAATTATGGAGGAATATTTCGACAGAGCTCGCATAAGCCACGACTATGATCGCCTCCATAACGTAACCGGCCAACTCAAGGGCGAAGCTCAACGATGGTCCGAACAATTTAGGACGTTGACTACTTCGTATACCTTATTCAAGGAAAGATTCCTTACGAGATTTATTTCTCCCGACATACAGTCACGAGCTATTGCTCAACTGTATGCCGTCAAGCAAACGTCTTTAGATGACACGGCAGTGTTTATCACAAGGAAAACCTGTCTTTTCGATCGTATTGATCCCTTCAAATCCGAAGCCATCAGAGCTCGGGTCATCATGGACCAACTGCGTCCAGAAATTAGGTCACGCTTGAGAAGCAACCTAATTTCATCTACAGAGATGTTAATAGCAGCGGCTACTAACGTCGAGCGGGATTCAGCTGACGAACAGACGTCGCTAATCCAGTTAATCGATCAACGCTTGTCCCGCGCGTCTTACTATCAAGAGCCGGGACACATCAGTCAACAAAATTCTAGTAACAGGAGCAATGGAAGCCCAACTCCGACAGCACCGAGGGTGCATTTCCGAGAGGATGTCTCTCGACAGGACGGTCCAGGCAGAGCGCCTGGTCGTCCTTTTTTTATGCCTAATTCTTCAAGCGGATCAGTGAATCCTGACCGCAGGCAAACCAATTTCAATGGCGGATCGGGGAAATTCCGAGTACCCGACCGACCGGCAACCCCGTGCCGATACTGTACAGACACAGTGCAGTGGCACTTCCAGCCAATGCCCGAATAACCCTCATCTCAACAGGAGACCGGGAAATTTTCGAGGGGCCAGAGACCCAGGCCAGGGTCCATCTGCAAGATCCCCGGCACAACGGCCGAACCAAGGCGGCAGCAATGTCCATTAAAAATGTCTAATACTCATGACCACTACGACGCTCCCATGCACAAGACAAGGGAGTCAATAAATTATATGAGCGAAGCGTTCCCTTTGCCTCGTATAAAAGTTCAGATAAATGAACATGCGGTCGACGCACTGATTGATTCAGGCTCGACGCGAAACGTTATCCATCCGAGGATGTTGGATAATTTTAAAAATCTCACGACACGTCGATCATTTGCTATGGCGTGCGGAGATCGAATGGTGGACTCTCTTGGAACGACAAAATTAAAAGTAATAATTTCAGGCACTTCTTTTGAAATTGATTTTCAAGTAATCGAAAATTTGAACGAAACGATAATATTAGGATCACCATTCTTATATATGAACAATGTCGCATATGATTATGGCCGAAAATGCCTATATGCCGGCACGGAAGAGCGTATTACCGTCTTCTGGAATCAAGCTTCTCAGAGGGAGAGACAGCAGGCAAAGCTTCCTGAAGAGCTTGTTATTAAAGACAAATTTCTACGACCGCTGTTCGAAGAATTTGTCGATCTGTTCACTGCGGAACCGACTCAAGCAACCACAGTGACTGTGACACAAAATTATAGTAAAAGACACGAAACCATTTAATATCAGACCATATCCGATGTCTCCGAGTACTAAGAAAATTATGTACGACCAAATCGAAGAGATGTTGAAAGCTGGCGTCATCGAACCTAGCACTGCCCAATATAGTTCACCGCCCGTGATCATAAAACGCTCAGACAAGAAACCACGTTTTTGCATCGATTATCGCCATTTGAACGAAATGACTGAAGACGAGGCTTCCGTCTTACCAAAAATACACGAAAGTATTAAAGATTTAGGCAATTCGAAGATTTTTTCTGTGTTGGATTTAAAAAGTGGATATTAGCAAATACCGCTCGATGAAGCATCAAAAGATTTCTCGACTTTTACCACTCCTGATGGGGCAGCTTACAGATTCAATGTCATGTCTTTCGGCCTCAAGACAGCTCCCTGTACCTTTCAGAAATTCATGGCAAAGGACGTTTTAACGGGTTACCTGCACCATTTCTGTAAAGTGTACTTAGATGATATAATCGTTTACAGCGTAAACGTGAAGGAGCATATGTCCCACTTGAGGTTAGTCTTTGAAAGACTACGCCTGCACAATCTAAAAGTGTCACCGGAAAAGTGTGTAATAGCGACGAATGAAATCCAATATTTAGGCCACACCATTAGAACTGATACTTCCCAACCATTAGAAAAACATGTCTTACAAATTCAAAATTATCCCGTTCCAGCCACCAAAAAGCAGCTACAAAGTTTCCTAGGACTTTGCAACTGGGTAAGAGAATATCTACCAAATGTGGCGATGATTACGAAGCCACTAACGAAACTTCTTTCAAAGGAAAATCGTTTTCACTGGAACCATGTATGCGATGAAGCGTTTAGAAAATTAAAAGAATTATTATCCGGACCGCTGGAACTCCATCGGCCGGATTTTTCACGTCAATTCATTTTGCAAACAGATGCATCCCTACAAGGCCTTTCGGCCGTATTATATCAATTAGGCGACAACGGCGAAAAATATATAATTTCGTATGCAAGCAACACGTTATCTCCAGCAGAGAGATGTTACCACATAAACGAGCTGGAATGCTTGGCGGTGGTGAACTATATTAAAAAGTACAAGATGTACTTAGCAGACAAACCGTTCTTGGTGAAGACGGACAACAGGGCGTTACTTTGGTTAAACAAACATAAGGACGACAAAACAAAATTTACATGATGGTCATTACTATTGCAAGAATATGCATTCAAAATTGAACACTGTCCAGGAAAGGAGAATTTATTAGCAGATTTTCTCAGTCGTAACCCACAAAATCAGTACGTCGAGACAGACGATGAAGAGGAAAGAATGTTCCTACCAAATTACAAGTGTCCAGAACGTATTTCTGTTTTAACGCATTCAGAAATATACGAAGATATCGTACAGGCTCAATTGAGTTCAAGAGATATTCAAGACAAGATCCGCCGTTGGAATGATCTATTTCAACAGGAACAACGTTCCGATGCGGATCTTATTTTTATGAAAAATTTTCACGTCCAAGACGATGTATTTTTGAAAGACTGCGATCGAAATTTTAAATTGATAGTTCCAAAGAGGAAAATAAAGGAATTGATTTACCATTATCATGACCGAGATGAAGCATGTCATCCAGGGAGAGACGAGACTCTCAGGAAAATAGCAAAACGCTACTATTTCAATAATATGGCCAGGATCGTAGGCAGATATATAAACGACTGTCTGATATGCCAGTCTGTAAAGACAAGACAAGCCCAACCCAATGCTCCACTTAGAAGTCATGCACCACAAAATGCATTTGAAACCTTGAGCGTCGACGTAATTGGCCCGCTGCAGAGGACTAAAGACGCCGAAAACAGATACATGATTATAGTCGAAGACGTTTTCAGTAAATGGATAGAGGCAAAGGCATACATTCAGGTCGATGGCAGAACGATAGCCAAATTTATAGACGAAGAGATAGTAGCCAGATTCGGAGTCCCTCGAGTCATAATTTCCGACAATGGTGGTCATTTCAATTCCGAATGGTACATCACGTTTTGCGAAAGAAATGGTATCGAACGGTACTTAATTCCAGCATATCACCAACAGTCCAACCCCGTGGAACGACGGGTTCAGGAATGCAAGAAAATCTTAAATACTCTTTTATTCAAAAAGCCAAACGACACTTGGGATCGCTACGTGCATCAGATGACATACATCTTAAGAAATCGTAGGAACGCCGCTACAAATCAAACACCTAGCATGATCGTGTTAGGATATGATCCAGCCGAAAGAGGCGAATGGGATTTGTATGCCTGGAGGCAAGAAAGAGCCAAACAACAAACGCTTCCACGATACGAGCGAGTCAAGGAAGCCCGTCAGGCCCAACAAAATTACAAGCAAAAATATGCGCCGAAAGAGACCGTCACTCCAATCGTTTTCAAAGTAGGAGACAGAGTCATGAGTAAAAGGAAAAGGAAGGTACATACCTTCACGCCGTCTTGGTCAGGCCCAACCAGAATCTTAAAGAAGTTTTCAGACGAAGTGTATCTCGTGCAAAAGGGAAATGTAACGACAAGAGTACATGTGAATGATTTGAGACCAGCTCCGCCAGAGGAGCACAACTTGGAAATCGAATCTTCCGATGAAGAAAATGCTAGTCCAGGCGGAACATCACTCGATGGAAATGATTCCCCGTTCTCAGACGATTCCACAGAACCTCCACCGCCGGAGCAAACGGTTGTACAAATCCATGCACCGCCACGAGATGCTTCCACTTCTGATTCAGAATCAAGTTCTGGAGATTCTATTATATTTTTATAACATTTTTCAACCTAGGCTAAGTTTTAACTTAGTGTTAGGTTTATTTTATATCAAAATTTCCATACCAACTTCTTGTCGTGTCAGGCGAGAGTTGGTATTTTTTATGCATTTTTTACAAGTTATTTTTATCGAGGATATTGTATCGTCCGTACAATTCTTCAAAATTCACTGCAGCAACTCTGACCGTGTCCGGCAGAGTTGGTATTTTTTTTATAATTTTTCTAAGTCCTCATATGTTTAAAACAAACATACATCTGTAAGCAGAGTCCGACCCAAAGGGTCCAAACAAATGTTCCATTGGTACGGCATGGAAAGACGACGACTCTGACGCAAGGGCGCGATTCAGATGAGTCTAGCAACTCAAGGGCGAGATGCCGCCACGTCTGCTGGAGGGGCAGATGCAACGATCCGACGGATGCAGATTCTGTCGCAGATTTCTCCCAAGAAGAGATTTTAATAAAAACCATTTCAATCAGCATAAGTCTACAAAATTCAGTGTTCCTATTCTCAAAGACGACGATGTGATATCGGTCGCAGATTTCTCCCAAGAAGAGAATTTTATCTACACGGAAAACATTTCAATCAATATAAGTCTACAAAGTTCAGTGTTCCTATTCTCAAAGACGACGATATGTTATCGGTCGCAGATCCCCAGACGGGATATGAACAAACATTTTACTAAAATTTTGTTTTATATTGTTTCATATAAACTGAGCAGAGCCATAGTATAGCTGGAGCCAAACAGTCCGAGGACCACCTAAGCTGTTCCAGAAGGCAGTTCGACACCGAAGGTGATCGACGAGGCATAGACACGAGGAGGAGCAGACGCAAGCCTGCATTAGTGGAAGAACACTAAGAAAGATAAGTGCGTCGAAAGTGTTTGTGTTGTGTCATCGAGAATCCGAGGATTTTCGATTTTTTCTTTTTTTATGCCATTTTGAAACCCAATGTTCAATTATTCAATCGAATGCTATGCATCGATATATGTTCAAACTTATTACCATTTTAGATTTGCATCTATGTTATGTTCAGATAGGCCGGTCTGAAATATAACCGAATACAACACATGGGGAGACTACATCCAATGATCCATTTTTCTTTTCAAAAACCAATTTACCAAACGTTGCACAAAAAGATTCACGGAAAGGAGGGGAGTGTTAAAGAACGCTATAACCCCGATATACTTTTCGACGTTGTAACAAAATCCGACTTAGGAAATACTTCGTAAGAAAAGCGTGCTTCACGTAAAAACGCCGTGGAGGAGGTTTTTAATTCTTGGAAATATATTTTTTGCTCTTCGGAGCATTTTTTATGCCAAATTATCGCTAACTCTTCAAGGAGCGTTAATTTAGAAAGTGTAGTAAATGTCGCTGCACAGGGACGTAATGTCGCCCCGACCACCCAATTTTAGAAAGTATACTAAAATTGGACTTCCAAATTTCCAAGATTAAAAACCCTTTTACGAATCCACGTTGTCAAGCACTGCAACTCTTACGGGGTATTGAATATGAGGACAAGTTAATCCAACGACTATTCAAAGTATATCGGAAGTTATAGCGAAAATAGCCCTTAGCGACATGGGACCCCCATCATTTCCTAGCAGTCGGATTTGACGGGGAAATGATGTATTTTGACGGGGTTTGCCCTAAACCGGTTCCTCAGTGATTCGGAGTCAAAAAAGTATCTATACCATGTACTCACACGTGCATGGGATCTGCCTTGCCTGAACGTAAAATTTGTTATTGCATAATACAAACGAAGTAGATACGCTTCAAGCAATTTTAAGCTCCGAGGAGCGACCAAAATTTATGTGAATTAATAAATACGTTTATAAGACAGGCAAGCATAAGCCCACCAAAATTTCAGTTACATGAAACTTTTCTTGAATCTTTTTGTGCATCGTTAGCTTATCAAACTGCATATTGGATGGTAGTTGGTACCGTATGAATCGTCCCGTTCCTCACCATGTGTTGTACGCGGGTCAGACCATTGTTTGTTAACATTTTCTCTGAAGAAGTTGTTGTAAAAAAACATAAATTTTTTAAAAGATTTAATATACATATTTTGAACTTTATATTGTCTTTTAGTTGTGTTTTCTAACAAAATTCCCTTTCAGATTTAATTTTAAGAGAGTGTGAAACAGACAGTGTTAGATTTATAGTGTTACGACGTCTTCCAATTGATACCATCAGAGCCGCAGTTAAGCATAAACGACAGTAAGTATGATTTATCCATTAATCTCCGTCTGGAACAGTCACGTTGAACCCTAAAAATTTTGTGAACGTAATATTATTGTTTAGAATTTAAGAAAAGGTTGAGGAAAAAGAAAATTAATTTTTTCTTTTTTCTATTTTTTTTTTTTTAATTTTTCTAAGTTTTTCGAGCAGAAAATACGTCCTTCAGACTTCCATCAAAGCATGGATCGTTCACATGATATGTAGTTAGATTTCGCGCATGGAATAATCCACGACCGTGATTCCAAAATAACAGATGAACATTTTGACTTGAATCCAAATTCATATTCAGTGTAGTAAAAATATACATTTTCAAATTGTCAGTTCAGTTACGGATTTTTATATGGTGTGCTAATCACACAAAGCTGAATACTGCAAAATTTTTACGTGTTTGAAATTATTTTTAATGTACCTAAAGTTTCTAGATCTTCGGTGGGCGGAACATCCCCGAAACCGCACCTTAAAGTAGAATTTCTTAGTTTTTTAAATTGAAAAAATTATAAAGATTAAAAAAGACAGATCATGAAATTGTCTATAAAAAGGTGTATTCTAAGTTATAATTTGATTAACTCAGTTATGATTGTAACTAAACATATACATATCACCCTGCAAGTGTTTATGGCTCAATTAAAAGTTTTCCTAGTCTCAGCCCTAAGACGAATGAGATCCCTATTTCACCAAGGCACATGTCTTTGGACTGCCTTTTGTTTAACGGGGTAGTTTTTTTCATAACATGAAGTTATGATGTTTTGTAGTTGATATGAATTGTTCCACCTCCGACCTCCGCCTTTAAGTGTTCTTTACATACCCTCCAGTCCGTTAGTCAAGGTATTCTGCATTCCCCTAGACTTGTTACAGCTGCCTCCAGGTGGAATCGTATGTGTCTATGATCCGACATGTAAGGCTCGCCTGAAACATGCCAGTTTTTAATTACGTCAGTTATGAGTGTATCCTCAATGGTTACGTCAGAACCTCTTTTCTAATCGCATTCATAAAGATGGATTCATTGCCCTTATTGATAATGTCGATATTATTTGCCAACAAATAATGACTCGCCGCACTCACCTCTAATGTTTGTATCAGTACTGCCCAACATATGATGGTGCGCATTAGCGTCGCCACCTATTATGTAGGGTTTATTTCTCATCTTGCACCAGCTAATGAGGTTTCTTACTTCCTCTGGGGGTGGAGGTGGCCACTATGCCTGCCTTTTTCCCCTTTCTCTAGGAGGCACTTCCGCAGCTGCTGCAACTAAGTCCTTCGTTACAAACTCCGAAAGGAGAACAAAATTAATATATTTGTCGAACAGCAGAGCTATTCTAGGATAGTTATGAAAGGTAGACTAAATTAACTTACACGATTGTGTAGGGAATTCTTTGATACGTCCTCTAAGTGCTCAGGGCTCTTGGAATAATTTGCCTCTATTGAATTTCCTACTGATCACATTAGAGGCTGCTTTTGCATGGTAAAGATTTATTTGGAGGCACTTCAGATTATTTAGAGCCATTATGACGGCGCGGGGTCATTTTTATGTCTTTTTGCCCATGTTATTAGTAATTAAATTGGGCTTTATAACAGTCCCACGAGTAGCAGAAGAAAAGCAAATTGCCTGAGACAATACCCCGCATACCCCAGGTAGGCAATTATTTAAATCAGGGTGCGTCAGGTGCCCTGGAGTCCTCATAATAGCTATTAAGATTCCTCCTGACCACGCAGTCATAGACTTATGCTCTTCCATCTTTGACTTGGGAGAGTTTTATTGTGGCTCCCATCTACTTGGTCCACTGATTAAAAACTGTTGGTCCTGGTATAGCTTCAGGATGTTTGTACACTAATGCTTCACCTCCGCTACCGCTAATGTAGAAGGAAGGAGATAATTGCGCATGTGCACAAATAGCGTTCATCTTATTCTAATTGCGTGTGACTTATTTCGCTGCGGATAAGAGACGTTACGTTACCTGCCATAAATGGACCGTAACGATTCTGATTGATCAGAAATCTTAGTGTATTTAGTTTTGGGTTTGTAGTAGTTATGCGGTGGTCGTGTGAACGATCAATCTTTTCGCGTCTGAAGGACTTCTATTATATTTTCCAAAAATGAATATTAAACGCTCACAAAAAGGGTTCAGAACGACTGTTTCAGACGGAGAATAATACAAAATTTATACTTGCTGTTCGTTTATGCTTAACTGCTTCACTGATGGTACCAATTGGACGTCGTAACAATATAAATCTAACACAGTAAGTACTAACACTTTCTTAAAAGTAAACCTGAAAGGGAATTTTGAAACCACAAGAAAAAGACAATATAAAGTTCAAAAAATGTATATTAAATAATTACGTTTTACAAAAACTTCAAGAAAAATGTATTGACAAACTATAGTCTGGCCCGTGTACAACACATGGTGAGGAACGGAACGGCTTAGAATGTACCAACTACCATCCAATATGCGGTTTATAGCTAACGATTACACAAAAAGATTCAAGAAATGTTTAAAAATTTTTGATGGGCTTTTGCTTGCCTGTCTGTTTACGTATTATCAGTTCAATAATAATTTGGTTCGCTCCCCAGAGCATGAAAATGCTTGAATCGCAATGACTTTGAATTATATTGTAGCAATTATAAATTCATACGTTCAGGCAAGGTGATCCCATGCACATATGAGTACATGGTAACTATACTTTTCTGACATCGAATCACTGAGGAACCGGTTTAGGGCAAATCCCGTTAAAACCCATCATTTTCCCGTCAAAATTGACTGCTAGAAAATGATATGGCACCCTTGTCGCTAAAGGCTATTTTCGCTAAAACTCTCGATATACTTTGACTAGAGACTGGATTAACTTGTCCTCATATTTAACACAACGCATGAGTTGCAGTGTTGCACAACGTGGATTCGTAAAAGGGTTTTTAATTTTGAAATTTCCGAAATTTTAGTTACACTTTCTAAATTTTGGTGGTCGGGGCGACATTACGTCCCCGTGCAGAAGCATTTACTACATTTTCTAAAATTACACTCCTTAATGAGTTTCTGATATTTTTGCATAAAAAACGTTCCGTAGAGCGAAAATATGATTTAAAATATAAAAACCTCTTCAGCGTGTATCAGCGCATTCCATCCACCTCATTCTACAAATTCAAATTTCAAGTTTATTAAACCAAAAAGAATACAAAATTCTTACATAAGTTCATCCTATACTAAAGTCTACAATAATTTACGTATAAGTATAATGTAACAAAAGAGCAATTAAATTCAATTTAGTTATATACTTACTATATAATATACTATACAGATGAACAGCACCAAGCTGGTATGAAAACACCTAAGCATAGAATGCTTGTATTGTGAATTTCATATTAACTTGATTGAGTTTATTCGTTATTTAATTGTTGCATTTACTAATTAAAAGAATGAAAAATTAATTACAGTTAATAAGACAAACAATAATTATATATCATAATAAATGGGACAACGAGAGAAACAGTGAGGTTTTAAAACAATTTTCAAGGAATAACAAGGAATAAAAATAACACACAGCAATACATAAACACAAAATGTTAACTGCTCAGGAATAGGTGAGAAATTAGGAGATGATGTTTAACATAATATATTGATTGTAGGTAAAAGCAATAATTGTAAATAAACTATCCTTATCGTAAAGTCTCATTTTTGCAACTTTTTTGTTATATGCTTTTTTATATATATTTCAAAATTAATTAAACAGGTTACATTATTAATTGAGGATATTCTTTATAGAATCTTGATTTTGAGTGATACATTTTCTTATTTCAATTTGCTATTTATTAACTTTTCCCATTTTTTTTAAAGTGAAGTGGTAAAATGTTATAAAGATTTATGCCATAATAAAAGACAGATCTTTATGTATAGCTTCTACTAACTAATGGTAAAGCAACAGACATATTTTCATTAAATCTAGTTATATAGCTAGGATGGATTGGTGGAATCTTTTTATCAAACATATGTATTAAACACTGGTAAACAAAAAGATTTTTTTATATTAAACACCAATGTATAATAATGTGGAGGAATACAGTTTTTTCTTTAAAATTATCCTTAGAATAGAATTTTGAGTTGTTTGTATAATTTTTAGTACATTATTGTAAAGTCCTCCCCAGATAATAATATAGTACCTAATTACAGACTTAATTAAGGATTTATAAATAGTCATTAAATTGTTTCTATTTAGTATGTCCCGTAAAATATGGAATTTATGTAAGTTGTCTAATTTTCTTTGTAATATAAGATACATGTTTATTCCATCTTACGTGATTGTCAAGCATAATTCCTAAGTACTTTATTTTATTAGCTTTTTCGATAATAGGGCACCCAAAATATGTTTGTTATGAGCATACATTATTATGTATATATATAGTGTTTTTTTAGTAGGTTGATCATTACCTAATAATGTAAACGTTAAAAATTTGTTTTTTGTATGTTAAAGCTTAATGAACTAAAGTTTAACCACTTGAAAATTAATGCTAAAGTTTCATCTGCATTTTTATATACCAAGTTTCATGAATATTCTGCAAGCACAATAGCAATGTCATCAGCGTAAGATACTAAATGGCTTATAAATTGTTTTAAATTTGTAATACTATTATAATACATAAGGAACAAAATTGGACCCAATACTGTCCGTTGTGGTACGCCCATTGTGATAATGAGAGGATTACTATATATCTCATCAATTCTTACGCATTGTTTTCTATTAGCGAGATAATTTTCTATGAGATATAATGCAGGACCACGTATACCAACGTTTTCAAGTCGATTTGGTAAGATTTGGTGTGATGCAGTATCGAAAGCCATTGCTTGCTAAATCAAGAAATAAAGTCATGCACTTTTTCGATTTATCTAAACTTAGTACAATTTCTTTAATTAAGTCCAAAACTGTATTCTCGGTGTTTGTATTTTTTTTTAAACCAAACTGCCGATCCGTGATCACATTATGTTTATCGAAAAATTTCACCAGCTTGTTTTTAAGACATTTTTCAAATATTATTGCAAAATTACTGATAACTGAAATAGATCTGAACTTGTTCAAATTTTTATAATCGCCAGGTTTATATACACTATAAAAGGCATTTCGTAGTATTCGTAGCAGTAAATTCTTTACTTATTTTTTATATGATGCTACATTCATATCTTTGATTGAAGCAAAGCATTAAATAAGACAATTATAGCGTAAAGAGTTTTTGAAATTGGCTGTTTTATGAGCCGGGATAGACAATAATTCTTTATTTCTTGTATTATACATATGATTATCGGCTGAGGCAGGGAAGGTATGTAAATTATTTTTTGCAAAAATTAGACACTTGTATAAGTAAACACTAGGAACAGTAAAAATATTTTTGCTTATATAAATGCCTTTACAACTTTCCTTTAAATTATAAATTAATCTGAGTAACCTTTTCTGGGAAACAAAGACTCGCTGCAAATGGGTCGAGGCTAGTATATTCAAGGAAAGATGCGAGTAAGCCAAAGCAAAATAAACGCTTAGCAGACCAGTCTCAGCAATTATGTCTTTTAACTGTAAAATTGCAAAACAGGCTTTATTAAGCAGTTTATATACATAATCAATATGTGGTTCCCATGTTAAACTGTCAATGAATGTACCTAGAAACTTGGTTGATTTGGAAAATTTTAGGCTATCCAAAGTTAAGGCTCTCCTGTAGTTAAAGTTTACAAAAACCGTTTTATCATCATTTAAGATGAATTTGTTTCTCTGGCACCAAACATGCATATCTTCAGGTGTCGTATAAATTTTCAGACTTAGTTCCTCGTGTGTAGCAGCTGACACCGAAACAGTGGTATCGTCTGCAATCATTACAGTTTACCACTAACTTTCGATTTTTCATATAGGAGTTAATACAGTTGCTGTATCCGTGGACTTAGTTGATGTAAAACCATGTTGACACTCGGACAGTCGTTTGTATTTTAGTGCAAATGACATGACACGGTCATAGATAATTTTTTCTATTATTTTAGATAAAGAGTTCAATACAGATATCTACATCTATTTTGCAAACTTTTTTGTAAATAGGTATTACTGAAGCTAAATTAAATAAAGTAATAATTAAGAACGTTAGCTTTTTCTGTGTTATCGCCACTTCTAGTCCTTTGTTATTTATTATATTAATATTTTTAATGTGTTTATGTGTTGTTGTTGAATTTGAAGTATTATTTACTAGCTCCCTTACTTTTTTAACGTTACTCTGTGCTTCTGCGAGTTTGTATTTGTAGTACTGATTTTTGACATCTCTTATTAGTTTATTAAGCATGTTTCTATATTCTGAACTATATTCACAAGAACATTTAACACATATTCCATAGCTCGGGAAAATCTGCTTTAAATTATGGTTGTTTGTATTGTTCAAAAATGTATTATATACATACCCAATTTTTCAGATTATAGAAATCGAACTGTTAATTGTCATTTTACACACAAAATCTGTCAAACCGCGTCCACCCCTAGCCCCTTATTTTGTTGACCGTTTTTGGTCACGTGACATTTAAGGTTAACGCGAGTGGTATTAAAGAAATTGTCAAAAGCTTCCTAATAATAAAATATTCATATACTTACTTAAAAATTGAGGCTGTCATTTATTTTACAATTCTACACTTGTACTAATAAATAATTTTCAATAATAAACGTGTACCTATCAAGAAATATTTATATAATTAAATATTCCATCAACCCTCATTTCAATTTAGATGGAAGATATTTCCTTTAAAATGTAAGTATTCTTTATCTTATACTAGATTGGATTATACATCATAGCTGATCGACTTGTAGCTTAAATCGATGAGGTGTAAGACGCGTTTCTCATAAAGTATACGCAGTATAATAAATGAACCGATAAACTAAATGTTTGTAGGAAAAATAACTCATAATCCTAAAAAATATATAAACTAAGGATAAAACATGTGTAATAATATAGAACATATTTTGTTAATTTTACTCAACAATTAGAATGTTTATTGCTATTTAATTATAATTTCGGTTGAATAGGGCACAATTTGCTTTTACGTGATACTCATTGTTCAAGTATATATTCGCAGTCGTATAACACCTGATAGCAAGTTCGCTTGCTTAGTAATTGTTTTATTAAAAATCTTCATAATGATATTTTAAAGTAAAACTGAGCAGATAATTCTCGTAAAAGTCTGAGAGAAGCTGTATATCATAGTTTCAACATTTTATGCATTCTCGTATTTTCCTGTGTGTCTGTATATGCGTATTGACATGTATTTTTATAGTACATAAGATTAATAAATGAATAAAATATATATAAAATATAAAAAAAACTATACTCTTCAAGTACAAACATCAGGATGTTTGTTGTATTTTAAAAAAAATATTACATAACAACAAAACAACAACAAAATAAACTCATATACGGCTCATCTGGGTACCACAAATAAGGGAAAGCAGTTGAAGTAAGAAATGAATGAATTTAGTTAATAATTGTTAAATATTTGTTAATAGTTTTTAAGTTTCAGAAGAATAAAAAGAGATATTTGCACTTACGAAACGCTATAACCATACTGTAAAGTGTACTAGGTTCTTCAATATAAAACTCTAATAAACTTCTGCATAGTGGCAAAACAGTGTTTGAAAAAGAGAGTTCAAAAACCCCAGTGGAAATGAGAAAAAACTATCCAATAGTGATAAAACTCCAAAATTTTACCTAAAAAATTAATAATTTATAAGTCTAAATGTACCAAAAGTAAATCCAAAATCATAAAAGACACTAATTATAGCTTAAGGAACAATTTAAGTGCAAAATAAACAATGAAATTAGCAAAGTTTTAAAAATTATAGAAAGTAAGAACGACTACCGTTACCGAAAAACACTAAAGTTAAAATAATCACAAAAACTTTAACCTAATGATATGAACAGTGAATAGTAGTTAAAATACTTACAAAATAAAGAAACACATCTAGTGTAATCACAAAATCAAGTATAGCAAAATGACTAAAACAACTTGAAAATGTGGTATAGGTGTCACAGCTATGCTATGCACATAACTTTTATAAAAACTTTTAGTATAGTGTGACTTCATTCCATCGTCAAACTAGAGGTTTTAGGAATAATTAGTGATAGATGGGTAAGCTCTTCAATAAAGTCTGGAGATACCAATGTTCAGGAAGTGTCACCTGAAAAATAAAAAAAATTGTATAATTATTAAATTGTAATTAAATATTGAACGCAAATTTATATTATATTTAGTATTTAGTGTGCAGATAAAGAATTAAATGGTGAAATAAATAGGAAATAGCTAATTATAAAGAAATTTGTAAATTTATCTCGAATGATTTAATGTTCAGAACATTATTTAAAACCTAACAAATGGCATATTGAAGTAAAGTAGAAATAAAAAAGCACACATTGGTAGTATTTATTTTCAGAAAAAGTCAAATAATAGCTATAAAAAGTAAAAATGAAGAAAAATTTATTATAAAAATTTCGTACAAAGGAATCGGATTTGCATATAAAGGCCAAATTTAGACGATTTTAAGCACAGATCGGCAGTTTTAGAGTGTATTTGAACGTCAGCTAAATATCCTGTTACAAATTTGAAGGGAGAATATAACCTCAGAAGAGAAAAACAAAGTTTTTGACAAAAACAAAGTAAATGTGAAGTTAGTATATCAAAATGTTATTTAGTTTACTTAAATAAGATAAAATATACCTAATTAAAGGTAAAATGAATATTAAATAATCCTAAATAAAATAAAATCGTTGATTATGCAAGTCGGTGTACGCTTGTTGAGTCTAATTTTGTGATTTAATTGCAAATAAATAGTAAAATTTAATTTTATAATAATCAAAGTGCTTCGAACAATACAGCAAATCCACAAGAAATTACAAAACAAACAGTATAAACAAGAACTTTTCACTTCACAAGTTGACAAAAGTAATTGGTATTCGTCAGTCCATGATGAATCAAGTGAGGCGAGTTTCTACGAAACAACGAGGGGCCATACCAACAACCGGATGGTTAGAAAAGGTATATCTTTTAAAATTTTTGAACATAAATATTTCATTCCATTCGTCAATTTAATTAAATAAAAAGGCCTAATTAATATTAATTTTGTTTATTAATATAAAACCATTAAAATTTAAAAAAATATTCAATCTTAACTCATTGTACTGTTGAAAAACCATTTAAATCTTTGATATATTCATTTCTTTTCTCGACTTGTGAGTATTATTGATATCTAGCTGGTGCCGAACCTACAAAGATACCCTGAGAAGGGAAACGTTGTTTGTGACATATCATTTCTAGCTGGAGCAGAACCCACTACATACCCTGATAAAACAATTTTTAACAAAAATTATTTAATAAAATTTTTTATATATATATTTAATTTATATTATAGTATGTATGTATGTGCAATATTATATAATTCCATCACTTGTATGTTCAACAAATATTTAGACATTTACCATGTCGTGTGTAGATAGTGGGCACAAGATGTTTTTCATGATCTTATGAAAACATCCTAAAAGAAGTCAACAAATATCTGTACCGTTTTTATTTATACCATTTTATCGCGATGAAGTTAGCTACTTCAGAGCAGTAGGGCAAGGTTTTCAAGTACCTATTCTTGTCCATTAGCACTAGCTTCTGCCAGATAAGTTTCCAATTTCATTATATTTACCAAATGTATCATTTTCTTTTTATATATGATTTTGTCATTAGTTTACTAGAAAAACATTTTTACCTCATAATTTATTATACAAAAATATGTAAGAATTTCTTGTTAATCCATATTCGTGGCTCTGAAGTTTTCTATACTAGATAAATCTTACTTCTTTAAATCTGCTATTCCTACTCTACTGCTGTATGATATACAGTGTGTCTCACTTTTTACCCTGCAATTAATATGTAAATATTGTCTTCCCCGTCTTATTGAAGCTATTATATAATTGTTGATAATTCTATAGAATACTCCCCAAAATTGTTAGTTTTTTCGGTAGCATTATTATATTAATTTACAATTTGAATCATTCTCTGATGTTGCCAGCTTGGTTGGCGAAACCCGTGTTAGTTTCCTATGCAGATATTTTATTATTGAACATTCTTTTCAGAAGTTTCAAAATTCTTGTAGTTGACTGACGTAATAAATTCCAAAAAAATCGATTTTCTCGAAAACGCCTTAACGATTTTACTCCAATTTTACATGCAAATAGTTCATTACAAAATATAACAATGTGCCATTATTGATTTTTCCAGAAAGATATCAGTTATGCAAGAAAGCAAAACGCGATGTAGTCGTATCATTTATTTCTTAACCTTTTTTTCGGTATCTTCGAAACTGACGACTGGCAAAGATTCAGCCGGACGTTAACACTCTAACTGTTACCTTATATTATGCAAATGCCAACTCACCTGTAGACGCTTTGTAAAATCTGGCGTAGGGTGCGTCGTGACTGCTTCCTTTATAATAACACGCATGGGTTGGAGTTCTCTACGCTTATAGTATGGAACCGATACGTCTGAGAAACGCTTGTAAAAAGAGCCCTATATTACTCGAATGACCTAAAAAAACCTGAAAATGACAAAATCGAAGAGTTCTTATAAAAAGGAATTTACACAACCTGATAATTTCACAGTTTCTCTTATTACTTTTCGTCACTTTCAACCGCCATAAAGAAAAAAAATATTGTCTAGTTATAGTTCTTTTAAATTTTTTATAAATTATCTAAGTTTGTGTAAAGTGCTCTTAATTATTGAATATCTATTTTCATTTTAGGGTATCAACTGATTTTTGTCTTTTCTTTAATATAGTGAGTTGAACAATACAATTTTACATGAACTGCAACAAATTTTAACAATTACTGAAAATAAAGATACAATCCATATTCTAATAGGTGATATAAATATTGATATTATAAATAATAAACCCGACGCAATAAAAGATGAATATTTAAATATTACGGCCCAAAATGGTTTTCTACCATTTATTAATGAAATCACAAGGCCATCTTCTTCAAGTTGCTTAAATCACATCCTTATAAAAATGCCAAAATCAATAAAAAACGTTGAATTGATACCAATTATCTTACAAAATGACACTGATCATTACCCTATAATTTTAAAGGTTGAAAAGGACTCTAATAAAACTAGCTGTAAGATAAATTCACAATCAACATCTTATATAAATTATAACAATTTAAAAGAATTAATTTCGAAAGAATGTTAAGATGAATTATATCTATTAAAAGACGTAAACGTTGCTTTTGAGTTTTTCAAACATAAGCTGTTGTATTATATACATAAATGTACAAAAAATTTTCAAATTAAACGTAATGAAAAAAATATCAAACCATGGATTACCAGCGGGCTAGTAATTTCAATAAGAAATAGGCATACACTTAAAATACAATTAAATAGAAATAGAAGTAATCAATGCTTGCGCAAGAGTATAAAAGATATAGAAATAAAGTTAACGAACTTCTCAAAAAAACAAAAAAGAGAATTTTATTGTAACAAAATTGCAGAAAACAAAAATAATATAAGAAAAATTTGGGAAATAATAAAAGATGGTCTAAATGAAAATACTAACAACTGCCAAACATGAATGTTAAAACATGATAATCAAATTATCATAAATGAAAATCAAATTGCAGAAACATTCAATGATTATTTTATAAATATTGGAAATCAAATGGCAGATAAAATAAAAGTAGATAAAAAGTTAAATGATAGAGATATTTCTTACAATAACATGTTTCTTAATCCAGTAAGCGAGGATGAAATTTTAAGGAATGTTAATAATCTGAAAAACAATGCTGCCTCTGGTTATGATAAAATATCAGCAATAACATTAAAAAAAATTGGCACATATATAGCAAAACCATTAAATTATATCTTTAATCTATGTTTTGAGGAAGGAATATTCCCATCCGATTTAAAAGTAAGTATAGTTACTCCAATTTACAAGAAAGATGACAGGACTGTAGTAGGTAATTATAGACCAAACTCCGTAATTAATAATTTGGGCAAAATCTTGGAAATGTGTATCAAGAGTAGATTGGTAGAACACTTAAAAGTACAGAAGATGCAATATACGAGGTTACCCAAACACTATATAATTCAATTGAAAATAATGAAAAACAAATAGCGGTATTTTTAGACTTGGCCAAGGCCTTTGATACTGTGTCATATAGTAAATTAATAGAGAAACTTGATAATTATGGTATTAGAGGTGTACCTAATAAACTATTTACTAGTTATCTCAAATCTAGGAGACAATGTGTAAAAATTCGAAATCAAAATAGTTCTTTAAGGGAAATAAACATGGGCATACCTCAAGGGACTGTCCTTGGACCGCTCCTATTCATCATTTACGTCAATGAAATGCTATTTCTAAACATCAATAGTAAAATTATTGCATATGCCGATGACACTGTTCTTCTGGTTGAAGGAGATACCTGGCAAAATGCTATGGAAAAAAACTTAACTGAATTCGCAACATTGCAGCAATGGCTCTCAGAAAATTTATTAACAATTAATCTTAATAGAACAAAATTTATATGTTTCAGCATTTATGATAGAAATTAATACATTAAAAGTACATACTGTTAATTGCCTCTTACAAAATAAAACCAATTGCGACTGTACTGGCGAGTTAAAAGCAACAGATAGCATAAAATATTTGGGAATCACTATAGACAAAAATATAAAATGGGATGAGCAAATAAATAACTTAAAGAATAAAATGCGAAAATTAATATATAAATTCTACCATCTCCCAAATATAATGCTTAATTACATATTAAAAACATTGTATTATGCCTTGGCCCAGTCTATAATCCGCTACGGGATAACAATATGGGGTGGAACTTACCGATCTAATTTAGAACCCTTAAAAATTTCGCAGAAATATTTAATTAAAGTAATTTTAAAAAGAAACAAACAATACCCTTCCGATCTATTATTTAATGAATTCAAAGTTTTTGACATTGATATGTTGTATGTGAAAAGTGCCTTCATATTTACTTTTAGAAATAAAAGTTTGTCAGTGTATGCGTGGAAGCTATACAACCTTAGGCGAGGGTTGTATAGGAGATATACCATCCATCGGAGGGGATGTAAAGCCGTCGGTCCCTTGGCTATTAAATGTTAGGCAAGTAAAAGGTCCCTACTCTTCTTAAGGGAAGAGGTTCGGCAAAATTCCTGGTTAGGGGTAGCTCGTCTACGGGCGTCGGCGTTAGGCCTCAGTAACGGAAATAGGCCGACGTTAAATAAATGTATATATAAAAAAAAAGTTTATTACACACCACGGTCAATCATTATTACAGCATCCGCAATAAAGTAAATTTAAATTTCAAACTGCCCCAAATATCACGATCAACCATCCAAAGATCAATTATTTACTATGGCCCTAAATTTTATAACCTCCTCCCTTACAATAAAAAAAATTAACAATATAAGTTGTTTTCCAAGAGGTTAAACACATTTATTGAGGAAAATAAATCTACTTTTATTCGAATTCGTGTTAATGCTTAGGATATTTATATAAAATTATATTATTTCATTCATAAAATATGTTTTTTGTTAAAAGATAATATCTATGCGATATGTACAGTATACACACACAGGATTCTCGCCTAGAGTGTATAAACCCGTAACTATTAAGTACACAGACAGATTTAGATTTAGATTATAATATTTCTTTTGGTTCTCTTGATGATCTATCTGTTAAACCTATGTTCATACCAAATGATAAATAAATTTGATTTGATTTGATTTGATTTGAATACCGTCAGGTCCAACTCTCTATTTTTTGTACATATATATTCTATTTCTACTGATGATCAAAATGTTTATTTTACAGTTGTTGCAAATGAATATCATATATTCATGTTTTATGATCCCATTTATAATAATTCTTATTTTAGGAATACGATGCTACAATCCGTTTATATGTAACGCAAAAAAATCTGAAAACTCAGTTCTGATATTAAGCAATAAATTCATAATATTACATTTTAGAATCGTCGCATTTTATTAAAATTGGAAATTTATGCGATATTCTTTGTTCTAATGCAAGTGAGTAGTCCGTAGAAATACCAATTCACGTCTTCGCGGTATGATAAAAGGATTTAAACCAATATGGGGTATTATCTCGCACTGGCAATTCAACAAGCCTATTTTTCAAGTAGATTGCTATCTACCGTAAGAATAAATCCTGTGAGTTAAGCTCAGCCCAATAATGTTTCCCTAAGTTCTTACAAGATAGACCGGGTCAGACGAAAGTCAGGGTCGGAGATTATGGACGGAATTATTGTTCTGACAAAAGTTCAAATAAAAGTCCTAAGATAATGTAATTTTGGTTGCATTATTAAACAATATATTTTAAATATTATATTCTACAAACCCTGATATAAAACTTTTGCGATTAGAGGATAAACGTTTGTTGTTTTAAAAGTTGATGAAACATATCTTCTTGTCCGATGGAGTTTTTTTGTTTATTTACAAGATCTGTTTCCAAAACAGTAGGTTATGTTTACTGGTTGCTAGGTCTAAAACGTCGGTAAGTGATTTACTTACCGACGTCTGAACGATAAGTAAAATTAATATACATTATATTATTTCACAAAATAAAAATATCACATTTGACAAATTGGACTTGCCACGAAATATAAATGTCACTTTTGACTTTTTGTTTATTTCATAGAAATTTAGTCCAGACAATAGGTACTTTTTGACTGAAAGTTTTATAGGCTTTTTTGATTTTTTGTGCATATGTACATTTTGGATTGAAATGAAGTGAGGTATGTTTTGCACACAAAATTTTTGCCGGGAACTACCCCCCACCCCCACAAAGGTCCCGAAAATTGCATTTTCAGGAATATCTCCGTTCAGGTACATTTTACGGCAAAAATAGGTCAGTAAAACTGAACAACAAAAATTTGCTACAAATTGTGTCTCTTTTATTTTTTTCATACATTGAATGTGTGAGGAGCTACAGAGTTGCAAAGGTTGTTCCGCCAATAATTCTTTTATTATAAATTTAATTTTTTCACCGATTTTACTTTTCTTTTTTTTCTTGCTATTGGAGATGTTTCTGACATTTCCTCAATTTCTTCATCGGAATGGGAGGATAATTTGCAAAGAGGAATTAATTTCTCGAACTAGTTGCAGTCATAGTTATCGTAGGGCGTCAGTTGGAATGTTTCGTCCGCTAGTGCATCTGTTGAGAAGTCTTCTACAATCTCTGTGACGTTGTCACAACTTCCATGGCAATTGAGACAGATGATAGAACACTTTAGTAGTAGCAGGAGGCTGAAGTGTTGTGACTGCAATTATTAATCCCTCGCTGCTCCTTTTCCATCCCCATTCTTCAGCACTTTTTTCGACTCCGTACTAATGCTAGATCTGATGATAACCCCTGAATGAATGTTGTCACGCTGCTGCCTCAGTTGGTGGAAGCGATGCAAATGTAAATTTCGATTTGAATGCTGATTTCATAAAACATTGATGCCTGTAGTGGTTGAGTGACGTGACTTATTTGCCAGTAAAGCCATATAAATCCATTATGAAGTGTTCTCCAGCGTTAGCAAAGGACTCTGGATCAGCATTTGAATCTTTAAAAATTTCGACCAGCTTTCTTACTGATTTTTCCTCAATGTATTTAGGAATTTAATTTTTCCCTGTTTCAAAAAAGCTGATGTGGTGTCGCTAAAGGATTGCAGAAATCAAATGTTTTCTGCGACTTCTTTGTCTTTCATGCTGTCTACATTATACTTCATTGCTATAGACCTTACAAAAAAGACATTAGCATTGTCAGGGTGATTAAATATTAAAAGTTATTACAATACAGTAAAATATAAAACATTAGAACACAAAATATATAACATGTATAAAATAGATGAATATAAGGAGAGTAGCAAAAAGAAAACACACAACTAAAACAATCCTAAAACTAAAACTGTAGAAAACATTATAATCAGTTGCACTGTTGAAGTTACTAACAAAAGTTTCATGCATTTAAAAAATCACTGTAAAAGTAAAATGTATTTTCAAGTAAATACAATTTAAGTTGATTTTTGAAGGAATGAATGTTGAATGAATGAATCTTAAAGCGGGGGGCGAGCGTAGGTGCGTCTTTACTATGTACATACTTCGGTATGCGATGTAAAGCAACGACAGGCGCAGTTAGTACTTGGATGGGTGACCATTCCAACGGAAACCGCGTTCTCGCCTCGCACATCTTCCAGCGGCTTGTATATCAGTGTATGCGTGGAAGCTATACAACCTTAGGCGAGGGTTGTATAGGAGATATACCATCCTTCGGAGGAGATGTAAAGCCGTCGGTCCCTTGTCTATTAAATGTTAGGCAAGTAAAAGATCCCTACTCTTCTTAAGGGAAGAGGTTCGGCAAAATTCCTGGTTGGGGGTAGCTCGTCTACAGGCGTCGGTGTTAGGCCTCAGTAGCGGAAATAGGCCGACGTTAAATAAATGTATAAAAAAAAAAGAAGATTTTAATTCTTGTGGTAAGGCATTGTAGGCTTTGATAGCGTTATAACATGACCTTTTTTCATAAAAATTATGCTGGTGTACTGGTATTCTGAGATCATTCCCATGTCTTGCTGTCATCAATTTGTACACATCAATATTTCTTGTAAATTGACCAGTATTTTTTTTACGAACAAAACTAATTTATAAATATAAAAAGACGGGATGGTAAGTATTTTCAATTCTTTAAATAAAGGTCTACATGAATCTCTGCAAGATACCTTCATCATACACCTAATTATGCGTTTTTGACAAACAAATACTTTCTGTCAATGTAGGGAGGAACCCTAGAATATTATCGCATATTCTAGAATACTTTGCATGTATGAAAAATAAAACATTCTTAGAGAGTCTACTGATGGTACCTCATGAATTGTATTAGGTAACAGGACGAATTAATTCTTGATATTAAAGTATTAGTATAAGCTACCCAATTTAAATTACTATGTAGCGTTATGCCAAGAAAATTTACATTTTCCGTTTGTGTGATTGAAGAACCATTTAATTGAACATACAACGAGTAATCAAGATCAGTAGTTGGAGAAAACATAACAGGAGTAGTTTTATTTACATTTAAGTTCAAGCCATTCGAACTACAATATTTAGACATATTTGAGGATATGGTGGCAAGTTTATTTGCACAAGCTACCTTAGGTTCACCCGCCACACAAGATTTTTCACAAATAAAACACGGACGCTGCGACATAATACTAAGTGTAGCAATAGGCTCCAACGTTCAATCTATACTAACCGGCCTAACTATATTTAGCTCTAGTGGCAGATGTTTCACTCAAGGACAGATGAAACAGGAAAGAACTTGTCACGTGATATAGGATAAGGGATCGAAATTCCAAATCTTAACAATAGGCCTGAACGTTTCCGAGTCGGTACTTGCCATGAAAATACCTGCCGCACCCGGCTAACTCCAGTATTGACGTATATACAATTTTAAGCTAACTGCGCGGCTCTCTCGTGGCGAAAAATATTGATCCTATCGAAAAAATAAAAGAGATGTAGTTTATAGCAAATTTTGTGATGCTCAATTTTGTACTGATCTATTTTTATCGTAAAATGTACCTGAACGGAGATATTCACGAAAAATCAATTTTCGGGACCTTTATGGGTGTAGGGGGGGGGGGGTGGCTCCCGGCAAACATACCTCACTTCATTTCAATCCAAAATGTACCTCTGTGCAAAAATCCTCAAAACACCCTATTTTGATACCTATTGCCTGGAGTAAATTCAATACGATCGTGCAAAAAACAGTATGAGCATCACGAACGTTAAGGTCTCCAAACATTGCCGTCGACCAGTAAACGGACCTTACCGTTCTTGATACTCAATATACTATTAACTACAGTTACAAAAAATATAACTGCTTCTGTTATTTACTTGTAATAATCGAGTAACTTTGTCACTTGACTGTGACTTTACATCAAATGATTTTGAGAACGAAGGACTACCTTTTCTATAATAGCCTTTGCATAATTTTTAAAGTAGGCTAAATTTGCCACAATTTGAAGGACATCATAGAGCACAGCACAGAATATTTATGTAAGTCAAATTGTTTCCAAGATACAGATTTATAAATTTTATTATATTCTTCGCAGAGAAAAAAATTCGTATCGCTATGTTCATCGTATTCTGAATAACTTTCAAATGTCCGTCTGTCTGTTAGATTGTCCGTCCGTCACGTTTCTTGTAAGAACGATAACTCAGGAACAGAAAATCCGATCACATTGAATCTTGGACGGTAAGTTTGTTTTAGCTAGATGTAAGGTTCGATGTATGAGGTTACTGGACTAAACACAATATTGCTAAAAATGACATAATTTGAAAAAAAATTGTAAATTTTAAATAGATGTATCTTGGAAACTATTGGGCTTACATAAACTATTCTGATTTCAAATTGTGGCAAATTTACTCTACTTTAAAAAAGCATCGGAATGTTATTGTCGAAAAAGTAGTCCTTCGCGGTCAAAATTGACTAGAGCTAAAAGAAAGTAAAAAATTTCACAATTTTCTAGATTTTTGACAAAGTTGTGTTCGGCTTCCGAGGTCGAAACCTTGGAACATTCATTGGGCTAACATAATAAACAACTCACCAAAAAATCAGAACTACCAGAATTGATGTAAGGTTCGATGTATAATAGACCGGGAGATGGTGACAGTTGATTGTCTCCGATTTCTTACAGCATGCCTTTTGGAGAAGTGAAAATGTACCTTTTGACAACAAAGAAAAGGGGTACTAATCCGTTGCATGCTTTCCGGTATGGAAAATTCCATTTCTACTGAAACGAAATTTTAGTATTTCTCTCTGATATTAAAACGTTTGCCCTTTTATTAAAAGAAAGTTAAAACAAACTGTGTTAGTAATTATAGGCATGCGATTCGCTGAGTCCCAAAAGACTCGAACGGACACCGCGTTCTCATGCTACATGACGATGAAGAGAATTAAATTTTGTGTCGTAAAACCAACATTATTATAGAATGTTAAAAACTCTACAACGCTAGCTTGCCGAAATCAAAAAAACATATTTTGAACATAGACTGAGCGTAGACGGCATAAATCAAACCTGGAAAGATTTGAGCCTTTTAAATATAGCTAAGCGAGTAAATAGTATTCTGGATGAATTAAAAAATGTTAATCACCTTAACCGCTATTTCATTAATTTTATCCCAAAATTACCTGCATATCAAGATACCAATAATATTAAACCAAATATTGGCTCATTTAAATTTATTCCTACTTCTGAGTATAATGTTCAGAAAATTCTATATGGTATAAAAACCAATGCGCAGGGAAATGATGGTCTTAATATTAGGTTATTACTCATGTGTTGTCCTTTAATACTGCCTTTTGTTACCCACATAATAAATTTTTGTTTAGAAAATGGCATGTTTCCAGACTCCTGGAAACAATCCTTAGTGCAACCAGTGACCAAAAAAACAATCCTGAAGAATTTAAGGACTTCCCCCCAATTAGTATTTCGCCAACCCTATCAAAAGTCTTAGAGAAAGATGTAGAGTGTCAGATGCGGGATAACTTAACAATATTTCAATTGCTACCTGAATACAATCTGACATTTTGAGAGGATCGGACCAAAGAAAAGTTACAATGTTGATACTCGTCGATTTTGTAATAGCATTTGATGCGATTAAACACGAAATACTTTTCGCTATACTGGAATCTATAATAGGCTTTCGTGTTAGTGTAGTTAACTTTTTTCGTAGCTATCTACAAATTAGAACACAACGTGTTAAAATTGACAAAAGTGTGTCTATGCTTCTCGAGGCGTCAACCGGGGTCCCACAGGGGTTAATTCTAGGACCGTTATTATATATGTTATATACGTCAGGTTTCGAAAGGTATTGAAAGTAAGTATTGTCGAATGCACTTCTACGTTTCGTTTGATTCAGAGAAATGGGCTGAGGCAATGGCTGCTATTAATGGCGACTTAAATTCTCTAATTGAAAAATCCAGAAGTCATGCATTAAATGTTAACGCCATTAAAACATCTGCTTTAGTTTTTGGTCATCATAATATCACATCAACAGTAAAGGAAAACATACAAATATATGTTGATGGACATCATATACCTTTTAAAGAAAATGCAAAAAATTTGGGGGTAACATTTGACACGAATTTAAGAATTATACCGCATATTAATAACTTTATGCGTGCAGCATATACAAATTTAAAAGTAATATATAATATCAGGCATTATTTGAATAAAAATATAAAAACAATTGTATGCAACTCGTTGATCTTATCAAGATTTAATTTTGCCGATTTTGTATATGGTCCTTGTTTGGATGCGGAGGATACGCTTAGAATACAAGTTCTACAAAACTCTTGTTTGAGACGTCATCAAAGTATCTCACATAAACTAATCCAGTTAAGTTGGCTCAATATGTCTAGGCGATGACTTCTGCATTCTGCTTGTTTATATCAGAAAATTATTAATAATAAAACTTCCAAATTCTTGAGCAAAAAAATCTCATATAGAACACACTTTGAATATTCGTTTTAAAGGTACACTTACTCCTCCATCGTATAGAATTATTCAAACGATCATTTACGTATCAAATAACTAAAGTATATAATTGCATTCCTTCATATAAAAAGTAAATCAATAGTGATTGTTTTTTTTTGCCATATTGCTATTACCTACGCTTAAGATTAAATACGCGTCTTGTAAGGCCACTTAATCTTCAGCGTTTTTCTCGTATTCTTTTAAATTATATTATCTAATCTTGTTACTTTTTTTGAGAAAATAAAGACCTATTATTATTATTATAAAAAAAATTACACGCAGCCCTTTTTGGTCCAATTTATGAAAATCCTTCGAAAATTTCAAACGATTTGACGTGATCTTAAACAAGAGCAAATGAAGTTAAATGTAATTTTATAGTGTAAAATGTCCTTAAAATTTAGATGGCATGCATGCCGAAGAAGCCCATCACATCATAAATAATAAGAAAACTTGTAAAAAAAAAGGAAAATTTTTGTGAATTTATTTTGCATGCCTTTTGCATTTCGCAATATGATGTTGTTTTAAGCTCAAATGAAAAATGGGATGCATATTGAATATTGCTGGAACCTAACATTGAAAACAAAAATATGGAATAAGAATTAGAAAATTAATTAAGTCGATATAAAATTTACAACAAAGGTTCCGTGATATCATTCAGCATGACATGTCTTATTTAATAATCAAGACCTTTCTTTTTGGACGCGACCAGAAAATAGCATGTCGACCGGTAAGTACATTGAGAAAAATTTTGAAGTACATATTTTGGAAAAAAATCAGACTAAATCTGAAATGCTTCAAAGTTTTAATTACTATTCCATTCAGCCCAATTTTTAAGACAATTTTAGAACGTTAAAAAATAATCTATAAGGTAAAATTCAAAATATCTGGCTTGTTCGGCGTGGCATATTATAACGTTTTTTAGCACATTAGAAGAGTTTGTGTGCAGAATGTATGCAACTATTAAAAATGGTCTGAGAAGGTGCTCAAATGTAGACGAGGCTCGTCGTATGTTATAAAAGCCACGGCAAGAAAATCGGGCCAACAGATTTAAAAAAAATTAAAAAATCTAAAGTAATAGCCATTCATAAGAAAGGTGACTTAGACAAATCAGACAATTATAGGCAAATACATTTCTTACCAGTTATGTCAAAAGTCATCGAAAAGTACTATACTCACAAATTATGCAGTACATGGAAACGAACAATCTTTTAACAAAACAGCAATACGGATTTCGAAAGGGCAATACTACATCTGACGCAATTCACACCCTAACTATAGAAGTATTAGATGCATTTGAAGAAAAACAGGCATGCGTAGGAATATCCACACACTTAACTAAAGCTTTTGATTTTGTTAGCCATGGAAAACTGTTGAAAAAACTGGAAATGTATGGAATTAGAGGACTATAAGACTTTTGAAATTTTACTTATACAACAGATCTCAACAAGTTTTCCATGGAAACTGCTATAACAGTGAATTAATAATGAAGAGGGGTGTTCCCCAAGGTTCTATCCTTGGATCACTCTTGTTTATTATTTATGTAAATGATTTTCCTGATTATATGAATGCACACACTATAAACAGATATGAATTGACAACAATTATGTCTGCTGATGACACCTATTTTGTCATAAGAATGAATAAATACAACATACCTCAAATAACAACATACATGACCCTCGGCAGTGGTTTATACAAAACGAATTATTCTTAAATGAAAACAAAATAATCATAACAAACTTTGAAATAAAACAAAATATTGAAAGTGAAAAAATCAAATTTCTAGGTGTGTGGGTGGATTCATGTTTGAGCTGGCAATATCATATTACTTACCTCATCAGTAAACTTTCGAGAGTCGTATTTGCTGTTCGAAGAATATTCATATTGGCAGGCGAAAAAGCAGCATTAACAACCTATTATGGCTTATTTAATTTGGTACTTGATTATGGTATATTAATGTGGGGAAATGGTGCACAATATGCCCTTCAAAAAATATTTATAATACAAAAAGCCGCAGTACGAGGCATTGTTCACACACATCACACAGATTCATATAAGCCACTATTTTTAAAATTAAAAATGATGTTAGTGTATTCCCTAATAGATTTTCGCAACTTAGTTTACACCACAAATAATATTGCAAATTTTCACACTCTGATGTGCACGTAATCAAAACAACATTATACAACCGCAAACGCGATTACAAAAAAGTACAGTGCTCGGAATAAGATGCTCTTCCCGCAGATATTCGCGAAATGAATGTAAAGTAATTTAAAAAAAAAGTCAAAAAGATTCTCACGGAAAATTGTCTTTATAGCTTACAGGAATTCTATTCGATACAGTATAATAGATAGGGTAGGTTAGTTTTTATAGGCTCCCGGCACACGTAAAATAAAAAGGTTTCTATTTTATATATTTAATGTGTGATGTTAAAGTTCTATATACAAATTTTGTTATATCATTAAGATGTATGTTCTAATATTAAATGTTATATATAATTTATACATGAGTTTACGGTTTTATATACAATTTTCACTATATTATTACATAAGATATATGTTTCATTAAATAAGTTTCGATAAATCTTTGAGTTGTCCGTATACTCTATCTATAAATTAAAAAAAAATAATAAACTATTTTTTTTTCACAACTCCCGTTGGTGCATGGTGGTAAAAATTTTCAGAGAAACGGAGACTTTAGAGACCAGCGTTCCCATCAGTGACTAACATACGGCGGATAGTGCGGCATATCGATAGTATGACAGACTTTTGAGCTGTGGTGATTGTCTTCTCCCATTCTGATATCCCCGTTTTCTCCTGATTTTTAGGTAGGTATTTGTCGACTAGCCCATTGCTTGTTATTATGACAGGCAAAATATTGACAGTTTTTAGCTGGTATATATTTTTTACTTCATGCGCCAGATCCTGATATTTTAATAGTTTTCCATTTCTTGCTGCTCTGATGTTGCTGTCTAATGGGATTGTTATATCTATGATTTGTGCCCATTTATATTTTTTGTGCATTATCAATATATCAGGTCTGTTATATCTTACTTCCATATCTGTTATTATACTTATATCCCAATACGCTTTAACTTTATCGTTCACCAGGATTGGGCAAGGCGTGTACTTGTAGTAGTGTATTACATTTTGTATTATTTGTATTATTATTTTTTTTTTTCAAAAAACCAGTCACCTTACTCTGTGGCTCCGACCGTCACAGAGGGGAGCTGGTAATAAATACCAATAGCCACTCCCCACGCCCGTGGGTCCGCGAATAATGTACTCAGGGCACATGAGTAGATGCAATGAACCGAGGATGACAGCCTTCTGCATTCTGCCGGCTGAGATCTCTGCCGAATCTCGTCATGCCGGTATGATCTTTAGTTCCGAAAGCAGCGTCTGTCTCATTCCACCGAGGGCTCCTATAACCAGTACCACTATTTTAACAGAATGGCCTGGATAAAGCCTGCGGAGTTCGAAGAGCAAATCTCGATATTTTGTCCGTTTTTCCTCCTCTTTCAACACAATGTTGCTCTCAGCGGGAGCTGAGAATTCCACGACATACATTGTCTTGAGTTGGTGGTCGAGGAGTACTATGTCAGGCTTGTTGGCTTGTATTTGCCTGACGGTGAGAAACGAGTAGTTCCAATAAATTAAACACTTCTCATTCCCCACAACGGACTCAATATCCCCCGGAGCATAAGGCAGCACTGGTGTTTCGTCTATCCAATACGAGTGCCTTAGATGATAGTAAAGCACTCGTAATGCTGCGTCGTGTCTGTGAATATAGGCCGAGACGGGCAAGCCGACAGTAAGTGCATTACAGTCTCTGGCGCCCTGTGGTAGGGCCTGCAGCTGACATCAGGGACCTCCATACCAATGACACGTTGTCGATAGACGAGAGTGTTAAATACACCATCCTGGCAAGCCATTATGAATCCCTCGGTCTCAGACTTCAGACCTGCTGATCTTAAAAAGGCGAAGGTCAGCCTTTCGGATAAGCCGAGGTCTTCTGTATTTTTATAGAAGGCTCCATGCAATGGCTTATCCTTATGGAGCTGCAGAAGGATGTTGTGTTCTGCAGCTCTAATATGGGCTTTTAATCGAACGGGTTCCAACTCGGTGACAGAGTCGGGGTTTACCCGCTCGACGTCGAAGATGAGACCAAGTTCATCGGCTGTTCTCCGTGATGCCTTAAAGAGAAAAGCTCCTACCTCTGCACAGACCATGCACAGGAGGGGATTCAAACTCCTGATGACCTTACATGCTCCATCCAGAACCATCCTGCTATGGAGACTCTCCAAGCTCAAGAGTTCACGGCCTCCCCAATGTCGTGGGAGATATAACCGTTGAACGGACGATTTAGGATGCAAGCTCCTATTGAGATGCATCTTCTTGCGGTTTACTACATCGAGTTGAGGCAGCTTTTCTCTAGTCCATTTCACTACTCCGAAAGAGTAAAGAAGAATCGGAACGGCAAGCAGACACCTTGTTCTTCCCCGACAGTTCTGAAGACCAGATCTGTCGGAGTAGATGCTGGTACTTGCCGTGGAGAGCGTTTTTCACTACACTCACTTCTTGGGTGGAGCGTTGCTACACACCCAAATAAGTGTACGACTCTCCGGCATCTAGATGGTGTAAGAAGCTTCCGTCCACGAGCTGCGCGTCCTCTTCGTAGTCACCGCATCGTCCTCTCTTGAGATGGATCAGTGCGCATTTGTCCAACCCGAACTGCATACCGACAGCCTGCGTGTACGCCACCTGAGGGATTGTTGGAGATCCCTTTCGGAGGAGGTATAAAGTTTAAGGTCATCCATGTAAAATAGATGGGTGACCTTATGCCTCCTGTCGCCAGGGGTACCGCAGTTGTAGTCGCGGGTGTTTCGGAGCGAGACGGATAATGGCAGTAGTGAGACGCAAAATAGAAGAGGGCTGAGGAAATCTTCCTGAAATACTCCCCTTCCGAATGTCACCGACTCTGTTTGGATTCTATCGTTACCCGATGGTATGGTAAAACGCGTCCTCCAGAGCGGCAGCAGTTCCTCAATACATCTCACTACGGGACCGGGTACCATAAGACATAGGAGCAAGTGAACAATGAGCTCATGCGATTATCATTATTATCATCATGGTTTAAGCAAAAATTGTTAGGTTTCGACGCATGTATTGTACCACCTTGTAAGCGTGAACTGAAGCAGCATCTACTTCGAACCTCTTTCGTAGGACACGTGTGGCAAAACGCATAATATACTGCATTACCTAATAGTGGACTTGATCCAGAAAACTTCGGCTGGATACACGAAGGTAATGCTTACAAATTCGGATGGTTCGAAGTGTCTCAAAAAAAAATTATGTTGAAGATAATAAAACTTTTTACATTCTTGTTCAATTATATATTGTACATTTTTTAACGGGTAGAAAAATAATTACTCGTTTTCCAAATCAATGCGAATATCTTTAGGCAAACGTTTTGTTGTCTTCCTCGGGAAACCGTATTTTATTGTAATATTCAAGTTAAAATTTTACTTTTTTTTCAACTTTTTCTATGCATACCTCTGTTTTTGAACCTCCTAATTTGCATGCCATTTTTATTACAGCAATGCATTATAACAATGGTCCACAGTTAAGATGGCATGCAATATGAAATCTCGCCCAAATTGTTTGAAATTCTCGCAGGACTTTTCAGAATTTTTCCACTTTTGGGCCAACGATGGCTGCATGTCAATTTTTTTATAAGGATTTTACGACACGAACTTTCATTCTTTCATCGACATGCAGCACGAGAACGCTGGAAATTATATTTTTTTACTTCAAGTTCACGTGTCCGTTCGATTGCTTTGGGACCAAGCGAATCGCATGCCTATAATTACTAAGACATTAAATTTATTTTAATAAAAGGGCAAGCGTTTTAATATCATAGAAAAACACTGAAATTTAGTTTTAGTGAAAATGCAATTTTCCATAAGATCGGAAAGTGTGCAACGGAGTAGTACCCGCTTTTTCTTATTGTCACAGGTACACTTTCACTCCTCCAAAAGGCATGCTGTAAGAAAGCGGAGACAATCAACTGTCACTATATCCCGGTCTATAAGGTTACTGGATTATAAGTGATAATTATTTTAATTGTTGAAAGGACGAAAGTATTGTAAGCACAGTTAATTAATGGTGGAGGTATTAAGCCGGGCTACGACGCTTACTAAAGGAGAAATTTCATAACTTTTTATTCTATTGAGTGACAGGGAAAAAACCCTTTTGTTATACTGAAATATAAAAATTTTCAGATTTCATCGACATGGTTTTAAAAAACTTTATACTTTCTACGCTTATTACAATCAAACCGACATATTAATACGTCTTGTTAATAAATATACAGTAATAACAAACAAATTTGAGACCAATTCGTTCCCCCATTTTTGCTTTAGAGCGAGTTAAAGGAAAAAAATGTAATTAGTTCCCAATTACTTTCACACTTTTTGTTCTATCTTTCTCTACTGACCAAAAAAGTCTTAACTGTTTTCTATTGAGGGAGACATTTTGAACGGTTTTGTTGAGGTGACATTACTTACACCTTAAAAAAATTGTATGCATGATTTCTAAAGCGGCTTAACCCCCCCCCCCCCCCCCCATCTTTAACATTTAGCAGCAACTCATCAAAGCAGAAATCTTCCGTACTGTATTGAAATCGCTGTTTAATAATAAATAGCGGCTTGTGTGCCTCAGTGATTTCTCCTTATTGCGAAGAGATTTGCATTTAAAATAAGATTTAAATTAAATGTATTTATGACTGACAATTTCCTGCCTGTGTGTTTGCCAGGCCCAGCAATCTAAAGTAAACGTCTTTATATGCATTTCACTTTACTTTAATTAAGTATTTCTAAATTCTAATGGAGTTAAATTAATTACATTTGGAAGATAATAAAACCGTTAAATTCCTTAATTTCGTATCAAACGCGGACAGTTAAATATTATATATTGAACTGTTAGCAAAAAAGTTTATATTCTGAAAATCTCCCATTAATTACAAGGAATTTTGTCGAGTTGTGAGAGTATAAATTTATGAAGCAAAAGAATTGTTTTAGCTTACCAAAGCGATGCATTTGCTTCACGATAAGTGTTATCAGTTTCAAGGTTTTCATTTAAACAATAACGATTCCTAAGGATCCTGGTTTTAAGTAATGCTTCGAGCTTAATGAATTTTATTGTTTTAAGTGATGCCTAATTGAGTTACAGCCCTGAAAAGTGAACTCGAAAAACCTTTATAAAAGGCCCTTTTGAGACGGTAGGTAGTTAACATCGTTTTAATGAATATTTATCCTTTCACTCACGAACGCCGGTACTTAAGAACAGCTTTTAAAAAACATTTATTTTAAGTTTGTTACTTGAGATTAAAATGTGTTCCAATATTTTTATTTTTCTACCAAAATATATTTTTGCAACACCTCTAACCTAGTTGATTATTATTAAGAATTTTTTGTTGACTAGAGTAAGTCAACCTCATAATTCAGTTAATAATTGGCGGGTGTTTGGAAAAAGTGACATAAGTCCAAAAATATCAAAAATGAGATAAGTGCACCATACACTTTAAAATGAACCATTTTATATTTGTGAAAAGAGGTATAAGTCTGTCTAATGGTATAATATTTTTTTTTAAATTGTGTAATATGATGAAGTCTTTCCATAAAATTTATTTAGTGAATAGTGATGTATGTGTTCTTAAACCAACATAAATTTATGTCTAAAGGTATACAAGGTGGGGCAATAGTGCGTCGAACCTCGATATTTCGAGTTCTACGATAGCTAAAAAATTGTTTAAAAATTGCAAGTAAACTAGATAAAAAAGTCTATAACTGGAAATTATTTTCGAACATACAGGGCGAGCTAAGAGAAAATTACAGGACCAAGTGCCTTTTTTTTAAATGGAACGCTATGTATATCAGTACATTTTTTGAAGCCTCTTTCTAGACTCTACTCATTCCTATATTAGCATTGAATATATTCCGACCACTTGGATGTAATGAATTTTTTTGGTGAAATAATGCAATCTACAGATGGATATTAAAAAAATCACCACAGTCACAATTATGGGTTTTAAGAAAAACTTATATGAATACGAGTTACGAGACATCTAATTAATGTCTTTGAATAATTTTCATTTCCTAAAAATGTACGGGGTGGCCAAAAATTATTTTCAATTAAGAAAATTGAGAAAATTCTCTCAATTTCTTCAAATGCAACACTCTGTATATATTTCGACGATGTGATGTAGAAATCAAAACCTAACATTTTTTCTAAGTACTTCCTTAGGGCTAATTGCAACCAATTTCGTTTTATTAAGCAATAATTCCAAAATTCAAAAATAAACTTTTAAAAAAAAGAGATTTCTTCAAATAACTCAGTAGAAAAAATTATAATAAATGTTCCACATGCTGCCCATTTCGATTGACACACATCTCTATGCGCGTTTGAAATGAGGTTCCCACTGTTCATAAATCTGCCGGTGTGATAGATGTAAAGGCAATTATTATTCTGTCCTTCATATTTTGTACTGTTGTTGGTGTGTCTCTATAAACAATTTCCGTCACGTATCTCCATAAAAGAAATCCATTACTGTAAGATCTGGGGATCTAGCAGGCCATTTAGTGGGACCATTCCTTCAAATCCATTGATTGAGGTATTATTTAAGTTGTCTCTAACTGCATTTAAATAATGCGGCGGAGCACCACCATCTTACTGGAACCACATCCTATTTTGAATTTTTTTCAGGGAGATTCATCAATAATTGTAGCAGATAGTTTTCCAAAAAATGAAGATAAATAGCTCCAGTGGCCCTGGATTGTAATACTGTAATAATTCCTCTCAAAACGTTTATAGATCATCTGTGTTGGTTATCAACTTGCATAAAAAAGTGAGGATTTTCCGAAGGATAATAATGGAAATTGTGGCTACTAACAAATCAATTTTTATGAATAGTTGCCTCATCACTGAATAAAACAGTATTGAAGAAGTTGACATCATGTTGCATTTCACCTCTGATCGAATTACAAAATTGTAGGCGCTTTTGAAAATCGTCATCAGATCATTCCTGGTGCATTTGAATATGGTATACATGCAACTTATGTGTGTTTAAGATTCGACCCACAGACCGTCTACTAATTCCTACTAATGAGCTCACTTCTCTTTGACTAACATGGGGATTCTAAGCTATTGCCAACACCACAGGAAACTCATTTTCTTCGTTCAGAACACGTTTTATTATTTCATTTTTTTTATATTCGACATTTCCAGTTTCCAGAAATCTATCGAGAAGGTTTTGGAAGCTGCTGACATCAGGAATCGTTTCCTCAGGATAACGTTGGTGATAAATTCTATTGGCAAGTAAACAATTTCTATCTTACTCGCCCAAAACAAAAGTCATGTCTACAAGTTCCGCTTTATTAAAATTCGTATTGTAAAATTCCAAATATTTTAAATTTAATGCAAATGGTATCGACCAATAAGTGTGATAAATGCTCCTTTGTACACGAAAATTTATACCAAACTGAGGTTTTATTGTTTGTCGAATAACGAAAACAGCAAAAAAATTTCCAAAAAAAAAAAACATTACAGTAAAGGACCGGTTAAATACTATTCGCTCATTTCAATGGATTGGAAGAAATGATCCCACTAAATGGCCTCATTTCAAAATCGGATAAAGACGTGTGAGAATCAAAATGGGCAACACGTCGAACACCTATTATACATTTTTCTAATGGATGATTTAAGAGAATCTCTTTTTTTAAGTTTATTCTTGAATTTGACATTTATTTATTTATAAAACGAGAATTGTTGCATAGCCATAAGGAAGTACTTATAAAAAATGTTCGTTCTTCATTTACACATCACATCGTCGAAAAATATTATTATTATTATTATTTTATTATTATTAGCCTTTACTCGAGTCCGAGTATAAAAAAATGTACAGTCGATAGATTGTGTGTAATAAAAAACAAGTAAAAGGTGTAGTCTATTGTAATTCCCATTCATCTACGGTGCACACGACTATGGCTATAGAGGCCAATTCGGGAGAGCACATGTCGACCGCAGTCAGGACAAACATAGATCTGGTTAGGTCTTGGATTCGGCCTTCTTGCAGCAACATTTCCTTGATAGCTGGCCACAACCCCTCGCCATTCGGTCCTGTCCGCTGCAAGTTGTTCCCATTGCTCGCCTGGAATACCGCAGGATTTTAAATTTTCATGGAGAACGTCTTTGAACCTCTTTCGTTGACCGCCACGCATTCTTCTACCGCTTAGCAATTCACCATAAAGTGTACATTTAGGAAGACGGTTATCATGCATACGATGAACGTGACCTGCCCATCTTAGGCGTGCTCTTGAAATAAGCACCTCAATTGGAAGGCTGTTTGCTCTCCTGAGTACTTCCACGTTTGATATGTGATGGAACCAACGGACTTTCATCATACTTCTGAGGTGTCTTTGCTGAAAACGTTCTAATTCTTTCACATGACGACGGTAAGTGACCCAGCTTTCACATCCATATAGCAGTGTTGGAATGACAACTGCTCTGTAGACAGCCATTTTCGTTGACAAAGCAAGGTCGTGGTTGTCAAATACCCTCTCTCTAAGTCCCCAGAGTGCTCTAGATACAGCGTTAATTCTATTGCGAATCTCGCTGTCCATGTTTGCTTTGTCATTAACAACGTTGCCTAAGTAATTGAACTGATCCACCACTTCAAGAGAATTTCCGTTAAGTGTAATGTCTATTTGGTTCACCTGATGAGGAGTTGACATAATCTTAGTCTTTCCGATGTTGATTTTAAGTCCCAAGGAATCATAGCTCTGGGCATACACATCTAAAAGTTCTTGAAGCTCTTCCGGCGTAGAGGCTAAAAGTGCACAGTCATCCGCATACTGAAGATCACAAATGAATCGTGTGCGTGTCTTCGTGAAAGCTCTAAAGCGCCCTATGTTAAAGAGACCGCCATCAGAACGGTATCTGAGACCTATTCCTCTGACTGTCAGTTTGTTGTCAACAATAATTGTTAGAGCAGTGGTAAACAAATTAAAAAGTAGAGGTGCCAGGACACATCCCTGCCTAACTCCAGTGAGAGTTTGGAAAGGTTCGGTTGCCTCATTATTATACATAACCTGGGCGTTGTTGTTTGTATGTAGCCTGCGACATATTTCCACAAATTTTCTAGGGATACCTAAGCGGAACATAATTTTCCAGAGCACTTCCCTGTCCACCGAGTCAAACGCCTTGGTTAAATCAATGAAGGCCATGTGAATTTCTCCTTGATGTTCGAGTGCTTTTTCTTGAAGCTGTTTAAGTGTGAAGATTAAATCCGATGTGCCTCGGTTTGGTCTAAAGCCACTCTGTGTTTCAGGAAGTAACTTTTCCATAACAGGTGTTAGCCTATTTGCCATCGCTTTAGTGAGTATCTTCCCTCCAACAGCCAGGAGAGCTATACCCCTGTAATTTCCACAGTCCGCAGCGCTCCCTTTGTTTTTGAAGAGGTTGATTAAAAGTGTATCACGAAACTCCTGCGGAGCTTGACCAGTTTCCCACACGACATCAAACAGTTTTTTGAGGTAGAGTATGAGCTCTGACGACACAGCTTTAAAGATCTCAGCTGGGAGTGAGTCGGCGCCGGGAGATTTGTTATTTTTTAGCTGCCCAATGGCGGTTAAGATCTCTTCCGTCGTTAGTGGTTTATCTAAGTCTTCTAAGGTGTCATATTGAGGGATAAGATTTATAATATCGTGATCGGCTTGATTTTGCTGGTTAAGAATGTTAGAGTAGTGTTCTTTCCATCGGGCTCTTATTTCCTGGTCTTCTTTGAGGAGATTTCCATTTAAATCTTTAATAGGGCACATATTTTTCCGACTGGGGCCGTACACTGCTTTTACTCCTTGAAAGAAATTCCTGTAGTCGTGTGAATCGGCGTACCTTTGAATTTCTCTGGCATTGCTTGCCCACCACTCGTTCTTTATTCTTCTGATTTCGCATTGCGTTTCACACTTAGATTGGGTAAAAGCTTCTGCTTTTGATGAGTCGTTGGGGTGGTTGATAGCGTTTTGGAAGGCAATATGTTTGCGGTCAAGAAGTTCTTGTATAAAAGCTTCATTATCATTGAACCAGTCCTCCTGTTTTTTACTTGCTGCAGTGCCAAGAATTTCCTCACTTGCACTTTTTAAACTGTCTTTAATTTGTGTCCAGGTAGTAACGACATCTACAGAATTGGTTTCTTCTAGTGCACTCAAATTCTCTTGAACTTTTTGCTTTAGCTGTTCGACGGTTTGTTAGTCACGCAATTTACTAATACTGAGACGGGGTCTACGTTTTACTTGAGTTCTTCGGTGTTTGGGTCTCATAACAATTTTCATTTTAGAGACAACAGGACGATGATCGGTCCAACATTCGCTATCAATGCGCGCCTTTGTAATTTGGACGTCCTTGAGATGCTTCCTACGTACGATAACATAGTCCAGTAGATGCCAGTGACCTGATCTGGGGTGACGCCAGGTGCCTTTAAATTTATCCTTTTGTCGGAAAATGGTGTTTGTTATAACTAGATCATGTTCGGCCCATTTAGTTAGGAGTAGTTGACCGTTAGCGTTCATGTTGCCCAAACCGTTCTTGCCTATGATGCCTGGCCAGGTGTCTGCATCTCTCCCTACTCTAGCGTTAAAATCGCTAAGAATAACGAGTCGTTCCGTTTTAGGTATTCTACAGAGGGTTTCTTCCAGCTGTTGATAGAAGCTTTCCTTGGTTTCGTGACTTGCATCCAGAGTGGGAGCGTAGGCGCTTATTATAGCTTATAGCGTAGCAGCATTAGACGCTCGGATAGGCCTTGTGGTGCTTGTGTTAAGTTGGATACAAATTGATTCCGAACGGCAAATCGTACTCCATGTTGTCTTCTTGAATTGGTGGGAAGACCTTTCCAATCGAAGGTGTAGTACTTTTCTGTGAGAGAGCCTTCCTCCAAAAATCGAGTTTCGCTGAGAGCTGCAACGTCAACATTGAGTCGGTGAAGTTCTCTATCTATTGTCTAGTGCTGTCGTTCAAAGTACGAACAATCCAAGCGCCGTAGATGAAAGAATTAATTTTCTTGGATTTAACTTGTCGGTGTTTTTACGACATTCAATGAGGTGTCCCTGTGGGCACCCTCCAAAACGAAGCTGCATTTGAAGTTTTAGCTGGAGTAGGTATGCAACTGACCAGCTCGGTTGCGGAAGGAGAGTGGTGTGGTCCCATGACACAGAAGGAGACTGCGACGATGGGGTAGCCAAACGATTCCAAAAGCAACCTTTGTGTACGGTGGGTTGGGTTAATAATTGAGTAGGAGAGGCTATAACTTGCGCTTCACTACCCCATTACACCCCATCGAAAAATATACGGGTGTTCCATTTGAAAAAATTGAGAATATTCAATTTAAAATGTTCTTAATTTAAAAATAATTTTTGGTCACCCTGTACATTTTTAGGAAATGAAAATGGTTCAAAAACATTAATTAGATGTCTCATAACTGCATTCACATAAGTTTTTCTTAAAACCCATAATTGTGACTGTTGTGATTTTTTTAAAATCCATCTGCAGATTGCATTATTTCAACAAAAAATTCATTACATCCAAGTGGTTGAGAGATGTTCAATGCTAATATAGTAACGAATAGAGACTAGAAAGAGGGTTAAAAATATGTACATATATACATAGCATTCCATTAAAAAAAAGGCACTTGGTCCTGTAATTTCGTCTTGGCTCGCCCAGTATATTCGAAAACAATTTCCAATTATAGACTTTTTTATCTAATCTACTTGCAATTTTTGAAAAAATTTCTAGCTATCGTAGAACTCGAAATATCGAAGTCCGACCCACTATTGCCCCACTCTGTATATCAAAATGTCACTATATATTTATGTACACACTTTGATTTTCGGCAATTAGTTATGTAGAGGAGCATATATTTATATGTAAATATCATTTATAAACCGTACAGTTAGTGAGTATAGGTATATGTAGAGTTGTACATACTCTAACTAAATTTATTATGAACTTCTAATAGAAATAAGTTGACGTGCTTGAGAGCTAAAATTTGCGATACAGGTAAACTTATTTCACTTTTCACTCAAATATTGATAAGCACTAGTCAGTCTATGTACTAAAGTGTAATCAGAATAAGTTCAAATGTACATTTTTGAACATTATTTTTCAATAAGTAAATTGCGATATAGGCAGTTTGTTACCAGAGAACTTGTTATAATTAGATACATGCGCATTTAATAAAGTGATTGAACATATTTGTGCAAGTACTTTTTATAAGTTTAATAATAATAATAAGTTTAATTTATTCGTCTTGTTTTTAAGTATATTGATATAGCTTGAGAACTAGAATGATACAATTAACTCTACGTAGTCGGATGATATTAAAGAAAATCGTTTCACTTCATTAGAAATCTCACGGGAAATAATATCTGCTCAAAATAAAGAATTAAAAATAATTGAAGGATTATTAGAAACATATGATGAAACATTAGAGATTATAAGATATTCAAAATTAATGAGGCATTAATGACAAAAGAAACATTGATGAATTGAAAAAAAATCAATTAAGAAATAAGTTATTAGAAAAAATAATGTACTTGAGCAAACGTGTACTTAGAAAGAAATGATGATGCGCCAGTGGATAACAGTGACGCAGATTCTAATCATGTAACAGAAAATGATTTTGACTCTGATCAAGACACACAAAAAAGAAGAAAAGTAAAACTGACAATAAGCATGGAAAAGCAGTAGTAGTAGAACTATCTGAAGAAAGAAACAAATGTAAAAAGAATGTCAAGGAAGAACGAAACCAGAGAAGCTAGGGCAGAAAGAAAAATCAAAAGAAATTTAGATGTTGAATATTCAACAAAAAAGAGAAAATTGATAAAACAAAGGAAACCTAAGAAACTTCCAGATTGGAGATTGAAATATAAAAAAAATAGATTAGATGAAGAAAAGTGACGGAGCTTATTTAAAGAGTATTGGTCCATGTGAAACTTCAATAAGCGCGTAGCTTTCTTCATTGCAAGGTCCGAGCCTAAGAAAAGTTCTAAAGTTAAAACAGCACCTCTAGAAATACAAAATAGCAAAAAAGACTTATAACCAACAAATTTCATTTACGTATAGATAAATTTTGTTTCTTGTAAATTTTATGCGAAACAAACACCATAAAATGGTTAAGATATTCCCAAGAACCGGTTATCGTTGAATACAAACCATCTTGAAAGGAGAAGACCCTTCCGAAAATTATGTTTTTGCGTAAATGAAATGTATTTTATGTAAATATAAAAATTCCCTCGTCTTATAAAACATCAAATCCTATCAGTGTTGATAAAAAAAAGAATGTGTTTCTTATATTGATGAAAGTTTCCATGATTTTTAATACAACCTTATGACCAGCGCAGATATGCGAAAAACCCTACCAGATCCCGATTTGGAAGAAGATGAATTTGAAGAAGAAGAGAAGTAAAAAACTGAAAGAAAATGATATATTTTAAATAACATATGACCATGTAGTAAAAAATGTTAAAATCAAATAAAAGTAATCTGTTTGGGAGAATTTTAAGATATCAAAAATTTCAACATAATTTTTCTCATAAATTAGACATGTATCACTTTTCTCAAACACCCGCCAATTACCATAGCTACAGACTGTAAATGAACATTACGTACCAATTTATCTATATGTCCCGAACACGACCGCATCGAAAACGACGTAGACGAACTAATTGGTCATGACATACAATTGACGCAACGAGTATTTCTAAAAGTCATCACCAAGTCCTCGGAAATAGCAAAAACTTACCTACCAATAAAGCCCCGGGGAAAGACTGCATCGAGTACAAGCTGCTCAAATATCTCCCGAGGAAAGGTATTGTGCAATTGACGTATTTTGTTAACGGGATTCTGCGGCTACAGCACTGGCCCAGTCAGTGGAAATGCGCCGTGGTCATTCCCATCCTGAAAAAAAACGCGAAGTTCGCCGGCAGTTCCAGGCCCATCTCGTTGTTGTCGGCGATCTCCCAGTTGGTGGAGAAGGTCATCCTGATCAGGCTCGATACTGTTCAGGAGGAGCTCCACATCAACGATGAGTCCCAGTTCGGCTTCAGGAAGGGCAGGAGCACGGTACAACAGGTCGTTAGGATAGTTAACGACGTCAAAGTGCAATACAACCTCGGGAAGAACACCACCATGGTGCTCCTTGATATTGAGAAGGCGTTCGACACCGTCTGGATCCCGGGACTACTCTGCAAGCTCCATGACTACAACTTCCCGACTCACCTCATAAAACTTATTCCCTCGTTTCTGACGGACAGAACCCTGCTAGTTCGAGTGAATAACAAACTCTCAACATGGCGGGACATTCGAGCGGGAGTCCCGCAAGGATCATGCCTGTCACCGAAATTGTACAACTTAAACGTCTCCGATTTTCAAGAGTTTCCGAATATGAAGCTGGCCAAGTACGCCGATGACACAGCCATGTACGCGCATTCGCAGAACGCACAGGCAGCGAACATCCTGCTAAAGGCGCACATGGCTCGTGCCACGGCTTATTACGACCGGTGGAAGATTCGGGTGAACGCTGAGAAGTCGGAGGCAATAGTCTTCACGCGTCGCTTTATTGAAAATGAAATTATCACTCCTATTTCGATCCGGGGAAACAAAATTCCAACCAAGGATGCGTGAAGTACTTGGGGGTCAGACTGGACCAACGACTGACGTTCAACACACATATCAATGAGACAATACGTACGGTCTACTCCCTGTCCATGAGTCTGTATCCGCTCATGCTCAGGGGTAGTAGACTTAACAGACTGTTGTACACGATGGTGGTCAGGCCGTCCATCACGTGCGCGGCGCCGGTGTGGTGCAGCATACCGGCCACAACAATGAAAAAGCTAAAAGTGCTTGAGCACAAATTCATGCGCCTCATATCAAATTCAGGAAGATACACCTCCCTCAGAGATCTATACGCACGCTGCAACGACATCCCGATAGCGGACTACGTCCAGCATATCTCTCAAAACTTCTACTCGTTCAAGCTGGGCGATAGTCCGCTAACAAGACACATAACGCAAATTAGACAGCACAATGCCCCATTTCGGATCAAACACCCCTTACCGTATCAGACGTTACCGATTTTCCGGCAACCACTATAGCCAAGTTTCAACAACTATACCTTTCTCTAACCTATCCACCTTTCGCTAGTATTTCATACCTTTTAATTATCCGTAAATCTTTCCTGTCCCCCTTTTCCTTTCTGTTTGTGTATTTTTGTCGCGTTTGTTAGTTTTTCTTCATTTCTTTTTGTACATTTTTGTTTCTAAATTCGCTTCACACCTTTTAAAAAATTGAAACCTTTTCGAAATCAAAATTTTAAAAAATCAAAGTTTAGGCCAGCCCTGCGCATCCCTGCATTGAAATATCTCGCGGAAGGCACCTTGTTCGAGTTGTGGTGCCTGCGTCCAGATACCAAATTTAATAGTGTTTTTTGTGCGCCAGTGTTTTTTAAAAAAATAGTGTAGTATATAAGTTTTGTTGAGCTTGTCTTCAAGCATTTTTGTTAATTTTCTGACCTATTTTTATTTTATATTTAAAAAGGAGTCTAGGTTTAGTTTTGTTGAATTGTTGTTTTCGCTGACCCAGGTCTGTTCCGCCCGATCCTGCAATCCGTCACCGCGTTAATGCGGTGGTTGCACGATCGGTTCCGGAGCAGGTTCTGATGAGGTAACTATTTTATCATTATTATTAATAAATACTTTTTGAATTGAAAATTGAATCTATATGTCAGGTCAAAGAAGAATTTCTGGGTACCGGTGAACTTAAACGTTTTACAAATACAGTGATATAAAGGTATTATTTTAAGATTCTTTATTATTTATCGACATGTGAAAAGTGTAATTATTCATGAATTGGCAGAATTATTATTAAATTTTTTGTATTTCTTTATTAAATTCCAAAGCTATTTAGGACCACCAAGTTGAACATTTACTATCTTTTCCAAGAGATTGTTAGATGGTTGATGGGATGAACTGGTCTCTTGGTTGTCTGCTGTCGAGAACTTCCACCTGCCGTGTATTTTGAATGCAAAAACGTCGACTCCGCCCATTAGTCAAAAGAGGCCGAGATTCTGTGAAACGAATCCAATTTTCAAAGGAATTTTAGCGAAAATGTTTCTTCCAACTGGTTTGTTAACGAATCTCTTATTTTGATATCTTAGAATGATCGCCTGTTTTCTAAATTTTTTGGCCACAGACTTTCTCGTGTGATATCTTTGTGTAATACTTCTGAAATATCTAAAAATAACTAACCAAAAAGTTTCACTATCGTAGAGAATGAAACTGAAAATGTCCACTGTCTGAAATTGTTCAGGAAATATACTATATATATGTAGTATATTTAAACCGTCTGTCTATTTTACGAGGGCTACGCCAAATATCTTGCTTGATATCTATTGTAGAAGAATAAAGTTTTAAGAAACAGTTATCCTATTTTTTGTGAGCTATATTTCAGTAAAAAGGAATTTGAAATCCATAGCCTACTTTGTGATATGTATTACAAAAACCTGAAAAATAGGAAAACCACAAAGACAATAAGAATAATAATGTGTATCAAAAAACTCGAAGAACGCAGTTGGCTTTGACAACAAACAAATCTCAAAGTAGGCCATGACACCATTAATTCCGTTTATTTTTTCTCTTTATAATGATATAAAACATACCACAAAAATTTTAACTGACAGTGTCAATGTTTAATACTTTACGAAAATTACAATTCATCGCATTGAATCGTAAAACTTAGCTATGCGATGAATAGTGAAAAACAATGTATACAGTTATTAACAAATTTGGCGTATTGTCACTGTTGTATGTTGCGTTGTCGAGTTCTAAGACATGTTTTATATCAGTAATTATGGTGTACACCAATAATAACAAATTCGATTTGATTAGCATTTATTGTCAGTGCAATTTTGACGCTGAGATGGCAGTCACGGATTACGGAAATAGATTTCCAGATGCTCCGCAGCCAAATCGAACTATGTTTAGGAATAATTTAGTTCAAAATCTTAAAGCGCACGGTTCATTTTCAAAGAAAGTAGTACGACGAGGGCATGTTGCGGATTATGTAAGAAAAGTGAATTATGTTAAACAAAATGAGTAAACCTATATTCAGTTAAAATTCTTGTGACATGTTTTATATCGTTGGAAAGAGAAAAAATAAACAGAATTAATGGTGTAATACAATCGATTGTTGTAGCTGCAAGCAACGTTCAGCATTCTGCCATTTCAATAACGTGCAGTAGCCGCACATATCAAATTTATTAATTTTACATTTCTCTTCGTTTTTAATAAATTTTTAGTAAGTGAGAAACAAGCGCGTTTACCTCTCGGCCATCAGTCATATAAGTATTAAGTATCCTGCAATTAAGGAAATTATTGTGTATATAGTTTGTGAGTGTGAGTAAGTATCACTTACAGTTCATGGTACGAAATACAATATTTAGTGCTATAAATCATCTGGTTATGCATTTTTTCTTATTCACAAGATTATTTTATTTAGCTTCTTTTTCCTCTGATATGTTTAACAACATCACGCCGTCTGTCGCGGTTGTCTGTTAGGGGTAGGGCATTATTTAAATATAGCTATCATTAAATAGTATAAAAAGAAGTGTCTGTGAAGTGACATCAGTCTGTCTGTATGAACTTGCCAATCTCGAGAAGTGCTGTATTAATTTTGAGGACGATTTAGGTAAACAAAAATTTATAGTATGCCCTTCAAAAAATCAGTTGTCCCACCCGGAGTTTTTAAAATATTTAATTTTGTCTCGTTTACTAACAAGTTATAGTTGCCTAAAATCTGAAGTTTTTTTTAAAGCAAAAGAAAATATTTAAGTAAGTTAGCTTTGAATGAGATCGGCGGCACTGGCAATGGTAACACTAGAATCACCCACACTGCAAACATACATTTGCAATGTTCACCTACTTGCATAATTATTGGGTAGTGTTATTTTGATTGATTAAGATAATTAATCAAATCACTGTTGATTAGTTCTAACAACATATGCATTACTAATCGTATACTGGATTAGTAGGAATAGCAAATTGGAACGTAGGTAGTTTCGTATTCACATTGTGAGTTTATATTTCTAAAATAACGAATGGAAATAAATCGATATTGTATAGTAACATTAATTAAGTTATATGAGACCACCTACTTATTGATTGTACTAAATTAGTGCACTATATTCGACGGAAAGACTTTTAAGAGTCGAGAAGAAGAATAAATAATAAATAATTCTGTGTCAGACATTCTTGACTCAAATACCTATCTGAATAAGACTGAGATTCGAGAAAGTTCAGTTATATCCTTATTCCTTCATTTGTTTTTCACATATTCATGATTTTTTTAGATAGGGATGCGTTTATCCAAAATATTGTACGGCAAAAAACCTTTATTCACAAATAATAATAAGCTTCATTATCCAATAGACCACAATACAAAGTGTAAGTACAACGAAATGGTATGAGGCAACTCAAGACAAGAGACCGGTGGTAAAATACGTCACAGAAACAATGTTAAATTATTATAATTCTTTAATGTTCGGTTTCTAACATGATAAGACTATATATACCAGAAATTCCGACAATTTATAAAAGTATTCACCTGACAAAAATATTTGCACCTCCATTAATTATGGAAGATAGCGGACATTGATGTCCCACTATTTTATTTAGTATTGTAAGTATGGAAGTCGTGATTTTCATTCTTACTTGCCTCATTAGATTTCACGTTTCAATATACAGGGTGATTCGTGAGGAGAGAGTCGTACTTTACCAAAAGATAATGGCTGAAGCGGCGCCATTTTCGAAATACAGGGTATGTTATATTTTTTTGGACGAATTTTCTTTTCAGCATATATCTGTAATGCGTAAACCTAATCCATTGAAATTTTGTATTTTGATTACAGTAGTCATTCACCATCTAATGCCTGGGATATTGATAAAATATCAGGGAAGGGCCCAGATTAAAAATATGTTTAAGTTATTCTTAGAAAATAACACTCTGTATACTGTTTATAAAATAAATGTATATAAAATGTATTGAATTTGGCGGTAGTCACTTTGAAAATAAACTGTGGTTCAAAATAATTTAATTGGATTTAGCTAAGTTTGACTGATTTCTTATGTTGTAGGTAAATTGTTCATTTCTGTCATTTACCATTTTGTTAAGTTTATTAATTACACATTCACTACAAAATATTTTTTTTATTTTACTGAGAATATGTGATGAATTTTCATTTTCCCTCTATGCACCACCTTTTGATACTCCAGATAGAGGACAAAAGAAAAGTAAAAGAAAAAAAATTGAACCCTTAACAATTGAATTTTTTTTATTTAAACAATGAAATGGTGCCAAAATATTTTTTTATAGGATGTTGTGTCTTTCTAGGTGTAAATTAGTATTTTCATGTCAAATATTTTATAGACAGTATATAGAGTGTTATTTTCTAAGAATAAATTAAACACATTTTTAATCTGGGTCCTTCCCTGATATTTTATCAATATTCCAGGCATTAGATGGTGAATGACTACTGTAATTAAAGTACAAAATTTCATTGGATTCCGTTTACGATGGCGGAAAAAAAAATTTCAAAAACAGGGCCGCTTCAGCTGTTACTGTATGGGGATTTAAGATCACCTCAATATTCTCTATCTTTTAGTAAATTACGACCCTCTCCTCACGAATCACCTTATATAAATGCAAATAAGTTGTAATTCTACAAAAATAGGACGATATAATCATACCATTGATATAAATTGACATAAATTCGGCATAGTAAAATGACAACATTATTTTCAAATTTGTAATATTATTCAACTTATAAAAAGCAGCACAGATTTAGAAGCATTTAAATATAATTGTACTTGCTTTAAACCGTGCCATAAAATTCTTAATAATAATTCGCATTTCTTGTCGACGAATCTCTTGTTCATACCAGTGTAGAGAAGCACGTTATCATCAGCAAACACTGTCAAATTGTGATGAGCAAACAAATCTGGCAAATCATTAACAGAAATTAAAAATAGTAGCGGCCTTATATTGACCCCTGTGGTACACCTATTTTAATATTTAAATTATCAGATCTAGCTTCGTTTATCTCCAATAATTAAATTCGTTTTAGAAATTGGACCTTTCTTAAAATCATTTTAATTACATGTATGTATAAGCTGCATAACAACCTAGTAGCGACTCTATAAATCAGAAATATTTGAATTGCAGAATACACTTTGCATAATTCATCGGCCTCATATAAAATCAAAGAACAGTTCAGCACCACTTTAAAGTAACAAAACTGCATACTTGGGATATTAATATTCTAGATTTATACTTTGTGAGTGCTCCAGTATGAATACATTCCTACAAATTGCATTTTTGAATAAAAATTCAATATTTAACGAATTTCAGACATGCATGATTAAGTCAAAGCATATAAATTTCCAAGCAAGGCTCTGCTGGTTTCTCCAGTTACAAATATAAAATGTGCATTTAAAATATAATTCCATAATCCTCGAGTGAATTCAATATAGTTATTTCTGTTGATATGAAATGTGCATGAGATATAGGTAGATTTTTACATATTATAATTATGGGGACGGCTCATTTTTCATTACGCTCGCGATCTGTAATTAAAAACGTGAAAGAATCGATCAAGGAGGCACTAAAAGTACTACGTATATTTATTGAAATTTAAACGTTACTGTAGTTTCCGCACATTATCTTGGCATTTTCCAACAATTGATTCAAATGAATGGATTTACAAAGGAATTATAGTTACAGGAGGCAGGTTGATCAAATTTTTAGAGTAAACACTAACAAAATTAGAATCATGCAAATAACTTTTCACAATTAGAACATATCGAAGTGTATCTAGTTTAGCTGATCATTTTGAATGTGTTTCTGATACGAACTATTCTGTCCGGGAAGGCTAACCAAACGAAAACAACTTGGCAAAAATCTTAAAAAATTGATTAAAAAAAAATTAAGCATCGTAGAGGGGTTTCCCGTATTAAAATTGTAGAGAATTTCTTTCTCTACAACGTTATATATATATATATATATATATATATATATATATATATATATATATATATGTTATATTAGAAATATACTATGATATATAATATCACCGAGACAGGCTTAACCTTCTCAAACATATCATGTTACAGATTGCGTAACAGCTCTTCTCTAATAACCGCTCACGTTGGCTGAGCTTAATGTTTCTTTCTTGGTAATCCCTTATCATGCTGAATTGCCAATTTAATGTTCTTTGTTCTCTTATGTTATAAATACAACCAACAGACATTTGTACCTTCAGTCATATACTCATTTTCGACCTAATACATTCTAAATTTATTATTGATCATTATTGTACCTAGAGTCAAGCTTGACTCCCAAGTAAATAAAGTTTTTAAAAAAGTGATTTCTACAATCCATTATCTAACATATATATATATATATATATATATATGAAGTGTTGTTGTACTTCCGGGTGCTCCCGCGTCGATGATCGACTCCTCCAGGAGTATACATATATATATATATATATATATATATATATATATATATATATATATATATATATATATATGAACGAAAATTGAACACTGTTCAACAGGTAAATACCCAATTACAGAACAGAAAAAAAAAATAATACATACAACTAAAGTTGATACATACACAGAATGCTTATAACATTAATATATTATGAGATATAATATGTTATACGCATAAACTATGAAAAATCATATACAATATCTTTGACACACTAATGTTTAAAATATGACTTGATGTCATTAAGGCTGCAACAAAAAATATCGATGCGGTTACAGTGTTTGTTGTAGTTGTTACAAATTAAATAAAAAGGAAGATTTTTTAAGGCATTAGTCCACGCTCTTCGTATATAAAAAGTTAGTTCTTGTCTAGAATCTAGCCTAGAGACAAGAAAGTTTAACTTTCCTACTATTTCCTAGCAATCAAAAATATTATTAATGACTTTGTATAAAAAAACTTGCGAAATGTATTGCCTCTTGTCATTAAGACTAACCGTGGCAATAGTATCGAGTAAGTGTTCTTGCGGATAGGTAGCCAATAGGAGGATATTATGTTTCATTGACTTTAAAAAACAGTAGTTTTAGAAATCTTCGTTGCACCTTTTCTAAATTGTTAATATGTATATCATAATAGGGATATCAAACAAGCGACGCGTATTCTAGCTTATACCTCACAAAACAACAGTATAATATTTGTAGAGTTTCGTAAATTCACCTCTACTGCGCACTTTAAAACCAAGTGTTTTAAATGCATTACCAACTATGTTTTCAATATGGACATTGAATGTTAACTTCGGATCAGAAATTACACATAAGTCTTTGTATGACGGGGTTGTCAAGGTGTTAAATTAAGTTAAACGCATGGGGAGTTGATTTATATATAAAAGACGTAACATACCATTTGTCGGCATTTAATCGTAGTTTGTTGTCTAGACACCACTGTGATAGTCTGTCGAGGTTATGCTGTAAAGATCTTTAAATCATCCATATATAGCACACAACAAACATCTAGTACATCAATTATATTATCAATGAAAATATTAAATAGTAAGGGACCTAGCACCGAGCCCTGTGGAACACTTGATGACGCCAAGAATTCGACAGACTTAACTCCATTATACGCGACATATTGTATTCGATTTGACAGATAAGATCTAAATAACTGTAGCAGTGAATAAGACCAACAAATTTGATGTGGGTAACTTACGAAGTAAAATATTATGGTTAAACCTGTCGAAAGCCTTAGATAAATCAGTATGTTGGGCATCAGTTTGCGCCTGTACATCAAATATTTCTATTGTGTAATAGACAATAAATTAGTAGTAGTCAAACGTCGTTTCATAAAACCATGCTTGTACGGTGAGATCTGATTGCTGACACTTGGATAAATTTTATCTGCTAAATACTGCTATTTCCAAGATTTTACAGAAATTACAAATTATTGAAGTCGGTCTAAAATTAGTTATATGAAATTTGTCTCCTTTTTCATAAATCGGACATGGTTTAAATCGCTTCCAGTTGATCGAATATGAACAGATATTAAGCCATAAGTTAAATAGAATCGTTAACGGATCAGAAAATATTATCTGAGCGCAGTCCCTAATAACAAATGCCGGAACGCCATCTGGCCCCGTCGTCATTTTAGATTTAATTTTTTTAATAGTTTTAAATACGACATATTCGTCAAAGGCTCGTATGTGGATATTAACATTATTCAAGTCAAATCATTGAAGTTTAAAGCTGACCATCAGGTATATAAGAATCACAAAAAAAATTAGCAAAAGCATTTAATATATCATTTGTGGTAGTTAAAGTTTGACCGTTAAAATGCATTGGAATTGAAATTGATTGGGAAAGTGATCAATGAAAATTATTGAGTCTCAGCACTTAGGCCCCATTGGCCTAGGCTTCTAACCAACCTAATCTTGCGAAATAGGTAATGATGCTGCCTAGAGGCATCTTGCTTATATCGGCCAGAGTAGGCCAACGTTTTCTCAAAATGCATTCTCTAATTGATGAGACGGCAGAACAGTAACAGAGTACATGTTGAACCGTCTCATCTTCTCATTCACAACCTCTACAGAGAGGTCCTGTGGTAACTTCTCAGGGCTAGTAATGATTGTCTACAATCTGCAGAGATTCTGATTGTCTTGCCCATAGTTTGTTTACGGACAATCTCTTTTGCAGCTATAATTATGCCCATCGCCAGTTCCGCCTGTACTACGCTGGCTCGCCCATCCATAGCCCACTTATTGGATTTGCAGACTTCTGGAGTATATTTCATATCCTGCCCCATCCTTTTTTTTATCCGTCTGTGAAAATGTTGATCACAGCTTCGCCAGCAGCCTCCTTCTCACTATTCATCTATATTATATAGGGTATATCAAAGAAAAACCGGGGAGAAATAATACCATCTGTGCACACTTGTTGAAGACTCATTCCACAGGCAACTTCTGGCCTCCCACAGCCTACATTTGATTGTACTTGGCTGAGTATAGCGTATGCGCCTGCCTCGTGTGCTAGCCACTTAATGACCTATTCAAATATTTTTATTTTGATGTAACTATGAGCCGAGACTTTTGAAAAGGGAGTGTGTAACTTGCTTTCAGTTTTAAAGCGTGATAAAACCTTCTGTTAGAAATGTCATCAGCAGGATCAAGTGGTTCCGGTCACGGTCGGGAGAAAGCAAACCAAATCCTAAAATGTCAAGGGCTCTTGGCACATCTGCCAAACGCATACAGAAAAACTAGCTGAAATTACATTGGATCCTCCACCAAATTGCAGCGCTGGACCTAAGGGAGAAAGTTTCCATTAATGGATCTCCACTATTTCGGGACCTCCAGGATCTGTGTATGAGGATGGTGTCTTCTTCCTTGATATCTACTTTTCACCCGAGTATCCATTTAAGCCCCCAAATGTTACTTTCCGTACAAGGATTTACCATTGCAACATCAACAGCCAAGGAGTTATTTGCTTAGACATTTTGAGGAATAATTGGTCTCTCACTTTAACCATTCCTAAAGTCCTTTTATCAATTTATTCCTTACTTACCGACTGCAATCCAGCTGATCCGCTGGTTGGAAGCATAGCGGCACAATATTTGCAAAATCGCGAGGAGCACGACCGCATTGCACGATTATGGAACAAACGTTATGCTACGTGATTTATTTACTTTCTCCCATTTCCATTGATGTCACTCCCCTCTGCCAGAATGGCAAAAAATGTTTCTTTTTATCTATCCATTTACTCATTCATTTATCTGTCTTCAATCTTCATATACTTATTATGTTAATTTGTACTATACTTAGTAAAATAGGATAGACAATAGATGCTTTTACTAAATCTACCAAATTCTTAAAGTCAGTTGTAATTCAAAAGTTATAATTTTTTGTTACTCTTAAAGCCTAGTTACCTACATCAAAATACAGATATTTGAGTGGCTAGTACACGAGATAGGCGTGTACGCCACACTGACTTTGACCTTAGTTGTGGTCTGTTTGCTCTTAGGTCACCAAACCATAGTTTCATAGGTTATCATTGGTCTTATGATGTCAGAGTATAGCCGGATGACCACTATAGGTTTCATCCCCAGGTTTTCCCCATGGTCGTGCGGCACTGCTCATAAGACATGTAAGCCTTCTTTAGTCTTCTGTCTATGTGAAGATTCCATGTTAGTTTGGCATCGAAGGTTACCCCAAGGTATTTCACTTCTGATGCGAAACTTAGTGTTGTATCCAGGAGGGCGGGTGCCTTCAGTGCTCCTAGTTTCCTTTTCCTTGTGAAGAGAACCATTGCCTTCCTGGGATTGACAGACAGTCAGTGTCCTTTGTACCATTTTTCTATTATTCTTAGGGCCCCTGCATTTTTTCACAGAGTACTCCTTCGAATTTTCCGCAAAGCATTATTGTTAAATCATCTGAGCAAGTAATTCTGTGGAATCCTTCTGCATTGAGGCGGCACAAGAGGCTATCAATAACGAGGAGTTAAAATGCATGTGGTTAGAAATATTAGTCACGTCTTTTTTACTGTTAATAAAGCCCAGAGATTAGAACAGTCAGTTTTAATATTACTTTCTGATCTTCGAGTTTTTATACGAGACATTAATATCAAATATAATTTTCGATCTTAAACGCTTAAATTCGTTAAGAGCATCAATGTCACCTGAAGTTTTGTAAATATTATCCCAAATCTAGATAGTACGTACAAGAAAGCTATTCATTTCATATCTGTAGCGTCTTTCCTTTAGAAAATAAAAACTAGTTTAAGGAAGTAGGAGAGTAAAACAAGATTTCTGATACCTATTTCATTCAACGGTAATACAAATATCGAAGAAGCTCTTTATATTTAATGATTTTGGATAGAAACTGAACCGTGATGGCCCCTAAAAAGCGATTGGTTTCTTTCTAGATTGATTGAAGTAATCCAGTAACCTATGAGATATGCGGTAAAAATCCAACCAAATTGACATAAACGATATGTACACAAGTATAAGTTTCATGAAGGTAGCAAAAAAATTTAGTGGCGTAATCTTTTATCGGCGAAAGTTGGCTGACAAAAAATAAATTAGACGCTTAATTTGTGAATGGGAAAAGTTTGTTCTAATCTCTGACAGTAAAAAGTTAGTCGTTCAGGCGTGTCGTTATATCTTTTAGTAATTATTTATCATTTGAGTATTCTAAGAGTTTCACAAATGCTCACACGCAGATGTACAGGATGGCCAAATAAAATTATTCAGATTAATATTTCGGGTTGTCTTAAGTATGCAAAAACGTGGAATATGAAGAATTATATGTGTTAAACCATTTAACACAATAAGGAAGATGGATTTTACACTGCACATATGTTCTTCCATAATCTGTATTATATTAGTTGGGATTATAATTTAAAAAAATAAAAACAAATAAATACTGCTCCATCGATAGAAAAGTGACACAACTGAAAATTTAGCAAATTTGAGTTAGTCGTAGTAAATACGACATAAGTAGCAGTTGGTTCGATTATCAATAGATGGCGCAAATTAGATCAAGTTAGCGCCTATTTCTAAATATTCCGGTGCAAGATTTGAATCTTTGTACAGCGTGCCATTAGTTTAATGTCATTAAAAAACTGGTAATGGGGAACGACCAGACACACAAAAACCTACATAACTTTTTCCTCAAGGAGCACTTTGGAAAAACTCACTTAGGTCAATAATTTCAGTAGTTTCTAAAAAAAAGTTTGAGAACCTCTGCCTTATGGGGCAATCAATGACATTTATCCGTTAGTTTTAAAAAGTCATAAAAGCGGAAAAAGGCTTTTGTTATTAAGCTGGCCGCCGGCGGCGCGGTGCCGGTATTCGTGGGTTGGATTAACAAATAAGACAAAGGGTACCAACTTCTTGGTTGTTAAAAACTGAGCCAAGTAAAATAATTTTCCACGAAAAGAAATTGCACAGTGACAGGCAACAAATGATAACTTACTAGTTGTTCGAAATGTTCTCCATCTACATTAATACACTTTTCAGCACGACGAAGTAAAGACATGCGCACTCCGTTCAACACGTTGGGTAAATTAGGATAATTTTTTATAGTCCCTATGCACATTAAAAAGCGTTGCCGCAATTGTTCCAAAGTGTCAATTGGATCACAGTAAACAAGCAATTTAAGATGCTTCAAAAAATAAAAACCCGTTGGATTTAAGTCGCGAGCTCTGGATAAGTGTAATTTCCTGCCATAATGACCAAGATTCACTTTTAAATACAGCGTTTTAAAATACTACACTAAACTAAAGTAAGTCAATAAAATAAATTCTAACTAAGGATACAGAAAAACATAGTAAAAATCGAAAAAGAATGACACAAAAGAACCATGTGATTGTACGTAATCAAGTAACCAGCATGGACTAAACTAAAGTAGATTTTTTGTAATAACTATGTAAACTGTGTAGTAAATGTGGAACATTTTGCTCTTTCTACTTTTTAATATGTTTTTTATTGATTTTTAATCCACGCTACGAATAAAATCGCTACTTTATCGGCGACACTCGGCGACAGGCCTTTAAGTTTTTATGCCATGAAATGAAATGGCATGAAATGACGTAATTGAAAATACTACGATTTTGATTTGACGTCACTGGCCTATTCTGGAATTGTTAATTTATGATATTTTTATTAATATTATTCTTATTTATTAGATAAAATGGCGATGGTAGTTGTTTCTTACAACCTTAGTATATACAATGATAATATCAATATTTTCCTAAATATTTTATTATTGTAATAATAGTAATGTATATAAGATATTCTTACAAAAAAATATTCAAATGTAAATAAACATTTTGTAATTGCTTACTGAATTATTAAAATAAATGCTTGTTTGTGAGATAAAGATCTTATTTTATAAGTGTGACAATTTAGCGTTATAGTATATCTAATGGTACACCATTCTACATGCTGATATTCGTACTACACATCACTGAAAATCATGTATTCGTTTGTTATATAATTACATTAATTTAATATATCATCTCCATCTCCATCAACAATCATTTTTTAAATTTACTTTTAAATATATTAATTTGTTAATATTTTTTTTATTTCTGTCGGTACAATGTTGGCCCACAAGTGTATAACTTCTCTGTCCTATTTTTTCTCATATTCAATTTTATTAGAATAGCCGATAGTCGCGTTGGTTAAGGCGCGAGGTAGCAATCGCGATTAATCACACGGGTATCGCGCCACCGGGTTCGAATCCCGGCTCCGGCAGTGTCGGAGGAAATGGTTGTATGTCCGCGTTTTTTCAATGTGTAACCACCTTCCGCACTAGCATCTGGATTCTGAAATTGCAGGTTGTCTAATTTCTGTGGTGTTTATTTATTATTCATTTACTTAATTTAATTTTTTCCGTGAATGATAATTATGACTTATAGATTACGATATATTTATTTGTTTGAATATGCACTAGGCATGATAAACTGTAAAGTTGCCTGTTATCCAGCAATTTTCTATCCAGGAACAATAAATTTGATAACAAGTGTTATAATTTCTAAAAATTTCTTTTGTATGGTTTCCAAATTTTTCAAATGATTTTTAGTTATTTCTTCCTATCCTGTTATACTGTATAAAAGTTGTGATTCAATAAAATTTTCAGCTAGTTTGTTTTCAAAATTGATTACGACATTTAAATCTGACCATATGGTGTAGCTTGATCCCATCTTAGTTGTTTACCTATAATTTTGCTAAGATACATCTGTGCTGCTACTTCTGCTAAGATATTATGTATGTGCTGTTGTTTTATTTAAGTGTCCCATTTTAGGTCGTTTGATGGAATATCAAGTAAATGGAAGACATTTTATTGTTTGTTTGCAAATTAGTGTTAATGCGTTAAAATCAAAGGAATTTTTTGTTTTTAAAATCTATTTCAACTTTTGTTTTTATTTTTCCCCATGTATCAGAAAAATAAAAAATTACTCTATCATCAGCGATGAACCACCACTAAAACATCTAACAGATGTTTTACTGGTGCCAATATTTGATCTGCCGTTCCGCTTAATGTTTCGGATTTGATGTTATCAATACACGTGACCTTACCAAATGGATAAGCAATCCACCAAATGGATAAACAATCAGTTAAAAACACTGTGGCAGAGCGACAACGTTCGCCGCAAAGACCAATGGAGGAGCAGCAACGCTCTCCGCAACAAAGTGCGGCGGAGCCACAAGGCGCACCGCAAACGATCCCCCCACAGGGAGAATGCAGGAGGAGGAAAGCACGCGAAGAAGAGGACTGCTCTGCTGCTGCAGTGCACCCCTCAGGCCGAGCATCTCCCCCAGCACCACTGAAAGCAAAGGCAGGGCACCCCCTAGGCGTGCCGGCCGCTACAAGGGGGACCGGGCACCCTAAGGGCACTCCGCCAAATCTACCTGGCAATGTCCAGAAGGAACCTACATTTTATAACGGAAATCCAGACTGGATATTGTTAAGGAAACATCTCCTTAATATGAGATTAAGCGAAACACCTCTCTGTAGAGGTTGTGAACAAGAAGATGAGACGGTTCAACATGTACTCTGTGACTGTTCTGCCGTCTCATGAATCAGAGAATCCATTTTGGGAGAATGTTGGCCTACTTTGCCGATGTAAGGTAGATGCCCCTAGGCAGCATCACCATCTATTTCGCAAGATTAGGTCGGTTGGAGACATAGGCGAGGGTCTGCCTACAGGGAGGATGTACAAGGGGCCCAATGGGATCTAAGTGCTGTGGTTCAATAATTTTTATTGACCACCCTCCCAACCAATTCCAGATTCCAGATACACGTGACCTTTTTATTTGTAATTTAAATATGTATTCTTTTATTTCTTGTTGACTTCTGATCTTAGGAATATTGAATTTTCAATTGTTTGTGTTATTTAAATTCACATCTTTGTCACATTTATTTTTTTTACAATTACTTCACCAACATCAATATAATAATCATTGAATTCATTAACAATGGCTTGTTTGTCATAAATTGTAATATTATTTATACAAACTTTTTCGTTATTTCTTATTGATTGGTTTTTTACTACATAAAAGATTTACTATTTGCCATTGTTGTTTCATTTAAGTTTTCATTTTTAATTATAAAATTTCTGTAATATTTTATTTTTTTAAATAACTGCACTAATGTTTTTGTACTTCTTATACTCTGTTAATATCGTTTCGTTGGATAGATTTTCTAAAACTCTTTTGTACATTTCATTTATTTTATTTATAGAATTTAGTTATCCAGTTTTTTCGTTCGTCATTATTTTTGTTCGTACTATTTTTGTATTGTTTTCAATACACAATTTTAATTTTTCTATACTAATGTCTGTAGGGGTATTTTTTCAATCAATCCAATCAATAAATCAAATTTATTACTTTTTCCAATTACAGTTCAATAGTTACAAAATATTTAAGAAATAATAACAATACATATTTAGTAACTATTTTAATATATACTAATCGTTAATGTTATGTACTACTCCTAGATTGCATAAACTGTGTGTGTACTAGCAACAACTTAATTATGTTGTAACACCTTAATTACTATTTAAAGTTTTCCTATACAATGATAAACGAAATATACGATTAGTAGATGACACTATTATATTATTTCTATATTATTGTTCACTATTTTAACCTACCAATAATTTCGTGAATGTTTGTTTGTTATTTATTAAGTATTCAGTTATTTTATCACAGAATATTCCTATATTATTATATTTCTTAAAATGGACAGGTAAAATATTATAAAATTTTGGACAGTAATACGGTATAAATCTCTGTGTTGTTGATATCTAATTTAAGGTATTGTAACATTTAAATTGTATTTTTGTCTTGTGTTGTGTACATGTTGTATTGTACTCAGTAAATTTTTATGTTTATGTAATATTAGAACAGACTTATTACATAGAAGTTGCAGATTAAATACATTAAATTGTTTGAATAGCAATTTAGTGGAGTAGTATTTATTTTTTCCAAAGATAATTTTTATTATATGTTTTTGAGATATATTTAGACACTCTAAATTTGTCGAATATACACTTCCCTATATCCTTATATCATATCTAAGAATTGATTGACCAATGGATGATACAATGACTTTAAATTGTTAAAAGGCAAAATATTTTTTAGGTGGTGGAATTTCCAAACCAACTGCATTTTGTTGTTTAATTGTTGAATGTGCTCTGTGCATTTGAAATTTAGATCTATAATAATTTCGAGATATTTAATGATTTTTGTTTGCTGCAGTTTCATTCCACATACACAGTCACGCTTTAGTTTATTTATACATGAGTATGTATGTAACTGAAGTGTATGTATCTTAGGTACGTTTCTGTCATATATACTAACGCATATAAATTTAGTCTTATCTAGGTTAACTAACTGTTAGGTAATTTTCCGATAGCCACTATTGTAGTTTTGAAAACTTTACCACTCCCTTATTGGCAACATTTTCCCAGGATTAATTGAAAGTTCAAGTAATTCATTGACATAAATATTAAAAAGAATTAGCCCTAGAACCATATTCTATTATTTTTAAATTACTTCTACTTTCACCAATTTTTAGACATGCTTCTTATTTTGAAGATAACTTCTGAACAAGTCATTAACTATAGCCCTTACAGCATATTCGTTGAGTTGGTTAAGTAAAATGTCATGCGACACTGTATCGAAGGCTTTGGCCAAATCAAGAAATGTTACGATTTGTTTCTTATTATTATTTACAGTTTTTTACATAGTTTTTACAACCTCATACATACCATCATCAGTACTTATATATTCTTTAAAGCCATGTTGATTGGGAGAAAGGATTTTATTATAATTTAAATGTTCTACTAATCTATTTTTTATTAATTTTTCTAAGATTGCAATATTAGTGATTACCGAGATGGATCAGTACTTACTTACCACTGCCCTATTACCTGTTTTGTGTATAGGTATCATCAGTTGATATTTTTAGCATATTTGGCAGAAACCTTTTTCAAAACATAAGTTAAATATGTAACATAGGGGTTTAGCAACGATTGCATTTAAAAACCTCAATATCTTTGAGGATATATTAGCTTCACATGAGGAAGATTTACTTTTTAAATTGTTTATATTTTTTATAATTTCGTCTTCGGTGATAGGTTTGAGAAACATGTTACTACAGCTTATGTTTCTTCTTTTGAATAATTTATTAACTTGAATTTTCCTTGTAATGTTTTCTACAATATTTATAAAGAAATTCTTATAATTTTCACTAATAAATTTCCTTATCATTTACTATTTCGATTTTGATATGTAATAATTTTTTTGCTAGACCTTTGCTCGTTCAGACTTTCATTTACTATTTCCCAGACTTTTTTTTATACTATTTCTATTTTCTGAGATTGCGCGATGATAATAATCTCTTTTTACTTTTTTTTTTATTAAATTCTTTATTAAAGGACTCTGCATAGAAGCACGTGATTTGGGATCCAGGTGAAAATGGCCGACATTGAGATATGTTGTATTTCAGACCTACTTGATGCACAGATCAAATGGGAGCAAGGCAAATCCGTGCATTTTATAAATACGAGTACTATAAAATAACTCATCTACACAAAGGTCGCTATATTCTATTTATCTGTGTTAAAATCTTATTTTTTCAACAAAATATTCAATATTCGAATGCCTATTCCTACTCTCATTTTTATCAACCGAATATATAATATTATTGTTCAGTTTATGTTTTACTCAAAACTATTATGTGCGAAAAGTATGTCACTCAAAAAATTGGAATATGTTAGTAGTAAAATCCGAAAATCGCTACAGTGTAGGAGTTTTTTTGCAAATAACAATTTTAATTGCTCCTCCGAGTTCATTGAATTTTATCTTAGCATGAAAATTTTCTATTTTTAATTTTTTAGCCTGTTCTCTCTCATTTCTAACGTCAAACACTGAATATGACTAGCTTCTGAACTCGATGATCATAGCATATTTGCAACGGAATTTCCGTTTTCGTATAACTTTATTTGCGCGTGCGCTGCATATCTAGCAGACGCTTGGTAATTTTAAATTAAAGTTGCATTATGATGTTAATATCGCACCGTATATATAAATATATATTTTTGATTTTTGAAGATTTGTCACAAATTTTCGACCTTGGTGTAACTTCAAAATAAAAGACTTGGTTCCATTTGAACTTTTCATTAGGAAGATCTGAACTACAACATATCTCAATTTCGGTCATTTTCACTGGGATTCCAGACCCTAGAATTTATGAACTTTCGACCTTTGCCCTTGCTGTAACCCCAAAATGAAGGAGGTCCTCGAGCCTTTGTCCCAACTTTTCATCAGGAAGATCTGAGCTACAACATATCTCAATTTCGGTCATTTTCACCGGGATTCCAAATTCTAGAATTTGCGAATTTTCGACCTTCGCCCTTGCTGTAACTCCAAAATAAAAAACATCCTCGAGCCTCGGTCCCATTTGAACTTTTCATCAGGTAGGTTTGAACTGCAACATGTCTCAATTTCGGCCATTTTCACCGGGATCTCAAATCACGTGTTTCTGTGCGGGGTCCTTTCTATATTCTTTATATTTATTTATTAGGGTAGGATTGTTTTTATTTTTATTTGCGTCTTCTTTTATTTTATCCCTTTTCCATATTGCTAATACTAGGCCTTTGTTATCCAAAGTTTAATTTTTTTTCTTTAGTTTTTACTGTTGAAATATTTGAGTATTTTTTTAGGCAAGATTTAGATCTTTAATTTTAACAGGTTTTGCCATGTTTTTGATTGAATCAACCCTTTAAGAACATGTAATTATAATTTGTTTCAGTAATCTTTTCGTTATATTTCCGTTTTCTTTGAAATTTATATTTTGTGTTTTTTTTTTGTAAATTTTATGACAATAGGGTAATGGTCTGTAATATTAGATTTCAAAAGAATCGGTATAATATTTATGTTGTTGGTTATATTTGGCGTCAAGCTAAATTAATAAAACAATGATCTAAATATGAGTTATACCCTTCGCCTATTCTCGTTAGTATTTAAACAACTATTTTCATATACAGGATATCTCAGTTGAAAGTACCCAAGTCATTATTTCGAAAAATAATAACGATATTTGATTTTTGTAAATGAAGAATGATCGATGCCATGAAATACTTTAAATAATTATAGTTTGAATTTTTCTTTCGTAGTGCATAGAGAAGGCGCTGAGATTCAAAATTATGTTTCGATAGCTAGAACTTTGAAACATGATAAATATGATTTTACCATGCTATACCGGGTGTCAGTGAATCATGGTAGACCTCCTTTTTTCCTTATTTTATAGAATATCGGAATGAAACTTGGTAAATATGTTATATGACCAAGAAGACACTTTGTGACATAACCGCAATTTTCCCCCCTACTAGTTTTACTGGAAATGACCCCAACTTTTGATTTTTATATGGAACACCCTGTATATTATTGTACTTTTGGAATCCTTAAAAAACTCTGAGTACGGTGATACCTCATAAGTGACATTTCGACTCCATGAAAAAAATTTGGCTCGAAATTTGTTGGTGCATCTAGAGTGGCATGATCAGAAAAAGTGCTTTTGGACACATCCACGAATTCCGTAGAACATCTGCTATTTTATGGTAGTATTCTACCAATATGGTTCTATTTGAAATATAAGTTTTGTTTAAAAAATTGTTCAAGCTAAATTTGATGGCCCACAAAATACACATTTTCAAATATTTATGCTCGATTTGACTTTTTTGACATCACATCGGTCCATTACAAACATTTTTTTTGGTCATGGCACCCTAGATGCACCAACAAATTTCGAGTAAACTTTTTTTCACGGAGTCAAAATGTCACTTATGGGCTATCATCGTACGCACAGTTTTTTAAGGGTTTCAAAAATATATAATAATATACAGGGTGTTCCATTTACAAACCAAAAGTTGGGGTCATTTCCGATGAAACCGGCAGAGGGAAAAAACGATAGCTAGGTTACAATGTCGTCATGTAATATATCTATCAACTTTAATTTTGATATTCGAAAAAATGCGAAAAAAATGGGAGTCTACCATGATCCGTTGACACCCGCTATGTACTAAAGAAATAATAAGTTTAAGTCTAACAGAATATCGTGTTTACAAGAAACAGTCCGCTGATATACCGCCATACACGCATACACACAGGCATTTCTTATTTCCTTATTATTAGCGTGTTATAAAAGAAATTTTTGCACAACTTTTTTACAATTGTTGAGAAAACCGTTAATAGTATTAGGCATATTATAACCAAGCAAGTAAAATAAAACAAATTTTAATAATTAACTTCTAGGTGGGTAAGGTATTACGATTGTAATGCGTTGACAAATATTTTTACGAGCGTATATTTGTTACATTTTTTGCATTAAAATAAGTAGCAAGATCCAAATATAAGGAGCTAATTATAATGCTCAGAAAAGATTACTATCAAACTTCAATTTTGAAGTGTAAACAAAGGTAGAAAAATAATTATAACTTTACTTTTACCCACAAAGATAATCTAATTTTTTAGGGATGAATTATCTTTCAAACATTCCCAAAAGCACTTTACTTTAATAGTAATTTTTTTTTTTAACCAAATCCATTGAGTATCAAAGAAATCGTTTCATCGTTCATTATCAAAACAATATTATTCTTTTCTCGGTATGTAGCAATTTAATTAACACACAGAAGTTAAGAATGGATTACAAGGGGTTTAATAACATCAATCGAAACTCATTATAAAATATATCAAGATTAATTAAAGCAAACGTTAAATGTAGACATAAAACAAAAAATAAATTGTATAGAAGTAAAGTATATTCACTAATTAAAAACAAAAAAAAGATTATTATGAGAAAGAAATTGAAATAATTATCATTGTAGTAAAACTCTATGGAAAATAATAAGATTTTATCAATAGTCAAAAACAAAACCAAGAAATAAAGCGAATTAAATTAAATAACAATCATGTAAGCAGTAAATAGTTGAAAAGAAATTGCAAACGAATTTAATAAACACAAAAATTGGAAAAAAATTAGCAAATAAAATAGACTTACCAAACACACATTTCCCATTTCAACCACCAACAATTCTGTTTTTCTTACACCAGTAAACGATAATGAAATACAAGAACATATAAAAGAATTGAAAAATAACAAGGCCTTAGAATTGACGGTATTACATCAGAAATGTAGAGAAAAGAAGCAATTAATGGTGTTATTATACACCATTATTATTAGTCAATCTCGTAAATAATTTTTTTCAATCTGGAGTGTGTCCATCTAACTAAATCGCCATAGTTAAACCCTTATATAAAAAAGGTGATAGAAATTTATTGGAAAATCACCGCCCTCCGACATACATTTTGAAAATTTTTTAAAAATCTTTTAAGAAAAGATTAGTGCAGTACCTCAATAAGTTTAATTTACTATCTAAAAAGTAATTCGGGTTCCCAGAAAAAATATGAACAAGTGATGCTATAGTTCAAATGTGCTTTTAGAGGGCGAAATATTAAAACATAATATTTTTAGTCGCAAACTCCTCTATAAAACCCTTATTTTACTATAGGGAATGCAACCAGACTGCAACCAACAGCTACTCTTCGGGATATGTGCCCCGCCGAGCGCTGAATTACAAGTTACAAGTCTGGCGCGTTAAGTGTAATAATTGCATATCACCATCAAAACGCTAATGCTTCGATTGCAACAAACACCAGCCGAAAGACTGATCCTACTTAAAGGAGCTCTATAGCTCCGCTATAGTATGACTGACTAAAAAAATTGCTGATTTATTATACAACGAATCGGAATTGTTAAATACAGACAACAACTAAAGGTTATAGTTACACAAAAATTATAGGAATGAAATGAGACCTAGATCATATACCAGGCTTCAAGAAAATATTAAACAAATCAAACCTGTACCAAGAGATAACAAAAGTAAAAAAATGGTTACTGGATATAAATTACACATAAATAGATCCATTCGTTAATACTGGAAGTCATTCATTATATCTCTAAGTACAAAGTTGATAAGTTCTATGATCACATGTAAAATTTTATTTACTTCTTTGTTGTTCGGTATGTTTTAGGTCTTAGTACTTATATCTGAAGTTTCCTTTTTGTTTGTGAATGTAAGAATAGGTTACATAAGTTTAATCCAACTATAATTATACGATACCACTTATTTATTATTTTGCATTCAGGTTCTTAGGATCCATCAGTAAATAAATAGATCTCTTACTTCAACTAGTTATTTTGTATATACATACACAATACATTAACTTAATAATATGTTAGTTAAGCAACTATTGCTCTCAGACTCTAACGTGTCTTTGCAATTACTTATTTATTATAACCTTTTTCTTTAAACGTCAAAAACAGGACTTTTTGACAAGTTTTGTGAACTTAAATTGTTATTTCTTTGATACTTCGAGCAGCAGTAAAAGTCTTTTACTGTCGCTCACGAGCGCCACTAAAAGTATTTGAAGAAAAAATATCAGTATTTTTAAAATTCATATAATATGATGTTTGATTAAAAAAATATATCATGTTCAATGTGAAGTAAAAGTAATTTTCTGTATCTTGGCCGTTCCTGTCGGACTTTGCCCGTGCATCAAATACTTCCTCGATATAAGAAATACTTTACTTTTACTCCATATAAAACAATATACTATTTATATTCATGTTGCACTAAATCCCAAGGTCATAAAACAAAACAATAGTCCTTTCACAATGTTTCTGGTAAATAATAAAGAAACTAAAAGCTCCAGATGTCTCATAAATATAGGGATATTTTCATACGAACTTTATGTTAGAATCCTCCATTACAGGTTACTGATACTATTCAAGAAAATATTACTTTGAGTATATAATATACTGCATGACGCAGCCCTGATTATTCTGAATTTTCTCCAGATGTAATACCTGTAATCATATCCGTCTCGCCAAAACCTGAAAGTCATAAAGTATAATAAGTTTTTGAAATTTATCACTGCCGTAGCAAGCCCAAACTTTAAACACGTAACGGTTTTAAAATTTATGATCTATAAGTCTTAGGTTTAATTTTATAAGGAGTGATCAAACAGCTACTAGCTGGTGCACGCGTGTCTTATATAATGTTCCTAATATTTTAAGCTTGACGTTTATATATTTATTTGTTTAATCAAACTAGTCTCACGCAATTTTCCTGTCGTAATATAATTGACAAATTGATTTAGGTCGCCTCTAAATATTGTTCATTACATTATTTCTACACAGTCTAATAATGTATGTAAAAGAATTTTTTAAAAAACCTTTCATTAATGTGTACTAAAAAAAGGAAAAACAAATTAATTGTAATAAAAATAATAACTAATTAACTAATGGATATAAATATTAAGAATGAGGGTATTGCTCTCGTAAAAATAATAATAAACACAAAAGCCTAATTTTGCTGGCCTCATACCAGCACTACACAATTCATAATGAAGAGCCTAACCTACTTTGTATTATTGTATCGTATCGTGTCGTGTCATATCGTATCGTACCCTACCGTACCGTGCCGTGCCGTGCCGTATTGTATTGTATTGTAGTGTGCTGTGCTGTGCTTTGCTGTGCTGTACTGTACTACACTGTACTGTACTGTACTGTATTGTATTGTATTGAATTATATTGTATTGTAGTGTACTGTACTCTGCGGTATCGTATCCCATCGTATCGGATCGGATCCGGCGGGACGGGACGTTACGAGACGGGACTGGACTGGACTGGACTGTACTGTACTGTACCGTACTGTACTATATTGTATTAATTTCTTAATATTTATTTTTTTAATTTAATCTGCTATACGAAATAAATATTATTCTAAATTATTCAAAAATTCGATATATGTACAGTTGATTTCAAAGAAACTGGTACACTCTCCTTTAGCTATGTAAATCATTCGTTCTTTGATTGATATTAATACTCTTACAAATGTCACTTTGACGTTAATCAGTGGCGTCATTATTAAAAATGTCTCGACGTCTAACAGATATTCAAAAACTTCGAATTGTTTCTAAAATTGAAGATGGTTGGTCCATAAGAAGACTTGCTGCTGAAAACAATGTGAGTAAAACCACAATAATGAGTGTTAAAAAACAATGGGAAACTAACCAAACGGTATCCCGTAAAGTTGGTTCCGGTAGGCCCAGAAAGAGCAATAATCAAGAAGATGAAAATCTTATAAATTACCTAAGAGAAAACCCTTTTCAGACTGCAGTAAATGCAGTTTCAGAGACCAATTTCCCTGCTTCGGTACCTACTGTTTGCAGAAGAATAAAACTAGGAAGCGAATTGAAGAGTTGTTCATCGGCTAAAAAATACAAACTTTCAGAAGAAAAGAAGCAGGGTAGGATTATTTTTGCACTGAACTATATAATCAATGATGAAAACTTCTAGGGACAAGTTGTCTTTTCTGACGAAAAGGTTTTTAAATCCTGTAACGATGGACAGGTTCGCGTTCGCCTCCTTCCACTAGATACGACGAAAAATATACTTTGGATCCACAAATATCAGGAAGGTTTTCAGTCACTATCTGGGCTTGGATGAGCCTAAATGGGTTAGGTGTATGTTGGAACAGTGGTGGTCATCTCAATTCCATGAAATATATTGAAATATTAGACAGTATTATGTTGCCGTCAGTAATAGAGGTGTTTCCGGAAACTAATTTTATTTTCCAACAAGACAACTTCTCCATACATACCCATCGTGTCAGGAAATGGTTTCTTAATAAAAACATAGAGTTGATACCGGGGCCATCTAAAAGTCCGGATTTAAATCCAATTGAAAATGTTTGGGGACTAATGGTGAAACATATAAGAAAATTAAATAACCATCCAAATAATGCGCAAGAATTGGAAGGGATAATTGAGGTAGAACTTGTCGCAAGAAATCTGATTTTGTGTGTGCCTGCAAGACTTCAGGTAGTTTTAGACGCTAATGGAGCAATGGCAAAATATTAGTTAATTCTATATTACGTAGTTAAAGTTCATTTATTTTATTTTTTATTGTATTTTTATGTTCAGTTTGCATTGTTTACATTTTTTTTTAATCTCAAGTGGTATTTTTGTGTTCTTATTTTAAAAATAGAATTATCATTATTCAGTTAGTATTTTAATTACAACCATTAGTAGAATTATCCGTAACAAATATTTTTTTAAATAATAATATGGCAGGCTTGAAAATGTTTTGAAAAAGTTATTTTCTAATTATTGTTTAAAATTCCATTTGATTAAAATTAAAATTAAAAAGAAAGATTTAATAAGTTTAAAAACACTGAGAAAACCGGTCTCCTCCAAAAAAATGCAGGTCTGGGGTAAATCACCTCTTCTCCACCCCCCTCTCGACATGCCTGGCCAGCCCTATTTACAAACATATGCATACAACTAAACTATTAAGATTTTCGATTACAAGAGTTGTACCAGTTTTTTTTAAATCAACTGCACGTAAAAATTAAAACATCTATTACGCAATTAATATTATTTTTAAATTTTCATTTCTTTTCAATTTGTTCTTGGAGGGAGATACACTTAAAGTATGTCACTACGTTATTTAATTATGAAATACTGCTGCAAAAACTTTTGTGATATGGATGTAGGAGTGAATTTTTTAATTGGATTAAATTGCGCCTGTCTTAGCGTACTCAAGTTGTAAAAACCGTTGGCAAGATATCAGATGCGGCAGGTATTGACTGCGGTGTGTTGCAAGGATCTGAACTAGAGCTCATTTTATTTTTGTTATATATAAACGATTAGCCACTATTGATATTCAAGGCACTTTTACGCTGTTTGTAGACGATACTACCATTCTGTGGCATAGTAAAAATTTTAACGGTCTACGAGATATTATAAAATCAAATATATGTAAAATTATATACTGACTTTCAAGTTTACCTATGCTGGCCTTTTCTTGGATAATCAACCTATTGAGGATAAACCTCATACTAAATTTGACGAACATGTCTCTAATTTAAGTAAGAAGTTGGCATCTGGTTGTTATGCAGTGAGAATAACTTCAAATGAACTGGGTTGGAGGACTACAAAAATGGCTTACTTTGCCCTGATTGAATCCCATATAACACACGGAATCCCTTTCTGTGTAATGTGTAGTTAGCACTTTCTGAACATTGTGTTTGTGTTACAAAAAAGGGCAGGGATACTTTTGTAAATCAAAACCAAGGGATCATTGTAAACCTCTTTTTATCGCTCACAAAATATTAAAACCTCTCAGAAATATGACTCGATTAAAGACATTCAGAGGCAATGAAAGACATATTGATTTAGAAAGCCTATTATAATCTTAGCGAATATTATGACGATTCATTTTAAAATGTTTTGTTTCTTGCTACCTTCCTTTTTTTTATATATGACTACTCTCAACTATGACATGTACTCATTCGTTAGATGTACATATGGTGGTATAACAATATCTACTGTGCAATACTATTGTATTGGTTTTCTTTTTATTTATTTTATTCTTAAATATATCTATGTACGCAACGTTTACTGTACCTGCCCACATATCACCTACCTTACTTCATTTTAATTTAAATTTAAAATTATCTTTGATTGCATATGTTGTGTTATATTTTATACATATAGCTTTGTCAATAAGAGTATTTCATTCTTAGACAATAAAGCATATCTTGATCGATCGATCGATTGATAACCAAGTCATTAGATACTTAAAAGAGATGTTTTGGTGCAAAAGACTGAGGAGTTCTGAAAATTTATGACTCAAGCGATCGCCGCTCACGCCGGCATCTTGGAAAAATGGTGCCCAAAATCAGGTTTTGGCATATAACTCTGTTCATGTATGTTTAAGTGGAAAAGTATGTAAACTGTAAACTCTTGTTTCTCCTACAAATATTAGTACATTTACAGAACTGTTATTTCACTATCAAATTTGCTAAACTGTGCGTAAAAATGCTAATTGGGTATTGTCAGATCTCATCCATTTTGTCCACAAATATTACTGTTAAAGTATTACTGTTTACATTTCCTTAAATTTTATTCTTGAGCGTAACACTCCCCACAGGAGAGAGCGCAGCGGCGCATACAAAAGATGGAGGCCAAAATCCGGTCGGCGAGACAACACGCATCCCGTGTCCAATGTGTGATGGACTACATGGCGGCCAATAGGCCTTTCACGCCTAAAGTTCGACATATAGCCGCCAATTTAAGACGCGCCCATCACACACTCAACGGGGCAGTGCTACAAACCACCAAACAGCACTGCCTCGATAGGATACGGATGCTAGTGGCTTGCAAAAAGTCACTAGTGAGGCGGGCGAGGGGGCTGGCGGAAAGTAACCTTTTTCGCCAAAAGCCTTCGCGCCTATTTGAACCGCCTCAGCGTGTTGCCGACAATCCACCGACCGTCGATCAGGTGGAAACTTTCTGGAAAACGTTGTACGAACAGAGACTTCCGCTCAACAGAAACTCTCCGGCCCTGGCACATTTTGAAGCCTTTTGCCAAAGGCTTCATCTACAACAGGAGGTGTGCCAACGAATAACCCCAGAAGAGGTTCGAAGAGCTCTTGAAGGCTCTAAGAATTTTGCTGCTCCAGGTCCCGATGGGATTAACTTTTGGTGGAAAAAGTTAACCAGTACCCAACACCATTTGGCCAGAATTTTTAATTCTTGGCTAAATGGGGGGCAGCAAATTCCTTCTTGGGTTGTTGAGGGGCGGACAATGCTGATCCCCAAGAACGGAGATTTGTCCAACCCAAAGAACTATAGGCCGATAACCTGTTTAAACGCATGTTACAAGGTGTTCACACGCATCTTGTACATGCGGGTACTCCAAGCAGTTAACCCAGTTTACGAACGGATATATGAGCAACGAGGGTCGAAGAGAGCTGTCGCTGGCTGCAAGGAGAACCTGTTGATTGACAGATGTGTCACGCAGGACTCCGTGAAGTATAAGCGGAATCTCTCCATGGCCTGGATCGATTACCGCAAGGCATTTGACATGACATCTCATGAGCTTATTGTACACTTGCTCCGATGTCTTGCGGTCGCTGGTCCCGTAGTGAGATGCATTGAAGATCTGATGCCGCTCTGGAGGACTCGCTTTACCATAACATCTGGTAATGATAGAGTCCAAACAGAGCCGGTAACGTTCAAAAGGGGAGTATTTCAGGGAGATTCCCTCAGCCCCCTTTTGTTTTGCATCTCGCTACTGCCATTATCCGTCTCGCTCCGGAAAACCCGCGGTTACAACTATGGTACCCCCGGCGACAGGATTTGTTTTATATGGATGACCTTAAACTTTATGCCTCCGGAGAAAGGGATCTCCAACAACGCTCCACCCAAGAAGTAAGTGTAGTGAAATACGCTCTCCGCGGCAAGTATCAGCACCTACTCCGACAGATCTGGTCTTCAGAACTGTCGGGGAAGAACAAGGTGTCTGCTACAAATATGCTTGCCGTTCCAATCCTTCTCTACTCTTTCGGAGTAGTGAAGTGTACTAGAGAAGAGCTGCGTCAACTCGATGTAGTAACCCGCAAGAAGATGCATCTCAATAGGAGCTTGCATCCTAAATCGTCCGTTCCACGGTTATATCTCCCACGACATCGGGGAGGCCGTGGACTCTTGAGCTTGGAGAGTCTCCATAGCAGGATGGTTCTGGATGGAGCATGTAAGGCCATCAGGAGTTCGGATCCCCTCCTATGCATGGTCCGGGACCATGAAAATGCAGAGGTATGAGCTTTTCTCTTTAAGGCAGCACGGAGAGCAGCCGATGAACTTGGTCTCATCTTCGACATCGAGCGGGTAAACCCCGACTCTGTCACCGAGTTGGAACCCGCTCGACTAAAAGCCCACATTAGAGCTGCAGAACACAACATCCTTCTGCAGCTTCATAAGGATAAGCCATTGCACGAAGTCTTCTATGAAAATATAGAAGACATCGGCTTATCCGAAAGGCTGACCTTCGCCTTCTTAAGGTCAGCGGGGCTGAAGTCTGAGACCGAGGGATTCATAATGGCTTGCCAAGATGGTGTATTTAACACTCTCGTCTATCGACGTCGTGTCATGGGTATGGAGGTCCCTGATATCAGCTGCAGGGCCTGCCGCAGAGCGCCGGAGACTGTAATGCACTTACTGTCGGCTTGCCCGACATATGCAGTCTCGGCCTGTATTCATAGACACGACGCAGCACTACGAGTGCTTTACTATCATCTAAGGCACTCGTATGGGATAGACGAAACACCAGTGCTGCCTTACGCTCCGGGGGATATTGAGTCCGTTGTGGGGAATGAGAAGTGTCTAATTTATTGGAACTACTCGTTTCCCACCGTCAGGCAAATACAAGCTAACAAGCCTGACATAGTACTCCTCGACCACCAACTCAAGACAATGTATGTCGGGGAATTCTCAGCTCCCGCTGAGAACAACATTGTCTTGAAAGAGGAGGAAAAACGGACAAAATATCGAGATTTGCTCTTCGAACTCCGCAGGCTTTATCCAGGCCATTCTGTTAAAATAGTGGTACTGATTATAGGAGCCCCCGGTGGAATGAGGCAGACGCTGCTTTCAGAACTAAAGATCATACCGGCATGCCGAGATTCGGCAGAGGTCTTAGCCGGCAGAATGCAGAAGGCTGTCATCCTCGGTTCATTGCGTCTACTCAGGGCACACGATTCTCGGACCCGGTGGTCACTCACCCCACGGGCGTGGGGAGTAGCTATTGGTATTACCAGCTTCCCTCTGTGAGGGTCGGAGCCACAGAGTAGGGTGAGTAGGGTTTTTTGTAAAAAAAAAAAAATTATTAATTTCAGAAAACTACATTAATGGAGTTTAAGAAATTTTGTCCAAATAAATAAAAATATACATACAATAAAATTGTGTTATCTAAAAACTAGTTTTAAAACTGATACATTTAATTTAAAATTTTTAGAAAGCCTTAAGTACTAAATATACATACATATAAAATCATAGTATATAAATAATAAAATTTACAATATTTTTATTAGGTATGACTTGCAATAGTATAAAAATACAGATAGCTGTGAGAGTTTTAATACTGTCACCCTATATCATCCGCTCCCTAGATATATAAATAATTACATTTTAGTACAGTTTTTATGTCTACTTATGTTTTTAATGACTTAACTTTCCGAAGTACTTTTACGACAGGCCAAATCCCCGCGTAAAACAATATTATGTGATGTGAATCTAAAACATTAATAACGTAACAATCTAGGACACCTGAGCCTAAATTGATTACAACCAACCTTAACTAAATTTCTATGTTATGAAAGTTGAGCCATAAACTGTCTTGTGTTATCATGGGGGTTAGAGTTAACAGGTTGGTTCATGAGCTTAGACGAAATTCGTGTCTAACATTTCATTACAACCGTAGTACAAGGTTCAAGTGTAGTTTGGGGGAAAATAAACAATTTTTATGTGAATTTAGGTATTAGAGAATCCTGTGATGCTGTTCCCGTGAAGAAAGTTATATCGTATAATATTTGCAGAGGTGGTACAAAAATAATAACAATTAATTAAGAACAAGACTACATTTGGCATAAGGAGCATGAATTTCGCGATTGATTGGAGTGAATTTCTGCACAAAAATGCCTTCACGGAGGATTTTAATTTATTTAAATTAAGTTATTTGACTTGCCTTGGTAGATTATTCTCCAACAATGTACTATAGTAATTTAGTTCTACATTCATGTTGTCTCTATTTCGTGTTGAATAGTGGCTTTGCCTGCGGGTAGTGAATTTATCTTCACATAACAGTGACTGGTAATATTGTAAGAATGCTTAATGTAACTGAATATTATTATAAAATACAAATAGACACAGGTAAAAACTCATCCAAAAGCATATGGTAGTGCATTAAAAATATCTGTAATGTAAGTTAAATAAAAAGTAAAAAAATAAAATAGAAATAATAGAACTATATGGCAACTCTCTTATAAGTAATAAAATAGAAATTATTAATTTATTTAACAATAATTATGCTAATTTTGGGAAGAGTCTTGCAACAAAAATACTTGCCCCTGAAAATTACATGGACCATCCCGACTGGAAAAAAATTCTATAAGTCTAGTCTATAAGTCTAGTCAAGAAGTTATTTGTACTTCAGAGAATATCTCAGATGTATACGACTTTAGCGATGACGAGGGCGAAGAAATATTCCAAACTTCAGTTACCGATTCGGAAGTAGACACTTTTTGCAGTAGCACATCTAGTACAACTACTAGAAAAAGAAAACATGAATAAAATAAAATAAAATAATAATCAATATATGTAAAAAGTTTAGTAAAAATCAAGTGAATTTTCGAAAGAAAAATTATTTTACCTACGAGAGTTTATTATATCTAAATGTTTAAAACTTGCTCACAATCACTTTTTATTATTAATATTATAATTTGTATAATGAGTAATTACACGTATACTTGTGCGCGCATACGTATAATACCGAAAATGACGGGAGATCGCCGCGCTCATGTATATACCAAAAATTACAAAAAATCGGCTAAATTGAAAAAAAAAGTTATTTTTTAGTACATCATGTGAAAGTACATAGAATACCTTCATTTTGTTAAAGAAAAAATGTCGTTCGATAGTTTGGGCAAATTGGAGAAAGTTTTGAAAATTTTGTGAAATTTGGACTATGGAGTTGCGGCCAAAATATTGGATATTTTCTGCTAAAATTTGGCGGGCTATTTCTTGGTATTATAGGTTACTTTCATTTAAAATTTCATCAAATTCGGTTTAATTTTAGCTAAGTTAGTCGTAATTCAATTTTTGACGTTTTTCAGTACATTTATACACATATCGTGGGTGGCGGTGAACCGATTTTCACGAAGTTTGAACTGAACGTTCCTTGAATATTTACAATAAAAGGGTACCATTCTCGTTTCTTAACTAGCATTTTAAAGAGAAAATAAATTAAAACTGAAAACCACCCTTAAAAATGACCAGTTTACCCCTTTTTCTAGAAAAAAAGGGTTCCCCCACCTACTCGAAGTGAAAAACTCAGGGTATTCTCAGTTTCACGAAAACAAACTTATTTTTCAATGTCGCGTTGCTCAATGTAAAATTTTCTCTAGCCCCTTATTTTGGGCTATTTTTACTCGACTAATACTGCAATTCTTTGATCTATCAGAAATGCCACCAATAACCTTGGGATGCACACAAAGTTGCCAGATTGTGCAGTAATACTTGTAATTTCAGAAGAAGATATATGTAGCCAATTTATAACTTACCAAATATGTGTATTAATAAACAACTTTTTTAAACAAAAAATATGACTATAACATGCCCAAACAAATATATTGCAATACGTTTTTGTTTAACTAAATTTCTTTATACATGAAACGTCGAGAAAAGTTGAAACTGTGAAGAAAAACACGTTTTCCATTGAAGTTTTTGAAGAAGAGTATTTAAGAAGTTAATTTGTTATTTTCAGTGACAGTTTAGTGGATAATAACGGTTGGTCAGATCGAAATGAAACTGGTGGGAATCGGTTCTATGACCTCAAGTTACTCGATAATGAGGGGCCACGTTGCCTTTAACTTCCTTTTCCAGAGTCATTAAGTATCCCGGTCAAAATCGAGGCCTAGTTCTCCTCCAGTAACGTTTTACTTATTTCTGACCTTTAGTTTGGCCACAGCATACTTGTACGCCTTCGGGTCTCCGTAGATAATGTCCCTGCCTATACTTGGAGGACGCCGACCACCTTTCTCTAAAAATTGTTCTAAACCTCTTTGACGTTATGTACCTCCGACCGCAAGGGAATGCTTGCAAAAAATCCTACTTAAATGTTCGATTTTTGGGTTAAAGAACCCACTCGCGCCTAACTTCACTATGTTAGGTTATGTTTATACTAATTTGGTTGTGTCGATATTCACTTTATTTATAAATGTTATTGTCCCAGAACTAAATTAAGCGGCTTCCGTATCCGTCGACGTCGTACTTCCGTTTTTGAAGACGTACTTCCGTCTAGCATACATATATTACATAGTACATACAAATTCAAACATCAATAGCAACGCCGTAATAAGATGATTACTTAAAGAGAGGTAGGTATTTATTTAAAAGATGAAACGATAAACAACTCATTTCGCATGTAATTACCAATGTTAAATAATTATGTTTTTTATATAAGAATAGATATATCCAGATGGCGCAGAAACCAATATCTTGCTCTATATGAATCCCTTCGCTATCGCATGACAGAGAGAGAAAGTTAGCTGCGAAACTCGACCGGGTTTCTTGATTGAAAATTGACATAACTATAACATGTTTTATGTTAGATTGCCTATCCTCGGCGTGCCTCGGTTAATCTCGTAATTGAGATTAGTCCAGGTATGCCTATTGTCTGTTTTAAAAAGTAACAATTAGAGTCTTATTAAAATATACTTAAGATGTAAAATACTCTATAGATATAACCTGCAAATTACAATTATTTTAGTTGCATTAGGTAAAAATATATTAAAATCTTTTCATGATACCAAAAAATCAATCTTAACATGTATTCTTTCCGAAATACGTGAACATCAGGACGCATTGAGTCACGAATTTCCACGAAGAGCCCTTTACCTGGAATGAGGGAGGGTATTCCTTGTCTTACAATATTTTTCCCTCTCCCTCAGTGATGCGTCTGGTAGTTATCTGTGCTTTAACCACAGAATTATTAATATGCAATATTTCTTTATGAAATTTTGTACAGGCTCATTCCAGCGATGTACTCAGATTTTTTATAAAAAATCGCTAATACGATTTTATGACTTTTCATCCTCAAAAAGTTATACAGTACAGTTTCCTACACTTTATATTAAAAAAAAATGTCAAAATTGGATGGTAAATAAAAATTTTGTGGGTGTCCCGTTTTCAAGTGGGTCACACTGTACATAGGATGTTCCAAATTTTAATCGTTTATCTTTAAAATTAGAGAGATAAAGTGGATGTACCGTGATCCTGTTACACCCTTTATATCTTCTTCCAACTAACTAGGTATTAATGAAGTTTATGATTAAATAAAGCTCTAGGTGAAGACGGTACAACAGCTGAAATAAAAAAAAATAGTGTATAGTGCCAATACATTTATCACATTTAATAAATAAAGTTATCACAGAAGCAATATTTCTCAGTGAATTAAAAATAGAAATTATTAAGTATAAAGAAGGCGAAAGAAGGTTTTGAAATTAACAAAATTGAAAGGAACTCAAAAAAGCTGTGCTTAAAATTTAAACAATGGGATATCACCACAAATACGTCGGCGGATATCCCAGAACACTTAAAGAATCCTAACTAAATAAAAAATTCACAAACTTAAGTCACCTAGTGACACCAGTAAGTGAAAAAACTGTCTTATTTTGTCAAAACAATACTCACTCAAACAATGAAAACAAATTTATGTTTTATCAGAATCTGACATATATAAAGCGTTTAAGCAAATTAATCCAAAGCGTAAGGGCTTTAATAATATTGGATACGACATGCTGGATTTGAGTATGCCGTACACCTCGGGTTTTCTTAAAGATCCTATCAACAAATCATTACATAATGGAGGATTTCCAATGATTTGGAAAACATCGATTATAAGACCATTGCCAAAGTACTTACTAAATGTAACTTCTTTTAATTTCCATTTTAGCGAAAATGTTCGAAAAAATTTTCTGTGGCATGACAGTTGAATTTATAAGTAGTTGTGATATATTACCAGATGTACAGTCTGGCTTTCCAGCTAATTTCAGTACTGCTACGGCAATGACTAGAGTGGTAACAGATATTACGTATGGAATAGATGAGACAAAAGCAACATGCTTAGTTCTTTTTGACTATAGCAAAGCTTTAGACTTGATAAACCATGACTTGCTACTTGCCAAAATGAGTTTCTATAATTTCTCTGATATTGTCTGTGTTTGGTTCAGTAACTATTTATCAAATAGATTACAATGTGTAGAAATAGATGGAATTAAATCAGATCCTCTTGTAGTGAAACAAGGTGTACCGCAAGGAAATATATTAGGGCCAATTTTGTTTAATATCTTCACATCAGAGCTACCATAAGTACACTACTATAATATTTATATGTATGCAGGCGATACACAGTTATTAAAAACATTTGATCCGGCACAGATAAATCTTGTCCTCAACGAAGTAAATCTCGAAGGATAAATAATTGGTCTATGGAGAATGGTCTTAACATTAATACTAGTAATACTTGCTTCTTACCAATAGGTTCAGCAGATGTCAAAGATAAAGTCATGAAGTTTAACTTTTCTACAGATCATATCAATAATGTCGAGATTCCACAAAAAGAGTATGCTAAAAATCTAGGAGTAATATTTGATGACAGTTTAAACTTTGAGAGATATGTGACAAGTAAGTTGAGTATATTATATATGAAATTAAAAGCCCTATATAAATTTAAATACGGGCTACATGGAAAAAAGCAAAATACAGAATTGTTGAATCCATACTTTATGCTCAGTTTCATTACTATTTAACTGTTTACTATAAATTTTTAACAATAGAATATAAACACAAATTGTAGCTAGCTCAAAACACATGTCTGCGTTTTGCTAACGCTGCAAGGAAGTATATATAAAGAGCATTTGTATCTGAAAGTAGACTATCGCTATAAATTATTATTTGGTAGTCTGTTAATGAAAATCTACTTCTCTGGAAAACCAAAATATTTACAAGAGTTTCTAAAACCAAGGCAAAAGATGCATAATGCTCATCTGAGAGACTTGAATACATTTAATACTTACAAACATAAAACTGTAAGATTTCAGTGTTGCTTTGCATATTTATCAGTAGATTTATTAAATAGTCCACTATTATGAAATGATAGTTTGTACATTTAAAAAAATTATAAAATGTTTTCATTGCAGGTACAAGATGATCAGTAAGATATGTTATTATTAGTTGGGTTCTTCATGTCTTTATAATTAGTTGATGTAAGTTTTCTCTTACTTTTCTTTTTTCTTTCCTTTTGGTGGCGTGAAAAAACGTTAATTAATACGAACGTAACCTTTTGTACATATTGTGTTCATATGTACATTTATATATAACACAACAAATATTTTTCTATTCTATTCTATTCTATTCTATTCTATTCTATTCTATTCTATTCTATTCTATTCTATTCTATTCTATTCTATTCTATTCTATTCTATTCTATTCTATTCTACTCCACTGCATTCCATTCTACTACATCCATGCCATTCCACCCCACTCCACTCCACTCCACTTCATTCAATTCCATTCCATTCCATTCTATTCTATTGTAATCTATTCCATTCCATTTCATTTCCTTCCATTCCAATCCATTCCGATCCATTCCACTCCATTCAGTTCCATTCCACTCCATCCCACTCCATTCCATTCAATTCCATCCCATTCCATTCCATTCTATTCTATTGTATTCCATTCCATTCCATTCCATTACATTATATTTCCTTCCATTCCGACCTATTCCGCTCCATTCAATTCCATTCCACTTCAATCCATTTTATTCCACTCCAGTCCACTCCACTCCACTCCACTCCACTCCACTCCACTCCACTCCACTCCACTCCACTCCATTCCACTCCATTTCATTCCACTCCTGTCCAGTCCATTCCATTCCATTCCACTCCACTCCACTCCTCTCCACTCCATTCTGTTCTATAAATATTCGAACGTTATTTCAGGATACCCTGTATATTGCGTTCGCAAAATGGCACAGATGCTCTTGCATTATAATGGCTAATTATTAATATTTCGGAACACTTTACTCTATGCGGTTATTGGTCACCATGCATAATATTCCACTAAACATAGACTGCCTGGTAATTACAACATTTTTGTTATAGACCACGTAATATGATACATTATGATGTAAAATTTAATATATGTTGGTACATATACGTTCCTTTGATATGTAAAATTGAGTTGGATCAATAAATAGTGAAAACTAGGTCTGAAATAGTATAGTGGTCGTAACTGACACCATTAAAATAAACTTACAGATGTAACCAATACTCCACTAAAAATTTTGTTAAAACGATTTACATAGAGCAAAATAATTCGCTTAGTAAAAGTTCAAAACTTGTAAATATATTTAAATAAGTAACTATAACATACAAGTAAATATTCATGAAATGTGGAGCATTTTAAAAAAATTATCTAGCTGGCCTGGAAAATATATCATTGTAACACCACATCGTACACGCTTTATTTTCAATATAAATTTCAGTGCCTACTTAACAACTTGCAATTGACAATTGCTTAACAATGTGTATTGATTCAAAAGATGCATCTGAAAGAGAAAAGCATGATTGTTTCGTCAAATTAATCCGCACTTCCTTAGTTCTCGCTAACAGAATTTACGCCTGGCAAATGAGTTTAACAACTAAATTTGATAATGTCTTCTAGGTTTCATTTCATCGATTTCTGCGATATTTCTGTTGCCACCCGACAAAGTAGTTTCTAAAAGGATCTTAACCTTTTGTTTTCTGAAAAGAACATATAAATCCACTCTCACCCTGCGGCTCTTTTTGAAAACATACTCGCCGGCAAGAATGGTGTTTAAGATTAATGAAAATATCTAAAAATAGTAACATGTGATATTTTTGGTTGAACACATCACTGCAAAATGGAATGACAAACTGAGAATTATAAATTAAATACAACATATCTATATATTTTTAACCAAATATGCGTTGTTAACGCCCCACGTTACACAGGGTGTCCCATTAGTAATGGTATACAGATCACTGGCAGATTCCTAACGTATTATCATCTAGCTTTTTTCAGTTGTAATTAATTGTGGATTTTTATATTAGCATGGCATTTATGTTGTATGACTGTTATATCTTGTACGTTTTTGCTTTCTATAAACCTCACTTTTTCTGGACGTGTATGTCTGAATATTTACATGTTTGTGTATGTGCACGTATCAAAGTTTGGTGATTAGGCGTTTTTGAGGCAAGCGATTCAATTATATTCCTAGTTTTGCGTTATTTGTAGAGGGTGCTAATGGTAGTTTGCGTCATAGATTTTTGGCAATTTTTTATATTCCTTTCTGCTTTCCTGTCTTTTTTACGTAAAAAGGTATACCTAAATGTGGCTACGAGTAATCGCTAGGGTACGCATCCTTCTTAATGAAATTTTTTGACGATAACTGAATTTTGGACTCTATGGACCGTGCAGATAACGCCATTAAATTTCTAGCCGTAGGCGATTTTTTTCCATTTTCACATGAAAAATTGTCTTCACAGGCTGGGCTTATTGCTTGATTTACAGAATAATTGATAGTGAAGTGAGCAGTAGAAAATTAAATTCTCTTTTTTCAGATGTTTTAAATTTATTACATTTCAAGACTAGTAAAAAAATACGAAGAACAATGACTTTCAAATAAATAAACGGCGAGCGTGGGTGCGTCTTTACTATGTACATACTTCGATATGCGATGTAAAGCAACGTTAGGCGTGGTTAGTAGTTGGATTGGTGACCGTTCCAACGAAGACCACGTCCTCGCCTCACCCATCTTCCAGCGGCTTGTATATCAGTGTATGCGTGGAAGCTATACAACCTTAGGCGAGGGTTGTATAGGAGATATACCATCCTTCGGAGGGGATGTAAAGCCGTCGGTCCCTTGTCTATTAAATGTTAGGCAAGTAAAAGATCCCTACTCTTCTTAAGGGAAGAGGTTCGGCAAAATTCCTGGTTGGGAGTAGCTCGTCTACAGGCGTCGGTGTTAGGCCTCAGTAGCGGAAATAGGCCGACGTTAAATAAATGTATAAAAAAAAAAAATAAATAAATAAACTTAAAATTTGAGAAACAGTTTTTATTTAAATGCTAATTTCGTAAAAAATAACAGTTATTAATAAAAAAACGAGATCCGTCTACGGTAATAAATATTTGAAGTGACTTCAATACATTTGGCGTTTATTAAACTCCGCATTATTTTAAGTAACAAGTGTTCGTTTTGAAATGATTCTATTTGATTTCTAATTGTCTGCAATAATTCTTCTCTATTATTTATTGCATCTTGAATTACAAGATATCTCATATACCCCATGTGCAAAAATCTAACGGATTAAAATCGGGACTTCGCGCAGGCCAAGACATATTGATCCCATGACCTATCCAGCGACCAGGAAAATTTGTATTTAGATAGTTTTTCATTGGTATAAAAAATGCAGTGAAGCTTCATCTTGCATAAAAAACATATTTTCTTTTAAATTTAGTGGTACATCATCCACGAACTTGTCTAGCTGCCTTTGTAGAAAATTTAAGTATAATGCACCTTTTAAATTAGGTGGTAACTCATACCGTCCAAAAAACATAATTACCAAAAAAAGTTTATTTTAAATTTATGTTGAAAGAGTGGTGTTCGGCTACTAACTGCGGATTTTCTGTCATGGTTGTTTTTAAAGTTAAATACACTTCTGCGTGTAATGGTGGCTTCTTTCGTAAACAACACTTTATTTAAAAACATTGGATCTCTGTTTTCATGGACACGACAGAAACGAGCAAACTGTAACCTGACTGGAAAATCGTTCCAGCAGATTTTGATCAGGCGTAAAATGGTACGGACAAAGTTTTTCTGTATGAAAAATTGCCACAAGGAAGTAGCCCCTTATAAGCGATACCATAGGGTCAAGCTATAAGTTCGAAAGGGGCACAGAGTGTAGCATAATGTCATGACACGGCGGTTAGCCTCCAATTGTAATGTAGTGCTCACGAAAAAAGAAAAATTATTATCTCAGTATCTCGGGGCGTAACTTTACTCTAGACTTACGGGATCAAAATACTTTGGTATCGCAACAACCGACTCAGGAGACTATATACTTAAAATGTAACAATGTGACACTCCGTATGTAATCTGTGGGGTTCTGACCGTAAATCCCTCGGTTACATGGTTTGACGGCCGAGAGGGGAGTCCCAATCGGTGGCGATGGTGCTCTACGAATCACACGCCAGAACCATGGGGGCCAACGGCGTGCTGGGAGGCGTACCAAGAAAAAGAAAGGGGTACCAATAACGTGCTAACAGCGTACCATAAATTGGCCGGAAGCAACCATAAATGCGTATTCTGAACGTGCCGGAAGCGGCCTAAAATAATAAAAGGAATGGAGAACATACTTACGGTTTTTCAACTAAAATCCTACTTAGTAGTGATAGTTTTCCCTCGAAACTAGTTCCACTAAATAAAGCAATAACCAAAATAGGGGAAAACTGCAACAGATTGCATAAATTTACAATTCCCACGAGGATGGCTTCAGATAAACTTAGCAATCGTCAACAAGACGGCCGCGTACTCTACGAGGCGTATAATGAATTACTCATGGCCGAGGCGGAAGTTCTTTCAGAGCCCTGTAGGTTGGAGCGATGCATATGCGATTTTATATATCAGGCGATTGTATGTACTCTACAGAGCGCAGGGGGCTGCCTACGGTCGAGCGGTATTATATTCTCACAGAATGTAGCCAGCACGTCGTAGGCTCGTAACAAAATCCATGAAATCGATGACTCACTCCAGTAGCAGCAGCCTTGTACATATATCTGGGTTTTCTGCAACACGGATCAGAATTTCTTCATCCTGTTCCACAGTAACATTTTTGGGAGTCCCACGATGTCTCGTTTGGGACGAAAGGGTTCAGTTCCCCCAATCTACTATAAATATGAGGAAATAACTGAAAATCCTGCTGGCTGCTATTTGGATAAATTTCTAAATATTGATGTCGAGCTCTGCGTCCATACCCATACGTGTGTACGCAAACCATAGCGCGCATCGCTTGGTTTAAAAATAAATGCCTTGGCATTTTAAACTTCACACAAACACGCAAATTGCTGACAAACAATAAGTAGGTTTGACACATATTAATTTTGAAGGCGTCTCCTATTGTTTTTGTTTCAATCAAAGCCTACCAAAGTACATCCCTAAATCATAATTGGTTGCATTGATTACTTTGAAATCGAATATCTCGAAAACAGGAATTTTTTATTTAAAATTGAATTAAAAAATCAGCAAAAATATATGACGTATAAACAGCACGCAAACTGCTGTAGGTGTCGCCCTTTACAAAACTACAGCAAAACTATGAATATATTTGAATCCCTCGCTTCAAGAAATCCCCAATCACTAAATTTTGTTTGTTATTTTAAAAAATCAAAACAAAAATTTGACTTTGACACCCTGTGAGTACTACATTTTATCTTAAATTACTTCTATTAAACTATTTTGAAATCTTGGTACCTACTTATATTAAGTAGTTTAATTTTTTTAATTGAAAATTTCTACACGTTACTCAAGAGAATGAACTTTCAGTGAAAAGCTTCATGCTTTTCACTGTGGAATATTATTTGTTATCAATATTTTTCTTCTTATACGCATGGATTTGATAATACAATGTGTGATTGATTTTTCGGAAACAACTATTAAATTAATGATTCAATGATCCAGGGTAAAAATTTTATGTAGAATTGTAAAAATAAAATAAATTAATTTGTTTTTGTATTGAATTGTAATACGAATTTCAGACTTAGTTTTACGTTACATTACCCTTGTCTATGATGGACAGTATATGCAAATTCGCGAAAACTGACGAGAATGCGCTTAATTAGAGCTTTCGAATTTACTCTTGCTAGGTAACTGCGAACATCGATTGCAATCAACTCAACATTATATGGATTACAATTACGTATCACATTAACTTTTTCCATTTGGTTTGATAACTCGGTCCGCAGACAGATTAACAAAATGCAATTTTATCAACAGCTGGACATTTCCCATGCCAGTAACCAATACCGATGAGAGTTTTAAATAACTTTACGTATACCTAATCTGATTTAAATGAAACGCAAGCCTTTGATTTGTTTGTTTTTTATTGCTTTCCACAGTCATGCAGCACCTCATTTAATTACGAATAATTTTGTAATGGTTACATACATATTAGATCGTAATAGTTAAATACAATCTATTAGTTACGTTTCAAAAACAACTTTTTTTGTTATACGGCACAGTATTTATCATATTGAAACTTTTGCCATTCATCATACAGGTCCGTGTATAAAATCGGATAAATTGTAAATGAAATTCATCACAACTTAAATTCAATGAGGCTGTATCGCATTTGCACTGAACCATTGAGCGACCGACAAGACGGGGCTAAATGAAGGTCTACTAGACCTAATCGTGATATTTCATTAAGTTTCATCACCGGTCTAGCACCTCTGGTCAATCTATTGAGCATAATTATTGGTCCTTTCTAATTTTCCTTAGAGTGATAATTTCTTAATTTGCGTGAACATATTTTTACTAGTATTTTATCTTCAAGAGAAGGTAAAGATGCAGATTAAGTGGCGTTATTTTTATATTTCAAAGTTTAATTAATTTAATAATTAATTATGCTAATATGGACCTGCATTCCATTTCCCAAGTATTTGTTTTAAAATTCAAAAATGATCAAGATTATTTTAGAAATTGCTACTTAATATATAATAAAATGAGAAAGCGAGGAAACTACTAAAATTGCTACTAATTTATATTTATTTTCTAAACAAACAATCAATACAACTGAGCCGGGAAAACTGTTTTTGACCATGAGCCGTTGTTACAAATTTTGATTTAAAAGAATGAATTTTAAACTTAAAATGTATTTAGAATATACAAACTCAAACCTTCTTTAATAGATTGACTTGCCCCTGAGTTAAGAAATACTACACATTTTTGAGCATACTACTTAATTTCGACATAAAAACGACTATGTTGTGGTTTTTCAACAATGACTGATGAGGCACTGCTTACCCTTCTATTTTCTACATAGTATTTCTTAAAATTAAGTTTAGTATTGTGTGTGAATTAAAATTTTTATATTTGCTTCACAAAACACTAGTTTAGATTTTTTATATTATTATTTATTTTACCATAACAATTGTTTTGTCTAACATAGGCTTCATTGGATGGTCACGTGATAACCAAATTTGAACAACAAATGTCTTTCAACTTATACTAAATAGCCGACAAATAATAATAACAATCTAATTTACAAATCTAATGTATAAACAAATACTTTCTAAATAAAAAAATATATAATAAAAACACAACATAACATTCGTCATAACACTCGTTCTATTTTTTAACTGCTGTTACCGTTAGCGAAGTATATAATTTAACAATATCGCGTGGAAATAAGAGATCTAGTGGACCTGATGAAATTCCTTATTTATTATTAAGGGCAGTTGCTGAGTAAATTGTGGCTTGTGTAGTCTGGCCGATAGCCACGTTAGTTAAGGCGGTTGCACGATGGGTTCCGTGACAGGTCCTGGTGAGGAAACTGTTGTAATGTTTAACTGTAATAAAGAACTTTTGAATTGAATTGAATAGATGGTATTCACGATTATTCATTAATCAGAGTCATTTTTATTTTACTTAGAGTCATTTTTAGTTATTTTTATTCATCTAGAGTCCTTTTTATTTTTTCAAATTAAATTTTCACATTAGAATCATATTTATTTTTATTTATCGATAAAATCGGTGCATTGTATATATGTAAATAGTCATTTTTTAAAGCAGGTTTTTTCTATTTTAGTTTCCTGTAATAATCATACTCTCAATTTGTAAACACTAGTTATTTTTAGAATTTTCTTTTTATTTGATTACGTAACCTTTGGAATATTTAATGGATAATTGGCTGAAACTATATTAGGAGAGTAACGTACCTGAGAAATACGAATCATTGGTATGTTTCATGTAGGCATTAGATCCGCCGCCCGGCAGGATTCGTTTTATTTTTAAAATTTGTATCCAATCGGGTCAAGACAGCACATTGTGCAGATTGTAAAAATGAAGTAAATGAAATAAATAAAATACTAATGAAATGTTCACCAGAGTTAAAAAAAATAAAGACATTTTTAATGGTAATGGTAATGGTACGATTATTCACACGGGTATCGTGCCACCGGGTTCGAATCCCGGCTCCAGCACTGTCGGAAGAAATGGTTGTATATCTGCTTTTTTTCAATGTGCAACCCCTTCCGCACAAACCTCTGGCTTTTGGAATTGGGCGTCGTCTAATTTCTGTTCTGTGGTGTTTATTTATCCTTTAACACTTTTAATTAACTCATCTTTTGCAAATGGCAACTTCCCGGAATAACTCAAAGTTGCTATGACTATTCCTATTTATAAAAAAGGAGATTCTTCTAATCTAGAAAATTATAGACCTGTGGCTCTCTTGCCTGTCTTTTCCAAAATTTTTGAAAATGCATACTTTGCCAGACTTCTTTTTTGTCAGTTGCAATCTCCAATCAGGCAGTATGGTTTCAAAAAAAATCGTTCAATCCAAGATGCAATCTTATCATTATGTGATAAGCTGCTAAAGAACTTTGCTAAAAAATTACTTTCTGCTGGCATATTTTATGACTTGTCACATGCTTTTAATACCATCGATCATCAGCACCTGCTGCAGAAATTATATTCTTACGGCGTTAGATGACTTGTACACGAAAGGATGAAATCATATTTGAGTGGAAGGTATCAGTTTGTTCAAATATTTCATGAAAACAAATTTAGTTATTAAAAAAATGTATTAATCCCATGGTAATGTTAAAAATTTCATTTTCTATCACAGGTTCTGAAAAAATTGAAGGATATACCGATATGGCATCAACATTTATTTCGGGAATGTTACCAAACTTATCATTTAATTTACAAGGCAAATGTACAAAATGGTTGTTGAATTCTTCTGCAATAACAGATGGTTCAGTTATGATTTTATTATCAATTTTTATTTCATTAATTTCAGTTGTAACCTTTTTATCACATATATTTTTATTTATTATTGATCATATTGCTTTAGGTTTATTACTAGCTTTGTTGTAAAAGGAGACATTGTAATTTTTTTTGTCTCAACAATAACGTTTTGTAAATTTTTATATCCGTTGTATCTATCTATAGATAGATACAACGGATTTAAAAATTTATATATCATTAGGATTATTAGTTGTCGATTTAATTTGGTGTAACAGCTTTAACTTTTCTGATGATACATTTATCCCAAACATCGCCCATGCATTATTTGCAATTTTACTATTTATTTTTTTATATGGAAAATTTGTGTTGCGGTGATATGTCAAAATATTTATAAAATTATTAAAATCTTCCTCAACTGACACTGCATTTAAAACAGTCGTCCATTTTTCCATTCCCAACTGATAAGAATAATTTTTATAATTTGTCTCGTTGTAGATTCTTATATAACGATCTTTTTCCACGTCAAAATTGTACATTAGATATTCATATTCTAATATTTAATGTTCAGTTAAGCAAACAATATCAATATTTTCAATATCCAAGTATACTTCCAACTCTTCAATTTTGTTTTTTATACATTGAATATTTAAGTGTAAAATATTTAAAATACATTCATTGATGAAGTAGAAAAGACTGTGATTGTTATTTACATTGTTATATGACTGCATGTCAATCGCGAAATCTATTCAACTTAATAAAAATATATGTATTGTGTCATTTCAAGACCCTTTGGCTGCTTATAACGAACTACACTGTTTATGCTATTAATTTTCAACACAGTTCGATATGATATTTGACAGAGTATTCTATTACTGGAAACCAATCTTAGGATATTTAACCTAAAATTTTACTTGACCAGCTACACATAACAGAAAAAATATAAGAAAGTTGAAAGTGGGGTGTTATGAGACAGGATATTGGTAAAGTTGGAGTAATCGCTCGGAGCCCGGCTAACGCTGTGGATTAATGCCCTGCTCTTCAGCTAGCCGTAAATACACTGATGTAGCTATCAGCCTCAGGCTCCAACGCGATGAGTAGGAAGGGCCGCAGGTGGCATCAGAATTAAACTGATGGTCACTTGCAAGATCAGAGGCGGACATCACAGCTAACAGCTCCAATTAGCACAAATGATCGGGTACGTGACCTTTGGTTTGCTTCATCCTATGGCCTGGCTTTAAGTAAACCAATAATTACGTCGAAAATTGCCCGACGTTGTAACGCAATCGATTAAAATGCGATTTTCGTTTAAAGAAACGATTAACTAAGCAAGTAAAAAGTTAACGGGCTTCTATATCAGTTAATGGGTAACTTCATTGTATAGACTAATATTCTGTTTTAGTACAAATTGCGGCCATTTTTAGGTGTGATTGAAAGGTGAAATTAGTGTTTATATACTTTAAAAATTTCCTTTCCATGCGAAATCGTTAGGAACTAGAAGCAGTTAAAAAGGTACTAGTTGAATTGTCACTTTGTGAGAAACAAAAGAGGATTATCGAAAAAAATACTACTGAAATGTTTGCTGTCAATGAATTTGAAAAGTATTTTGAAAATTTGAGAGCAAAGTTAAATTATTAAGTACGGTACGACTCGGCGTGAAATTCCTAGTAATTCATACATTGCTTTATATATGGTAGAAATTCTGTAATAAACTAGAGAATATCCAGAGTATTGTTCCAATTTTAAGTCTTGTAAAAAAATATTGTGAAGCGATTAAAAAAAAGAATGTGTCATGACCCAAAACAATACTTCAGATTAAGTGAATTTACATTCGGCTACTTAAAATTATTATTATTTCTGTTCTACACGATTTCGTCGGCATAATACTCTATGTGCAGAATAGCTTTCAAACACTTAGAAGTTCTAATTTAAGGTTCCTCGGGTATATTCAGTATGGACAGACTTATCTATTATCACTGATTTTTATAGTTGAACCATCAGATTTTCGCTCAGATTGATTGACTTTAGATTATGGGCTAGGTTTTTAGGGATCTCACAAGTCGCTCCTGGTATGATTGGGATAACGATTAAGACTCGGGCACACGGGTTTAGTTGCTAGCGCAAGTAACTAAGGCAAGTCAAGTACTGTCTTCAGTTTTGTTATAGTAAATGTTCACACGTGAAAATGTTTAGTTTTACCACGGATTTTACATTAGCATCATATTGATGAATACCATGTCAGAGAAGTAACTAAAAAAGTTTTGAAAGTGTTAATGCAAGAATGTGTTGATAGCTTCATCAGCATCATTGTTGCTACAGCCCTGCAAAAGTCTCGATCTTATCAAGCGTTCTCCGCCATTCCTGACGATTTTGTGCTCTTGCTCTCCAGTTGGGGGCACCGATACTTCTGGCATCCTGTGTTACGCCATCGTCCCATCTAAGCTTTGGCCTACCTCTCTTCCTGCTTCCTACAGGCTCTATGCTAAGCACTTTTTTAATGGGGTTCGCTTCACTGGCTCGGGCCACATGTCCTACCCAGCGCAGTCTGTTTAGTTTGGCCACTGTGACAATATCTCTTCCCTTCGCTTTATTTTTGTACAGGTCTTGTATATTCTCAGCTTTGTTGCTTGTGACAGTCGCTTATTGGAGAAATGCCTGGAAAGACCATAGTAACATCTGTTTGCCGTCACTATGCACCGCTTAATTTCTCCCGAGATGATGTTTGGATCGACTTGAGTACCTAGATAGGTAAATTCCAAGACTGCTTCAAAGTTGTGATTACCAGTTACTAAATTTTTCTGTAAACTTTCTTGCCGTTCTTGTTATTATGTCGACATCGTCTGCATATGCCAAGGTCTGGAGACTGACTTAGTGAATATTGTTTCCCTAGTCTCAAGATTGGCGTCTCTAATGATTTTCTCCAGGGCTATATTAAATAACTGACGCGCCAGCGCGTCCCCCTGTCGCAGCCCTTTGTGTATTTCGAATGCTTCCGATATGTCGCTATGGATTTTAATTGCGGACGTGGTGTCAACCATGGTCATTTTAATCAGACATGTTAGCTTCTTTGGTATTCCGAGGTCGTTCATGGCTTCGTAGAGTTTCGACCTAATAATGTTATTATACGCTGCTTTAAAATCGATGAAAATGTGATGCATATCAATGTTATATTCTCTAGATTTCTCTAGTGTTTGGCATAGACTGAATATTTGGTCTGTGATTGAACGGTCTGGTCTGAACCCTGACTGGTATTCTCCGATGTGGGATTCGGTGAATTTTTTCAGTCTTTCATTTAGGATGTTAGATAGGATCTTATCTGACGTATTGAGAAGAATTATTCCCCTATAGTTTTGGCAATCTAGCTGATTTCCTTTTTTATGCAGTGGGCATATGAGCCCCAAACTCCATTCTGCTGGCATATGTTCCTCTTCCCAAATTTTACAGATGCTGTTATACATGTACTGAACTAGTTTTTTACCGCCGTGTTTGAAGAGTTCTGTTGGGATGTTATCACTGCCAGGGGTCTTGTCATTATTCAGTTTTTTATGGCCGCTGCCACTTCATCCATTGTTGGAGGTTCTAGTTGTTCTTGGTTCAGGAACTCGAACTCTGGGAGTTTGGTTGGTTCACCTGCCAGCAACTCTTAAAAATGCTCTGTCCATCTGGATAGGATATCTTTTTTATTGTTTATTAGGTTTCCTTCTTTATCTCTACAGATATTAGTTCCTGGCTTGAAAACCTGTCTTGATGCGTTTAGTTCCTGATAGTATCATCTGGTGTCATTCTGGTTTCGGTGGGTTTCAAGCTGATATAATAGCTGGTTTTCTGTCTCCCTTTTCTTTCGCTTGTGTACGCGTTTCTCTTCCCTTCTGAGATTCTTGTATTTGTCTACCGCCACCCTTGTCCTACGCTGTAGCATGATTTTGTATGCTTCGTTCTTTTTGGCGGTTGCTTCGCAGCATTCCCCATCGAACCAGTCGGTTATTTTTTTTGCCGTTGTTCCCACCACTTCTTCTGCTGCCGTTTTCAGGACTTCTTTGCATCTGTTCCACATTTCTGTAGTTGTCTGGCTTTCATCTTGAATCTGCTGCAACATTGATTCTGTGTGTTGTTCTATGTGCTGCTGGTATATTATTTCCGTTTCCTTATTTTTTAACATGTGTACTTTATACTTGGTTTGTTTGGAGCTGCTTACCTTCTTGACATTGGAGATTCTTGCACGTAGTCTTACGTTCACCATGAAATGGTCTGAATCGATGTTTGCCCCTCTATAGGTCCTAAGTCAAGTAAATTTCTAGAGTGTCTTCTATCAATTAAAATATGGTCAATTTGGTTTTTCGTAAGGCCATCTGGTGATATCCAAGTTATTTTATGGATATTCTTATGGTTAAAGTGGGTGCTTCCCACGACCATGTTTCTTTCTGCTGCTAAGTTGATAAGTCTGGTGCCATCATTTGTTATATCATGGAGGCTAATTTACCAATATACACTTGGTAACACGGTTCTTTCCCAATCTATGCGTTCATTTCACCAATTGTGAGCTTAATATCATTTGCAGCACAGCTGCCATATGCATTAGCCAGATCTTCATAGAAGTTGTCTTTTTCGGTTAGGGCATGTGCATTTATAAGACTTAGATTAAAGAATTTTCCTTTTATCCATAGAACGCACAGTCGTTCGCTTACGGCCTTGAACCCAATGACAAGGTGCTTTACTTTCTTTTACACAATGAATGCATTACCGAACTCGTGGCGATATGCATTGCAGCTGTAATATACATCATGCTCTTTTTCTTGCATGACCCCCGTTCCCGTCCATCGCAATTCTTATATTGCCGCAATGTCAGTCCTGTATTGTTGTAGTTGTTCCTGCAGCAGTCTTAACCCTTTAGTTCTGTACAGTGTTCTGACATTCCATGTACACATCCTTAAATCGTTGTCCTTAGTTCGGTGCCTGAGTCGTCGTTATGATTCCAGTTAGGCGTTTTCAGAATGAAACTTCGTAACGGTAGGTTTTTTCCAGGCAATGGTTGTTAGCCCCTTAAATATTTGCAAGAGAATGGAATGAAAGAGAACATTTGGGATGTTCAGATTTAAATTTGAAGGAGTTACGCACAGAAGATCCGTCAGAATTCAAATTATTCATGCGTATGCCCCCCGAATTGTTTGACAATTTGTTGGCCATGATCACTCCAATGATACAACGAAAAGATACTTTTATGAGGGATACTTTACCTGCCAGAATCAAACTGGAAATCACTCTCACGTATTTAGCTTCATGGAGCAGTTATAGATTTCTACAATTATTCTACAGAGTGTCGAAGTCAGCTATATCATCGCTTTGGAGTGCCTTCTTCAGTGTTGCCTCTCGATGATTGCTGGAAATTAATTGAACAAATAATTAATTACCGATTTTTTTTCTAGGTACCAAAAAGTAATACAGACTGGAAGAATATACAAACAGGTTTTAATGGAAGATGGAATTTCCCTAAATGTTATGGAGCGATTGATGGTAAACACATGCAAATCAGGCAATCTGCAAATAGCGGGAGCGAATTTCTTAACTACAAAGTAGTTAGCAGTGTCATATTAATGGCCATCGTAGACTACGATTACTGCTTTCGGTATACGGACATAGGTTCATCTGAAAGAGCGTCTGATGGTGGAATGTTTGGTAGTTGCACAATATTTGACGGTTTAGAGAATAATTTACTACCCGATTCGGGGGTTATTGTGGGAGATAATGAATTTCCGCTTAAAAATTATTTGCTGAAACCATATGCTCGTACTGCAGCTCTAAGGGAGAAAGAAAAAATATTTAATTATAGACTATCGCGGGCTAGACGCATATCAGAAAATGTATTTGGAATGTTTGTCAGCAGATTTAGATTATTTGAAAAACCTATTAACTGCTACGTCGATACAGTTGATAAACTAGTTATGGCTGCTTGCACTTTGCACAACTGGTTAAGACAGACCTCACCCAATAGGTATATGCCAAGAGGCTCTGTTGATGAAGAAGACATTGCGACAGGAAATATTATTTTGGGGTCATGGAGATCAGAAATTGGAACACCACTTCCCAGAGTACGCGCGTTGGAGCACCCAACACACAATCGACCGAAAAAAAATGAGAGAAACAATTATGCTCATTATTTTGCTGATAAAGGCGCGGTAGATTGGCAATATCGAATGATTTACTAATATTAAATATTATTATATTCTATTGTCTACTTCTTATTCATTGTTGTAGTGAACTATAATCAGTTATTATAAATAAATATACTTACAAAGTTTGTTGTGCTTTGCTTTTTTGATTGCACCTGTTTTATAAAACTTTGCATAATGTAAAACCATTTCAGACTTGGGACGTATATGTCTGCTGCCCCGGCTCCAGCCTTCTTGCTCTTTTCATTTTTTGTGAGTTCCTGGGAGTATGTCGATCCTAGATTTTTTATTTTAACTTTTCCCTCGGTTATACCGAAACCGGCCATATTCATTTTGTTCACAATTTCTCCCAATGCGGCGTCCCTGGTCGGTTTATTACGATATTGCAAATCCTCCGTTTTCCATAAGCAGGGATATTCACCATAATACTGCACAAATTTCACAGTAGTTGTTTCGTCCCACCATGCCATTTTAAATGTTTTTTAAATTTAAATAAATGCCACACACTTTAATAAATGCGAGTCAAAACAACGACAATAACTTTTAATGCAAGTTCACTTACTCGAACGTTATTTACTACTAGCCAACGTGTTCAAACAAGTTTAGTGCATAGTTTAGTATCCAGTCCAGTAAAAATTGTGTTGAAGGGGTTGCACTTGCTTCTTAGTATATTCAAGCCTTTTTAATACTTGCCTAGCTTCGCTACTAGATTCAAGTACTCTACTCACTACTGGAATGCTTGTTCACACAAGACGAGTAGAAAAAGATAGTGACTTGCCTTAGTTGCTTACGCCAGCAACTAAAACCGTGTGCCCGAGCCTATACTTTGTCTTGCTGTCACATTTGCCTTATCTCTTCTGCAAGTGGTAGGTATTTGTTAATTTTTTCGACGTTCTTCCTTTCTAGGTTTGTGGCATTATGGACGGAGACTTCAATTCAATTTTGTGTTGGAGTACTATATCGGGGATATTGTGTTGGATGGGTTTATCAGTTATTATTTACCAATTCCGGTATATTTTTGTTGTATCGTTTTCTATTACATTTTCAGGTTCATACTGGTAATACTAACTATTTTGTGTTGTTATTTCTTCTTGATGACATATCTCCTGATGTATTATTTTTGCCACATTGTTGTGCCTATTTGTCCCCACGCCCGTGGTGTGAGTAACTACCGTGTCCCTGAACCGTATGCCCTGAGTAGACGCAATGAACCGATTATGACAGCCTCCTGTATTCTGCCGGCTAAGATCTCTGCCGAATTTTGGCATACCCGTATGATCTTTAGTTCTAAAATCAGTGTCTGTCTTGTTCCACCGAGGGCTCCTACGATCAGACCACTATTTTATGACCTGGATAAAGTTTGGGGAGTTTGAAGAGTAAATCTCGATATTTTGTCCGTTTTTCTTCCTCTTTCAAGACAATGTTGCCCTCAGCAGGGGTTGAGAACTCCACGACATATATTGGTTTGAGTTGGTGGTCGAGGAGTACAATGTCAGGCTTGCTGGCTCGTATTTGGCTGACGGTGGAAAACGAGTAGTTCTAATAAATTAGACACTTCTCATTCTTCACAACGGACTCAATATCGCCCGGAGCGTAAGGCAGCACTGGTATTTCGTCTATCCCATACGAGTGCCTTACATGATAATAAAGCGCTCATAAATCTGCGTCGTATCTGTGAATATAGGCCGAGACTGGGTATGTCGGGCAAGCCGACAGTAACTGCCTTACAAAACAGCACCGTCTCATGAGTGTTATTCTGATTTTGAATTTAAATGCTGTAGTAGCATCGCGAATAGTGTTCTCTACTGTAAAATCAATAAATCAGGTAGAAAATGACTTGGACTGTCTTTAACTGAAACTGCAACGTCACATGTTTCTATTGCACCTTATTCGCACCATATTCCCCTCACACCAGGATCTCTATTCTGTAATTATAGGGACAGTGAGCATTCATCGTGCGAAGTGAGAGCTCCCATCACACGCATCTCACCCGACCGTCCTAGACTGTATTCCGTAAATGCATTGAAAAGGTGGTGAACGTGAAGTGATTCAGCGAGAATAGCCGAATTTACAACCAATTAGGTTGGCGCAAAAGCATCAGCTGTTCAATGCTAAAGTTGTTGTCATTGTCATGTCAAGTAAATTAGGTAAAAGGTGACGGAATACATTTTGATTGATAAAAAATTCCGTAAGGACATACCCTCGTTATTGGTAATATATGTTTTTAAAAATATGACTATAATAAACAAAAAGAGTAATTGTAACATTTGCTAAGAACAATTGTATTATTATTACCGCGATGGCAATGAGCAAATCCGCAATGTCTATTCTGATTCACAGATTTGACAACAATAATTTTTGACAGACGAAAATTGTCATAAAAGTACGTTAGGATCGCCGTTGTCCCGAGGAACTGGCAGATTCCCTCACGATTTACCAGTAGAAGTAAGTTCACGCATTTTTCGCACGATATGATCACTCCCATAGTTACAGAATAGACTTTTATACATTTTCAAGTGAACTCCGCCCACTTTTCATGGAAATGTGCTTTCACGCTTTTACAGAATAGAGGTCCAGTGCTCTTTATCCCATATCAATCCTATATTAACAGCTAGCTTATAAGACTCATCCGGCTACGCTCCCGAGGAATCATCGTCTCTCTCTCGCCCTTTCCCTCAGTATCCCACCGTTTTCTCCTTTATTATTCCAGCATATTCCCTACCTTCCTACCACTTTCTGCCACTGAGAGAGCTCGTGGCTCTTAATATGTGTACCAATTATCAATTTGATTGGTATAGAATTAAGTGAATTATGTCAAAAATAAAGATGAATGGCTCCATTATTATTATTAAGATTTTAATTTTTTAAGGAATTGCTACCATTATTTTAGCTCATAATCGTCTTCCAGTTTTCTGATGCATTTTCCGTATATAAAAAACTAACACTTTCTACAAGATTTCATGGTTGAGCTGTTAACTTTATACTTTTATAGTTTATCATTCTCGGTGAAAAGTGGTGGCAGTGGAAAAGACTGTGGGAGGGATTTCTTCACTATACATGGATATTGATTGGGTGTGTGTCTCTTATCTATAAATGTATAGCCCCCTCCCATGTAATTACCTGTGCTGTTATTTATTAATAATGATGTTTTCATTTGTTTTCATTATTAACTTGAAAATGAATTAAAACTGTCAGTCTAGTAGGCTTCTTGCAAAATGCTGTCCATTTTTCCAGTAATTTGTAAGAAACAATTTTAAAGTTATTTGTATATCAAGGCCGTAAAGTTGGTCTTTCTCCAATGAATCCGAAGTTTTCGGCCAAGGCACAGACGAGGCCAAGCAAACTTCGAATAAGGCCAAGATAGATCATTTGGCCGAGGTGCACACAACATTTTTAGGCAACATCTCCAAAAGTAAAACAAAATATTTTCAAAAAGGAAAAAAAAATGAAAACGTCATTAGATAATTGACAATCCATAGCATATTTCAAATATTAACGATGATCAAGTAATACATGAAGGGGTCAAGTGTGAAGTACGGTCGTGAAGTAAAAGCGGTCAAAAAAATAAGATTGACAAATGAGTACAAAGAAGTGGAATTTTAGGAATGCTGTCAGATCCGATAAACGTAATTTTTTTGTGACAGTTGCCTAAAAAATATTTTATTTTACTTTTTGAGACAGATGCCTAAAAAATGTTGTGTGCACCTTGGCCAAATGGTATTTCTCGGTCTTGTCCGAAGTTTGCTTGGACTCGGTTGTGCCTCGGCCGCAAACTTCGAATTCGGCCGAGAAAGTTCAACTTCACGACCTTGATAGATAAATAACTATTTATAGACCATAAGATACCAATATGAAAAACTTTCCCCTACCCCGTGGGAATCTATGAATTACATATTTTTTGTTGGTATTGCCATCTAGTTTACAATTTTAGTTGTTTGTCTCTTGTCAATTACATCATGTCCCGGAAAAAACTGAAAACCATAGACACGGAAAAAATATATTTTTAAAATTTATTTCCATTTGATTTAAATTTTTAGTTAAAGAGTGTATATTTATAACTAATATTTTGAGCAGAAATTCTTCCTCTAGTTTCTTTGCTTTTTCGGAAAAGTAGCTGAAAAATTAAATTATTAGTTACATATTTTTCCATTTTTTTATTGTAAATATGAGCCTTAACACAAAATTATTATCATATGAATATAAATGAAAAAATTGAAGTTAATAATAATGCAAATTAAAAATTTTAATCGCAAAATCAAATAACAGTATTTAATTTTATAACAGCATTTGTAATCAGCAGTTTCTTATTCATCCCATTTAGTATATCGGTTAAGTTATCTAGTTCATCTTCATCTTCATCTTCAAACTCATCTGGATCAAATCTTTCCATAACGTTGGTTAGTTCGTGTGACAATGGATCCCCTTTAATCCAATCAAACTAAAATTGTCCATTCTCCAATTTCCAGCCATGTTGCATATGCAGAACTGGTAGTTTACATGGCTGACGTGGTTTTCAAGTGAAGCTTTGCAAGGAGGTAGTAGAATCAATTCGACACCTTCTGTATTTGGCAGTACAAATGTCATTGTGAGAGAGTATTTTTGTGTGAACATATCGTCAGTAACACGTCTGTATTTGTAAGTAATAATAATAATGTTTATTTACAAAATATGAAAAAAGTTACATAAGTGTACAATAAGAAATAAACATAGAGACATCCACAAAAGAAACCTTGCTCGTGGACGATAGTAGCTACTGACTAATTAAAATCTAAAATTATTTGCTAAAAAAAAAAATGCAGGATTTAAAATTAAACTAAAATGGTAAGAGGTAGGTAGGTTTGATTTACACAATTATTAATTAGAATACTTAGTTGAAACTTTATCTAACTTAATATATCCATATTACGATTTAAAATAATGTAATAACTTTTATTTAATAGCTTTGGATATGTACATTTTTTGCATCTATTATCTGATGAAGGAAGTGATGAACCTAATGATCTAATAATAGGCACGAATTTCGAATACTTTTCTAATTTAGATTTTACTGACAACTTTTTATGACGAACAAAAGAACTGGTAGTGTCGCATCCAGATAATGCATGCATATTCCAAAATAACATGGCTCATTGCTACACCTAAATCTCGAAAAATGATGGTGACATTAATGACCCTTACCCTTCGTTTGTTTCCAATTCCTGTAGCAAACCGTAACACGTTTTTAATTTCATTGGCGTACCTTTATAACAGCATAAAAACATCTTTGTGTGGTGACTTAATTCTGATAGGCAAAGTGTCTTGACAGGATTAAGAGGCATGGAAGTAATATAATATAATTTTAGTACCCGCTTTCTCTTGTGAAGAGCATAGCTCTTCTTGAGAGTATACTTCACAGTTGAACCATCTTCGATTGGAAACAATATGCACTGATTATTATGTGATAAGAGATTTGTACCATGAAAATAGTGGGCATATTTGAGTTGGTTCCATTCATTATATAGAAAGTTGACAAGTTGTTCATTATTTTTGCCATTATTGAAAATTTTTTCAATCCCGAAGAATTTTTGTTTTAGGCCATTTTATTAAGAATGTAGCTTCACTACCCCTTCTTAATCCCTCAATGTTTTTAATAGATAATAAACTTGATTGAATGTATATATATGGTGAATAATAAATCTTCAAGTATCCGTTACGAAATCTATCCTTTTGCATTTTGGAAAACGGCTTAACACAATCTCGGCAAGCTCACCAAAGCTTTCCAGAATGTTCGTGATAGTCTGAAAGTAAAGCCATCAGTCATATAAATGCATTCTTCAACCTTAAGAGGTTCATCTATTGCACCATTAATTTCTAAAGCATGGAGTAGTTTGGCTTTGTCTGTTTTTGTAGTACACCCATCAACAGTTGCTAATGTCCATAGTACTGGACCTAATCGATAGGACAACAGCATCTCCAGACTGCATGGGATAGGGGGATGTTTTTGTAAACAGTCATTTTATCTATATTTCTGTGGTTTTCCATGTTTTTCAAGGATATGCTGCAACTGAAAAGGGACAAACAACTAAAACCTTAAACTACATGACAATACCAACAAAAAAATATGTGTCAGAAATTCCCACGGAGGGGGGCATATACTAGCTTTCGCTTTATTAGTTTGTGTTTACGTTGCAAAGATCATCTGAATCAAATTTCAGACCTCACGCTGAAAAGCTTAGGCCGTATGTCGAGGATAAACTATTCTGTAGATGGATAATAA